>JAZDUA010000001.1:3620000-4180000 GCA_038098605.1 Gryllus longicercus
GTCATTAATTGTAGACAACGGAAAAAAAATTCATTTTTTTCAATTTATGTTTCTAAAAAGCGTTTTCAGAGAGTTTTCAAAATGTAAAGTTACACGGTGTTTAATAAATTTTATTGAATTATTTTCCAATTTATATTTTGCTGTATATATACGACTATTTTCTCACTTATAGGTAAATGAAACTGTCTACGAACTCCTATTAACACAATCACAGCTCTACATGAGCACCGCAATCAAGAATGTGTTTAAGAAACTGAACTGTTCAAGCAAGGAAATGATATATTAAAAATTAACAGATATTACTACAGAAGGTACGTTATAATTCAAGAAGTTAATTTTAATATTCTGTTAAAAAGTAAGTTTTTCTTTGCTTGGACAGCATTTTATTAGCAGCAGAACATATAAAACTTAAAAACATTAAATTAACGTATTTGCCGCCTTTTTAAATAACTACGGTCGGGCGTTTTCGCAAAGAGTTTGCGTTCTCGTATCCCGTGGCGTGAGGGCGGTGCAAAGGGCGCGGTCGCAAGGCAGCGGTGGCACGCGAGGGCGAGGAGGCCCATGGAGCGCGGCGAGGCGCGGACCGGCGCGGAGCGGCGCGGAGCGGCGCGGAGCGGCGCGGAGCGGCGCGGTGTCCGGCAGGGCCACCGGGGCGCCGGCGCGCGAGCCCGCCCGCGCTGGGGCATAGCGTTGCCGGCGCCCGAGCCGAGCCGAGCCGCGCCGCGACGCACTGCGCCGCGCTGCGCTGCGCTGCACTGCACGGCGCAGAGTCGCTATGAGAGTTCCGCACGGACAAGCGCTGCGCTTCGCTTCGCGGCGCGACGCGGCGATTTCTTGTTTGAAAAACGCCGTACGTAAAACGAAGGACTTGAGACCAGCTAGTTATATGACGCATTTTCACCAGAATTGTTTCATCACTGTCTACAACCCCCTAACTTCAACTTTTTGCTGTTGTACGAATTAAATTTTGACAACAAATGAAGAGATATTAACAAATGGTGGGATAATATTAAGTTTTTATGGTTATGATTTCTGGTGGTTAGAGTCAGGGCATGTGGCACATTTTGTTTTGTAACTCAATTTCATCCCGAAGTAGCTTAAGCCCATTTGTTGTTCATTCTAAGTATATGATAAACACAAATACATAGGTGTGATTGCTCTAAGTGTCTGTCATGAAAATTCAAATTATGTGTTTGCTCATTGCTCAAATTATTATAAGCAATTCAAAAACGTACTTTTATTAAAACAACTGATGAAAAATGTTTAAAATGTAATGAAAATAAACTCAATTTAAAGGTTTTTGGCAATTAATATATTTGCCATTATCACTACTTATTAAATTTTATTTTTCGAGAAGTATTAATATACGCATAATAACATACTATTTTGTACATTTAAATATAGCCATATCATTTTTAAGAGAGATTTTAAAAAAGAAGCACAAAAATTACAGAAGTCAAATTATTTACCTTATAATCAAAATTTTTGCCCAACTTTGGTCTGTTAGGAAAGGAAGGTTTGAAAATTTTCGGTTGGAGACTAGCAGAACCTTTACCTTCGTGTTTCCAAAAAATAAACATGAATTTACGTTCTTGCAGAATTTCATATTTTTGAGTCTGTCAAAACTACATAAATGCTACTAAATTTAATATTTAATATTTTAATATAAATATTAAATTAATTTTTGAATGTATTATTATATTACTGTACTCAATTTTTGAGTTTATTATTATTAAATCTTATATTTAATTAAACGCTTAGGTGAGGAGATAACTGTGTGGTAATATTGGATATCCAATATTGGCTATCTACAATTAAATATATTTCTACCTTGGGTTTGGGTTACCTTTTCTTCAATGAATTAGTTTTCATTTACTACATTGAAACGATTACAATTGTACGACTATAGAGATGGGAAATATACTGAAGAAGCTTAATTAGTATTAATTTGCAAATTAGTGATATAGCAGACTCAACAATAGAAAATCAACCACATTACATAATATGAAGAAGACCGGACGATCATGGTAGAGGAGAATCTGAGAGCACAGGGGGTTTTGATGAAACATCGTAGAAAAAGACAACAGAATGAAAATATACAGAGTTAATTGTTTCATAACTTAATATAATATAAAATGAAGACATTAAGAACTTTTATACAAAAATATAAAATATTTTGACATCATTACACAATTTGTCAGCTTGCACTTCATACTTTATTCTTGAGCAAGGTTCAGGAGAAACTGGCAGGTATGACGGGTTTTAATAAAACAAAATCTAAGAATGAAGAAATCTCAGTTGAAAATGGAATGAAAACACGTGCTAATGAGTCATAACTTAATATAATACAAAATGAAGAATACAAGTATTAAAGAAATTTTATACAAAAGTATATTCATGTGAAAAATTAACATTGGTATCAGCAGAACTCAGCAGCCAACATCATTAAACATTTTGTCCTCTTGGTAGGATAATAACAAAATTTTACCACACTTGCTTACAAGACGCAATATATCATTTAAAACCATCACTAAAAAGAGCTACATCTGCACGTACATGCTTAATTCTATCCTTAGAGCTAGAGAATGATAATGGTCTTTGAAATTTAACATTTAACATTTGTTTTGAATTTTAACATTAAAAAAATTAAAAATTTATTAACAGCACTTGAAATGGATTTAGTAGTCAAGATGGGTTCTAGTTTTCATTACATTTTGAAAAATCAAGTCACATACAATATATTATCTGTTATTTTGTCTTTGTCGTCTTCAAGGAGGATCGTAAGCAGGAATTATTTCTAAATGTTTTCTTACTTCAGCTAATGTGATATATTAGTAGGTTGATTTTTATATCTGTCCCTATTTTTTATGGTAAAAGTAGATGAGAGAATAAGTTTCTGTGTATTTTATTTTCTCCCTCTTAACTGACATAATCCATGGTTATAAAGGAATGCTTTTCCACCCATTGACAGTTTAACAGATCAGGTGTGACGGATCAGTTCCAACGTAACTTAAGTTTTGAAAGATAGATTTCAGCAACTCTCATGCATTTGTTATGTTCTCTTTCCTGACTTGAGTTTTATTTACATACCCATGTATGTTAATAGACAATAATATATTCATTCAACATTCAACATTCTGAAAATTTTTCAACATTTTGAAAATCCACACCTCTTTCAGATCCCTCAATTTGTTTCTTTGATTAACTTTTTAAATTGATTTTGTAAATGTTTATTCTATTTTTTTCATGTGTTATATAAGTTGTACTTCTCTTTTTAAGAAGAAACAACGTTCTTTGCGATGTGACATTCTTTATTCCCTAGTTTCCATTTGTATTCCTTTTTGTAATTGCCCTGAGGAATCAACCACAGCAAAAACTAAAAATCATAGTGGATAAACGTTGCGTCACGTGTTTCGAGTTTAGTTGTTTGTGCGTGTGTGTGTGTTTACATCTATTTAGTATTAACACTTCTACTTAGTGTTGCTACATTGAAGAAAGTTCCAAATCTCAGAATTTGCATAATGAGATGAGATTTCCGAAAATTTTGAAACATAATGGAGACCAACAAACGCGTATCACTCATATTATCAACATTTACATTAGTATTCACATCAGACGCGGAATCATGTAAACGACAATTTCGATTTGTGAGGTAGCATTATCTTGAGAATCCTAGCGTCTCGTTACAATTTCAAGTATTTCTCGTTCATGCGTAGAGAGGGACACATTTCATCAGAATCGTTCTATACTGTGACACCATATACTGACGTTGTTCAAAAGTACTGTTATTGACAAAACAGTTAATATTGAGAGTTACCATTGTCTTGCTCTAACGAAGAATATTTTTTTAGAAATCAAATGCTGTAAGGAATGGGTGAAAACCAGAATAATATAAGTGACATTTTATAAATTCAGGGAAATCTGTTTACGTCAATGTTACTGTAAAATCGCGGTGCTTTATTTCATCATTAAAACCCCGAAAACACATTTGCACTGAAATATACTCTAAAATATACATGTTTTTCTCAGAATTTATAAAATGTCACTTATATCGTTATGGTTTTCACCCACTCATAAGATCAGTAGTGAGGCATTTTTTGGTTCGTTCTGAAAGTCAAGTAAGTGTAAACAATAATAATAATAATAATAATAATAATAATAATAATAATAATAATAATAATAATAATAAAATTAATAATAATAATAATAACATGATTTGCATGATACATATAATATCACTCTTTCATTTGCAATTTTAGTATTTGAATTTATATTTTTTTAGCCACTGTATCAACGTGTCACTTGTATAAAAGGCCATTAAGGGAGAGTAAAACTCTGAAGAGATGAAACAATCTTCTGCTGACCGGTAGAAGCTTGATTATGAAGAGATTGCAGGGACACTTCCGGAGTCTGATGGTGGTAAGAACAACTGGACAAACATAGAAAATTACTGAGATAGAACAAAGTGATAGTGAAAGTGACTGTGAGAACACTGCTACTGATGGACATACAGATGTGAATGAACTATTAAATGCTATCAGAAAATTGAATAATTACAAATCACTGGGGGGCGGATGGTACAGCAGCAGATATTATTAAAATCTTTGAAGGGGAACCTAGTGTACGAATAAATTACACCACATTATTATGTAAAATATGGGAACAAGAAAATCTGCCAAAAGAATGACAAGAAGCACTTATATGCCAAATATATAAAAGACGGGATAGACTAAAACCGGAGTACTCTAGAGTAATCAGTTTGTTGAACATAGGATATAATATGTTCTCCAATATTTTGTAAGAACGCCTGAAACAGTTCACTGAATCACTTATCGGAAATTACCAATGCGGTTTCAGGGAGACAAAATCAACTACCGATAACATTAATACAATGAGACAAATCATCGAAAAGACCAGGGAATATAGTTTGAGCACCTTTTATCAATTTCAAAGCTTTATTTATTGATTTCAAAGCAACATATTATACCATTAATACGGAGAAACTAATTGAGGCCATGGAAGACTGGCATCCCAAAGAAACTTATCAGTCGGGTAAAGGCAACTACACGACAAGTCTTGTGCAGAGTGAAATTAACTAGATGGACATTCGATCCTTTTGACAGCACACAGGGATTGAGACATTGCGATTGGGAGGGATTGAGGGATTGATGCATTGTCATGCTTACTTTTTAACGTAGCTTTAGAAAAAACACGACGTGTTTTTGGTATCATAGTTAAAGATACGATAATGAGGAAATACAACTCTTGGCCTACGCGGATATAGTGATCATGGGGAGAACTATAACGGCGTTACGGGAAGCAGCATCAACTTTGGTTTATGCGGCAAAAGTGATTGGACCAAGTGTCAATAGTAGAAAAACCAAATATATGAAATTAGCCAAGAAGAAATCTAACACTAAATGAATCGAAATAGGGGAATATTTCTTTGAAAGGGTTAACTCCTTTAAATATCTTGGAATAATTCTGACGCATGGTAACTCTTCGACAGCTGAAATTAAGTTAAGGATAAGTATGGCAAACAAGCTACTTTGGACTAACATACCTTTTTGGCTCGCGCTCCCTACGACAGAATTATAAGCTAAAATTATACAAGACAGCAAACACCTATAGTGATGTATGGAACTGAATTTATAGCCTTAAATAAAAATTATATAAATCTACTTAGTGTATTTGAAAGAAAAATCTTGAGAAGAATCTTTGGTTCAGTGCAGGACAGCGGCAAATAGAGAATCCGACACAACAGACAGATATATGAATTATACTATAGCATCAATATTGTGAAAGAAATCAAACTGGCTAGACTAAGGTGACTTAGTCATATTTCTCGCTTGCTGACCTGAAACGCATATAAGGGAAAAATTGAAGGAGGAACGCACGGGATTGAGATACATGGAACGAAATCCGGAAGGATGCCCAAGTTCATTGCTGCTGCGCCCTATGAAGAAGAAGTATTTCGCACTTAATACGAATTAGTGTTTTATTAATTTAGTGAAGTAAATTTCCAGAAGAATAATTTGTTGTTTGTTTCTCACAAAAGTATACATTACAAAGTCGTTTGAGAAGGATCGACGCGTACCATAAATAGTATTTAATATTAGCTTACATATTAATGCTCTAATAGAATGAGGACATTATTTTCCATATCGATATGCTTACCAATAGATAAATATATAAATACGTATTACAATTGTTATTTAAATGTATCTTAGTCGTATGGAATTATCTAAAACTGCTTCCGCTTTCAACTCACAAATAAATTAAATATATAACTCGCATGACTAAAGTCGGCGGAAGTTATTCGGAAAAAGCTCATGAAACCCGGTACCTGGTATATTATTATGGAATTTCCTTCGGCCAGGTTAAATATCAATAAAAATTTGTATCTGTTCTTAAACCATCTGGTAAAGACTTTTTGTCTTCCGGTTTAACATTATGACTTCTACATATTTTGTAAAACGTAATTTAGTATTTTCAGACGTATATATCTACAAAAATTCTGCGGGCGAAGAAAGAAAAATACTGAAAATTTATAATTTCTCGCAAATGAGAAACTTTTGTTCAAAATATAATTGTGTAGTGTGAAAATAATATTGGCGTTTCATAAGTGTAAGGTTAAAAGGAAATTGCATTAAACTAATTTATAATAAACCCATACCTGCTGGCCACAACCCCGCTGCGCGGTTCCACAATATGAGTACACTTGCTAGAAATCATTTAATTCTGCTCACAAGGTCAAATGTAAGTTTGCAAACACAATATAAAATATAAATTTGATTTAAATGTGGATCAAAAATGTATGTTCGAATTAAGGCGGTAAATAAATCGAAGCAATTTTCGAGAAAAAATACCGTGGCACATTATCCTCTTAGGTTGGCTTAGATTCAACGGTCTACCTCAGCGTATTGAGAAATAAAAACATGAAGAGGCGAAAGATTTTAAAAAAAGGTTTTACGCAACCTAATATCACGTCTTCACTGCGCGTTATGACAATAAAAACGAAAAGACATCACTATTCATGATGAACTCTCATTTTCAATATAACAAGATATGAAATAAGTATTAATTTGCTAGACTTCTTTATTGTAAAAAGAAATGTAAAAAACATTGTAGCACAAACGGCTAAAAGCGATCAAAATATCTTAAACTTAAAAAAAGATGATTTGAATGTCATCTTGTTTCTGTCCAAATATTTATTTAACTTATTCACAACGTTATACTAGAATTAGTAGAAACACTTACTTGTTTTAGAATTTAGATGGAAATCCTGGATAGGAGAGCCATATGTCCAATGAGCGTACGGGAGAGCAGTATTGCTGACACACATGAATTAAAAACCCATGTTGTGGGCAATAAGAAAGCGTCTTAGAATTTCTTCCTATTCTAGGCTTAAACTCTCTCAGTAAAAACATAAGCATCTGCAAGTAGGCAATCTTCTAAATAGACTGCCAAAGTTGACAATAATTGGAACTTTATAATTTTGAGTGATCCCAAGCTACTGGCGTTACAACTTATACTTTCCCAAATCATTTTGAACTTTTGCAATTTTTGATAAAGTCAGATTTCAACCAAAACTAGAAATGTGTAATAATTTCCTGTATTAGTATTTTTTTTTGGAGCAATTTTGGAAAACAAATGTTATACATTGCATTAACTTCAAGCAGAAGTTAAGCGAAAAATATTAGTTTCTTCAAAAAACTGTATATTCAATATTGTACTTTTTCAAAGTTAGGTTTTTGCAATTTTGGAAAATACGAGCCCGCCAAAATGGATCAAGCACACGTTTTTTCCTACCTTCTGAATCTGATCTACACAACGTGATACAGGAAGTAATTTTCTATATAAAGAACAAGATTTATCCACTTTTTCATCACGAGAGCCACGCAATAAGAGGTTTTTTTTGTAAAAAAATCGGCGATAGGCAAAACCTATTACAGCGATTCCTCTTCTACAGAAGGCGAGAAAAATTAAGTGAAATTAGTTTAACGCACATACGTATTTGAGGGAAATCATCAATATATACCCTACCTTATTATTTATATTTACCCAAGTTGGAAAAAGAGTTCTAAATGCATAGACACACGGCATATTTTTATCAGTTTGTTTGATAATACGATATTCTGTATCTCAATATTTAGTTCAGGCCCTCGGAATTTGTTACAATCTTAAACACCGTCAAAAATATATATTTTAATCATTTTTAAATTTTTCCGAAACTGTAAAAAAACTATGAAACCTCCGACCATTTAACAGGAGACAGGTGATTTTGTTAAAGTAAAACGGGAAAATTAAAAAAAAAGAACATATCTATTTTCAAATGCGCAAATCCATTGGAAGAAAGCTAGGATATGGTCGGATTTTCAAGAAAATCTATGGGTTCCATAGATACCAAGGACCAAAAATTCAAAACCCTCAATATTACTAACTTGCTATGCGCAAAGAAAGTGAAAGAAAATTGCAACCTCCGCCCTTGAGAGAGGTGCCTTTGGTTTCATTAAATCCTCAGGAGCTTCGAAATAACCCAAAAACTATTAGTACTAGAACAATACATACTGTCTAGCATTGTATGCAACCCCTACGCAATATTATAATTCTCTATTAATCGGCAAAACTGTTTCCACCTAGGAAATTTTTTACCTCTGTACCGCGATTTCAATTTAAGATATTAGAATGAACATGCCATTCATGTTACCCCAACACTACCATCTTCGCTATAAAATTGCAAAATAAATTATCCTGCCCAGGGATTAAAAAAGTTGAAATTTGCAGTAGCAATTATTTAAAATTGAAGATCTAGTTTTCAATAATATATTTCATTAAGAAAAATCTCAGCAACAACATTATATACGTATATGCATATACGTACGTATATACGGAGTAATATACGTAGTAATGGGAAAGTTATGTAATGCTGCGAAAATTCGATTTTGAGATTTCAACGAAAATGCACGTTTTGGGGTCCCCCGATACCGAAAACGTATTTTTTTAAAAACGTCCGTCTGACCGTCCGTCCATCTGGTGTCTGTGAACACTACAACCATGTGTAGGATTTTTAGAAACCCCTGTCCATCAGGCTCGAGTAAAAACTATGAGATCTTGAAAAACATTGTTCAAAATTTGGGGGTACTTTACATTAAGTCCTCCGGACATTTTCAATATTTTCTCAAAAACGGTTCTAATATTTTTCTTTAAATTTCTTGTAAGAATAAAGTAACATACACTTACAAAAGTTGCATAGGTCCAATATTCACTGTTAACACTGAATTTTCAAAAATTTTAAAAGTATGATTTTTCGGTATCTTCCTACAGCTACAAAATCAAAGATTCCTCCTTCAAATTATATTTGTTCTCCATATTGAGTTCTTTTTTAAGATCATGTACATTTTTTAAAATTATTGTGGTTTCGCACAATATTGCGAGCAATTTAATTTTTTTAAAAATCACAAAAGCAAGATTTTTACAAAAACGGGTCCAATTTTGTCTTTAAACTTTTGGTATGGATAGTGCTAAATGCACTCTAAAAGATTATATAAATGCTATATTGCTCTATTTTTTGTACAAAAATCACACAAACGCCATTTTCTTAAAAACGGTTACAAATGTTTCAATGAAAATTGCCATTTAGGACAAGATTTTACTGTTCTTTAATATACATATAAATATTTCTGTTCTACAATTATGAAATGATTTGTTTTCCTATTTATCATTTACAATTATCTTATGTTGATTTGAAGTATAGATGCCTTAGTATGCATGTCTTAGATAAATGATCTATAATATATTTAGTTTTAGAAAAATGTAATCATTGGGTTTTTTAATGAAATTATAAATTTTTCTTACCAGCAATGGATAAATCATGAGAAAAGTAATAAAATGATTTATCATATGTTTGTATTTTGATAGTACAATAATTTGAGTATAAAAATAGACATTCTGATACGTAATTTTGAATTAAACGAACAATGTTTCCTGTAGCAGTCCCTTGCCTGAGTCCCCGGTGGGGAAGGTGACCTTCTGCGCGTCGATACTGTTTTATAGAGTCTCAGTGGATGCCCGTGAAGGATAGAGGCACAACTACAGCAATCCAGGGTTTTGACACGAAGAACTGTGACTTACGGTGGAAACATATTTTCATGCAATACTGATATTTATAATTTCAACACACGTCGTAAAAATCGTTAAGTGTTTTCATTAAGTGTCAGTATCAACAGTTCACTATCAGAAATTCACATACAATACATGTACGTTACTTTTCAACGCATTGACAGATGACATTAAACAATTAAAATCGGTTCACAAATTTACGTTAAAAGTCAAATATTTTCTGCTGCATAATAGTTTCTATACAATTAGAGACTATACTGATTATCAAAAAGAAAAATAATTTAATTTAATAAAACAGTGATATATAATGAATTAGTTTTTCAATTGTATTGTATTTTTTTTAATCTTAATATGTTTGTAACAAATAATGTACTTCAGCTTCCCGGTCAATGACCCCATCTCCATTAGGTTTTTGTCCAGTTTCCCTGATGAGCAAATGCTGAGATGGCCCCTTTTTTTGTTTCTGGAAGTAAATGTAGCTTCATTATGCGCATGTTTTGTTGTACTCTCCTTTTGCTTGTAATGGTAAGAGTAGAGGTAAGAGTGAGTTCTTTTTTTGTTAGCAATGAAAAAAAATCATACTTGCAATTTGTTTACCGATGCAAATAAGTTTTCTATAACTCGGAAACGAAAATGTCTATTCTTTCAAATTTTGCTGATTTTGCGAATTTTAAAATTTATTTTCATATATTCATGTTAAACTTTTGCTCATCTTTTAACTATTTATAGTTAAAATGACGGGAAGGGATTCTGGAACTCAAAGAAACGTGCGCAGATAATCTTCTCCCCCACACGTCACATACAGTTTTTTACTGTTTTTGACTAAATAAGTATAAAATCTAAAATCTAAATCTAAGAACATATGAACACACATCAATATCAACGATCAGAATGAGAAATATTTTTTCATTTATTAATCTGAATTGAGCTCTTCTTCTATTGAAATACCAAAGCAACGATAATCGATAAGAACAAAATTTAAAAAAATTAGCAGAAATACGATAATAATAATAATATAGGTAATTTTCAAACTGACAAGAATCGTACTTATTGTTTTATGGAAGAAACAATCCATCATTGTAAATCATGGAAAGGGAATAAATGCTTAACAATTATCATTGTAATATCATGATTAATTCATTAAATAATAAATAGGTAGACATTTTTTCTTATTATTTAATGTTAATAAACTTCCTATTTAAACATCAACAAAAGAACGCGGTAATAAAAATTTTGAAATTCTCTTGATCTATCAGTGTAAATTTACCAACTTTTACAAAAATGCGCATCTGCAGTTGCGACTGCTAATACTGACTGGAGAGTATTTCACTTCATAGCGCCACGTGCAGCCACAAACTTGAAAATACACGGCAGAAGACGGAAGTGTACTGTTTTGTTTCCCAATTATGAATAGCAGTAGTCGTATGAGCGCAAAGTGGAGAAGTGATGATCTTAATTAAAAATGAAATTTATCAACGAATGTGCTTGGATTCTTGTCATGTTTGAAAATTATATTTATTATCATCATCTTCACGCTACCAACTTTTATATCGTTCTTTGGAATGATCGATTTTTTTGGAATTTCGGTTGTAGACAAGTTAAATCAAGATGAATCAATGGAAAACATCTCTCATTCTGATCGTTAAAATAGCTGTTTCTTGGTGTAACCTCAGTGGACCATAAATTGCTGTAGTAATACCTCCTATCCCTCACTATCACCCCTCTCTGTCTCCCCTCTCTACGTAAGTCTTGACCCCGCGAAGGCCACCTTCCCCGAAAGCGAGAGTGGAAAGGGCTACTGCATTAAATATTATCCGTTTAATTCAAAATCACATGTCAGAAAGCCTAATTTTATATTCAAATTACTATCAAAATACCAACATATCATTCATGGATATTGGAAAAATATATAGTTCCATTTAAAATATCAAAGATGATTAAACATCTCGAAAACTAAAAATATTAGACACAATTTCTCTTAGGCATGCCCCATAATTCCGCATTGTTAATCGAAAACGGCATATCTATATCCTGAACCATCTAGAAGGTATATGAGTGGTCCACAGTTGATGGGACACCTGTATACTTTGCCACATTTTTCTTTGCCTTCCTACACATCTCCATCCTACCCTTGTATCCAACTGGGTGACTACGTGTATCCTTCTTTTCGAGCCAAGTCGGCTGATGTCCTCGTTTTTTCATTTTAATCTTTTTGGTTTTTTGTGTTGCATCTTTTAATTTTGTCTTATTCTAATATCAATATTCTTGCCTCTTCTATTTATTTACAGCATTTTTCTCTCTATTTTCCTTTTGCATATCTCTAATATATTGCTCTATTTGACATTAAGATACCATGTTTGTGCCCCAAATAGTAGAACAGGTAACACACCTGTGAAATGTTTGTTTTCTTAAACACTATGCCTTCTTTTTTGTTGATCAATATAAATGATTAATTCTAGAATTTCCGCCATGAGTTAGAGATCCGAGTATTAATTTCCCTTTGTCTGTTCTGGAATGAAACTATTTGTCCCAAATACAGGTATTCTTCAACGTAGTCTCCTGTACAGTTATTTATTGTGATGGGTACATCTGACCAGTTTGTCATAATTTAAGTATAGTTCTGGTAGTGTTAATTTGTAAACCTACATTGTTGCACAGTCTCATTAAGAGTTGTTCCCAGTTCTTTGGAGGATTGTGCGAAGATTATTGCACCATCTCCAAATCTTAGATTCTTTAATTTTCTTCCATTTATGCTTAGGCTGTGTTAGTTTTTAATGTATCTAAGGACTGATTCTAGTACACTTATAACAATATTCAGTGACAATAACGGATCTCTTTGGCGAACACCCATTGACAGTTTGAATATTGGCCCTTCTATCTCGGTCTTTACTTTTGTCCATCTTTTTGTATATATTTTACTTATAAGTTCAACATACTTTTTATTAACCACTTGTGTAGTTAATGTTTGTTGAAATGCCGGGTGTTCTGTCGAAAGCTTTATTGAAGTCTTTAAATGCCAGATTTATCTTGATATTCTTGAGCTTTTCCCAGTAATTAGTTGATAAATTGATGGTGGTTGGTTGTAGAAAATTGTGGATGATATCATCCTTGATCCGTAGGTTGTTATTCATTGATGACGTTGCTGATTCTTTTATTGATTATTTTGGAGAATATTTTGTAAACACATGGCAATAAACGTATTGGTCTGTAGTTGTTTATATCATTTCTGTTTCAGGATGCTAGTACTTATGAGCCACACTTTCGGCATTTCTTCTTTTTCAAGAATGAGGTTAAACATTTGTGAGAAGTTTTAATATCACTTCTGATCCAATTTTCAGATGTTCATTATACATTCCGACATCTCCTGGAGTCTTCCCCATTTTTATTTCTTTCAGAGCTGCTTCGACCTCACACAGCATAATGGAGGGTGTCAATTCATAGTTTCCAACTTATATTTGTTCCATTGTTATATTGTAGTTATCCAAGGAACTGCCGCAGATATTCTCATAGAAATATGTGTCCTGTGATAAAACTTAATTTCTATTAGTTATTAATTAACCTCATTGTGTGTATTTCTTTCATCGTTCAATCTACCCTCCTTTTATAGTTTTTATAGATCTCTAAGAGTCCATTATTTCTTGTATGATTCTGTTTCTGTGATCAGATAAATCTTTCCTTTTCTCACGTTTTTCTAGCTTGTTGAGCTCAGCAAATACAATTCTCAAAATTGATTTTGTTGCTGTTGTTTCACTCTTTTCGATCTATTAGTAGCTATTTTTATGCTTAATTTACTTCTTTTTTCCCTTGTCTTTCATTATCGATTTTACAGAGTCCTTTCTTATTGCATTTTCAATTCAATTTTTGAGTAAATTTCTTCTATTTCGGTTTCCAAGTTGTTCCAGTTGATTAGAGATTGGTTTAGTTGTGATACAAATGTATTTTTATTTATAGATTCATTCAACATGAGAACATTTTTCTGTCTTCTCGTTTTTTCCTAAAACCACTGTTTTCCTTACTACTCTATGTTTTGTTTCAAACTTCATGTTGCTCACTAATTCTAAGTTCCTTATGCTTGAAATTGTGTCAGATAGAATGAAGTTTTTTTCTTCACGTGTTCTCTCATCGGGACTAAATCACATTTATTTGAAATGATCCTTTTGTTGGAAGTATTACATATTTAGAATCTCTGTCTATTCGCAAAATGAATAAGACTTAATTCTTTGAGTTTCCTGTCACCGGAACCTTATTGTCCCATGACAAATTCATGTGGTCTTTCCTTTCTTCCAATTTTGCGGTTGAAGTCACCTAGTTCAATATTATGATTTGCTCGATGGTCATTTATGGTATCATCAAGTTGTTCATAAAAGTCTTCAATTTCATCGTTACTACGGTTTTCGGTTTGCGCATACACTTTAAAGATTGCTATGTTGTCTTTTTCGTATCTTAATATTGTCACAATTATTCTTTCATTTATTCCCCTAATGTCTTCCACGTAGGGTTTCATTTGCTTGTTCATATAAAATTCCGCACCTCATGTCCTTTTGTTTCTCCATCATTGCGTATTAACCTAACTTAATTTTCAGTAGTTTATTATTTATAATAAATGAATGAATGTATAGTTACAACTATGACAATTCCATATTTATTCCGTGTGCATGTATATAATTAGATATATTTTGGAATTGTTTCATAATTTTAAAAAGGTGCTACATGAAGTACACTAATTTACACACAAGAAGTAAAGATAACTTTCTCAAGTATCCACTTTTAAAAGTACAACAATGATAAAATATCCTATATTAGATTTAAATGATGTTTTGACTGGAATAATTGTGACTGTGAAACGTCAGTACTGTAACACGAGTAAGAACGGTATTTTGAGCCAGGTTATATCGAGATTTATCATAGGTGGTGCTTGTTTATGACCTGTAATAGGGCGATGTATGTTTTGCAAACTATATGATATTCTTTCAAAGGCATTTTCCTTACAATTGGTCATTTGAATTGAAATTGAAAGTTCCTGTTGTTAATGTATATGGGCGAAAGTCAATCGTGATGGTATAGTTGTTTTGTTTAGCTCTGGTTTATCGGCTCGAGCGTTTCAGCTCGGATTTCAGCTCCATATGCCGAAATTGGTCATACCATTTTCTTGTCGATTTTGACTTTACCTTCTACGATAAGGTATTCATTTTTCCAAGTTACATCTTATAAGTACCCTGATACAAGAGCACGCATTCATGGATTCCTCCCTCGCTTCATTGCAGGTACGGCGATCATAGGAGATGTCCACTCTCAGGTATTGGAACTTCATCACTTGCTCGATGACTTAGCCTTCTATTTTCAACTTACATCTGACAGGCTCCTTGGATAATACCATCTATTTTGTTTTTTTTTTCTGCTGAAACTATCATATTAAAAACCTTTCCTGTCGTTATGAATTTGTGTAATAGACTCTTCAGATTATCTTCAGAGTCTGCTATAAACACTACGTCATCTGCCAAGCAGACTGTTTATTTGGTTGTTACCCGTGAAGTAGCCTTCCATTTTTTACGTTGTAAATTAGTTTATCCATTATAAATGATCACGTCTCTTAGTCTCACTCGATCAAATGGCTATTGAAGGTCTGCCAAACACAAGAAGATCGGCTTGTTATATTCGATCGCTTTCTCAACTATTTGACGGACTATACAGCGACTGTTGTTGATCTGTTTGTGCGGAATCCTGATTCATCATTTATTTCGAAGTACGGTAGAAATTTTTCCAGTCACTTTATTATCGTACTCAGTAGGGTTATACCTCTGTAACTGTTAGGGTCATTTCTCTTACCTTTTTTAAAGATCGGTATTGTCATACTCATTTTTTCAATCTCGTGGTACATCTCCAAGTTCTAATATTTTATTAAATAATACTTTATGATGTTCTTTTATTATCTCGCCTCCATACTTCAATATTATCATTTTCTGTAATTTTAACTAAGCCATCCCTTTTATCACCCATATTTAGATTTGGATTTTCTTGAATTTCTTATTTAATCTCTTGATATAACTCTTGAAAATAGTATTACCGTAGGAACATTTCAATTGTCTTTATTTTTACTACTTCATTTATTTCAGCTTTTGTGTTACTTAACATCTTCCATACTTTCTTTTGAGAACAATACATGTCTTTCTTCATATTGTTTGTGAACTTTTCCCAGTGTGCCTCCTTCAGGTCTCTTATTTTCTTATTTACTTTGTTCCTTGTAGAAACATACAGTTGACGGAAATATACGGTGACGGATAATTGTGTTGTGACGGATAATTGTGTTTTAATAGCATAGAAGTGCTCATTCTCCACCTGTGGTGGGCGCTAGGGGATGGAGTACCTCAGTCGCTGTCGTTGCCGGTCTCAAGCCCGAAGAAAGGATTCAGTCATGTCAGTTCCCATCCTGAGTAAAGCAAAATCTCTGCTCAGAGAACCACGCAAATTCTAACAACTTGAACGTTTTCAATTAGTAAAAATTTACAGTTGTTTGTGCAGATTGCTAGACGTAAATGTTCTCCAGTGACTATTCCATCTCTTCTATATTCCACAGCTGGAGTGTGTCCAGAGATCCGTTGATCCGCGAAGTTGCTAAAACTCCTAAGTCTTAATTTCTTCCTCAGTGCTTATTAAGCCACTTTTAGCATCTCTTCGTAATTTGGGAGCTAGGCCATTTCTAGAGTCTTGTTCGATTGTACGCCATAGTAGAGTTCGTGAATGTTCTCTATTATTGTTACGCTCAAACCACAATCGTATATATTATTAATTGCTTCGGCAGATATGAAAAAGACAATTTTGCCGCTGCTAATATCCTTTGCACGTTTAAAAGCTGTTAATATGGAGCACAGTTCTGCTGTAGTAGGATTGGAGTAGTAATGTAATCTATTTTTTTTATTTCTTCAGTGATTGTCTGCATATTTTTCATCTTGATTTTCTCAAGGAAATTGTTAAGATCTTATAGTAATCTTTGCATTTGTTTGCTATCTCAGATGATTTTATCTTTCAGTCTTTATCTGATATTTTACCTCTGGGAATGGAAGTTAACGATAGATCTACTATTACACCAATTTTCTTTATTCATTATATTCTCAAATATCAAAAACGATACTCGAACTCGAACATTGATTGACGACTAAATGTAGAAGTTACGCAAAAATCCCCAGATAATTTCAATTAGAATACTTCTTTGCTGTTTCTAGATTACAGGGAAAGTGATCTTTAACGATTCCTTTCTCATAAAACATTTCTAATTTTTCTCCTTATTGAGGGGAAGAGTTTCTGAAAACTTCAAAAATGTCAAAAATTTGTGTGTAGAAAATGTAATTATATTACTTGCCGAAAGAAGCTGCTAAAGTAATTGAACATTGTGGATCGCAAAAGTATATATGATTGTTTTTGTGATTGTGAGTTATTATAATGAACCCTTGTGTAATTTCTCTGTTTTTTCTTCAGTGCTCATTCCTTTTCTTTCATTTCTTATTTTCCTTACACACAGACTAAGCTGTTTGTGAACAATGCCGACGAAGTAATCTGCGCCTGTTTTCTTAACCACCATATCCTCACATTTCCTTTTACTATACCTAATTGAATTATGCAAATCCAGGTGGCCGAGATCGCTGAGGCAGTAGTGTCGGGGCGATCTCGGATCGCGGGTTTGATTCCTGCCTCGGGCATGAATGTGTTTGTGATCGTCCTTTCACCGCTCATCATCATCCTATAACTTCATGTAAAGGTATTAATAATTCCCTACTCAAGCAGGAGGCCCTTTCCTTAACTGGGATATGCAGTTGGCTAATAAAATTGATTCATGAAGAAGAATAGTAACAGGTATGCTTGACCACCTTTGAAAACTAAGAATTTTTGCACCCATGCAATAGAAAATATGTATCAACATCGCAAACAAACTGCAGACTTGATTTTATAACATTACAGACAAAATAAATAAATAAATAAATAAATAAATAAATAAATAAATAAATAAATAAATAAATAAATAAATAAATAAATAAATAAATAAATAAATAAATAAATAAATAAATAAATAAATAAATAAATAAATAAATAAATAAATAAATAAATAAATAAATAAATAAATAAATAAATAAATAAATAAATAAATAAATAAATAAATAAATAAATAAATAAATAAATAAATAAATAAATAAGTAAATAAATAAATAAATAAATAAATAAATAAGAATCTTCACTTATCGCCCAAGTCCTGCTTTCCCTGCAACTATAGAAGCGAGATTTCTTATAGCGAGCTGTGGTTCTTCTCACCTAAAGAATATGATTCCTACGACATTTGCTGTAATTATGGACATTTGTGTAGTATAAAAATATGTGAAGTAATACCCTGCAGTTTTGTCAGTTTTGATATTTACAGATTAGTATATATGCAACGCATATGATAACATTCCAAGCTCAATAAAGAAAGGTTTATGTGTGTGTTTCGAATTTCTTTTTCTAAAGTACTACATAAGTAATCTCTTTCCCTTGATACAGGATTAATCACTTCAGGTGAAAAAACATAGCATGTTCCACACAATATTGGCAATCAATAGTTCCATTACTGTCTGGGCATCGAAATCAGAATTCCATAGAAACGTGTTGTCTTGTCTCTTCTCAATTTCTTCACACTTGTTTATCACCGCAACTTTATGCACATAACCAAGACGAGAAGCCCTATTCTGAGTGTGTGACACGGGAGGTCAGTAGCTTCCTTTGTGAACCGCGACTACACAGGCCGGCCATTTGGCCGGCCAGCTGGTGGTCTTAAGATCTGACGGCGTTAAATTGGACGCGATGACATGACTGCGATACAGAACTGTCATAATTTGCCCACCAATTCTGTCAATTCACAACTTTTTTTGGCTTATGAGTCTAAACTTGATTTTACAACTAGCTACTTACGAAGAAAAGATTAGGTATTTTATTGCAGGAACGAATATGGCGATTTTTCTATAAAAAGACTCGTATTGTAGGCCTTTGGTAGCAAGAAAGTGGATATATATAGCATATTTCTTCCCATAATACATTCTGTCGTTAAAATCCATGTTGTATGACACTTTGAGACTTAAAAATTGATTTTCGGTAAAACGTTTTTCTGTTCGTACATTCGTTTATGGAGAACACAAGCAAATAAACCGTTAAAACGATTTTCTTAGAAATTGGCATTAACCGATTAATCATGACGAACTCCTGCTGAGAATTTGAAACGGATATTTTTGATTTTGGAGAGTATTTTACATGAAGTCTCAACGAAAATTTTTCACATTTTTCTCAATTAACAGCTTCAATTTGCTTTTCTTTAATATTTTTTTTCTCGAACAGAGCACGGTACGCTTATAAAAATTGCACTGGTCTGATTTATATTAAAAATTCTGAAAGTTCGAAAATTAAAACGTTTAAAAAATGTCCCTCTATAGCTATAATATTTAAAATATTGTTAAATGAAATATGATCTTCAAAATTAGATCTTGAAGTAATGGCAATCTCTGTATTTTCGGCTCTGAATTTCTTTCTTTCTAAAGTAACGGAAAGCTTGCAGAAAGCTCAGAAGCAGGTGGTGTAGGGTAACGCGAAAAGCTTGCTAAAAGCGAAGGCGTGAGTTCGAAATCCTAAATAGAAAAAAAATGTGGGTGGTGAAAATACTTACGTCTGTTTAAGCGTATTAATTTACACTTCTAAATATGCAAATATGAAGGTTAACAACTTTGAAGAATAGCAATTCATTTGTTTTGTTAATTTTCAAAAAAAGACAGTCTTGATATGAAGTAATAACACGATTAAGGTATTGTATTGCCATCATATAAAATGCAAGTTTTCCTGATTCTAAATTTTCTTTCTGTTAGATAAATAAAATTGCACTGGTTAATATAAATAAAAAAATTTATATAATATTTTTTTATTTATATTTATTGAAGGGAATTGAAAATATGCATCCGAATTATTAATCCAGTTATCCATTGTTGTATCTTTGAATACTTTAATTCAATTTTAGCAAGTATGATTTTATTTTATTCTATTTTTTAATGTTGCGAGGTATATAATGATATAAATAATTACATTTATAATCAAATCAATTCCTTAATATAAAAGACCTACAAATTTTCCACTTTCCACAGAAAAATTTGGAAGTTACTGAAATATATGGGAAAATATAATCTCACTCACACACTCAAATTTGGATACAGTTTCTTTAAAGTGATACGTACGTTCCAGTCTCTAGTAAAACATTTGTTACATGTTATACTTGAAACATATATTACTCAACACATTAACAATACCTGCTTGTAAACGTGAACACAGCACTTAAATAATTATTTGTAAATAGTTAAAAGAGAAGTTTTGAATAGATGCT
Source organism: Gryllus longicercus (assembly GCA_038098605.1). Taxonomy (NCBI): domain Eukaryota; kingdom Metazoa; phylum Arthropoda; class Insecta; order Orthoptera; family Gryllidae; genus Gryllus; species Gryllus longicercus. Next base: position 3,640,507 of record JAZDUA010000001.1, read on the forward strand.
TTAGAAAAACAATGTTTGCTAATAAATTTAGTCTCTCGCATGTTCTTTTTATTTTCACAAGTGGGCAATACCTAATACATGTTGTGTTGACATCAGCGCCCGTACATTTCTTTCTTTCTACGTTGAATATTAGACCACATGTTTTACATTGAAAGTACATTATTGTCAAATTGTTGTGTGTGGTACACAATTTTAAGTTAGGATGGTTTTATCTTGTAACCCTAAGAGAAACAGTGGTGACAATAGCGTGACTCCTAGGTCGAGAGGTCGAGAGTGTCCGAGAGCTAGTACTTCCGGTTATGAGGAATTTCGCAGCAGTACTTTATATATATATATATATATATATATATATATATATATATATATATATATATATATATATATATATATATATATTAATATATATATATATATATATATATATATATATATATATTAATATATATATATATATATATATATATATATATATTACTCCTCAGAATTCCAAGTGAGGTATGTTACATTTAACATTTGATTTCTAAAAAGAATTGTTAAGAATTGAATAAAAGAAAAAGTACCTTCACCGAATAACTTCATCAATAACTTGACATAACAATAAAATTCGTTCGCGAAAATGTTCCCATACGAGCCTGCACAAATTTGAAATTCATTTATTCAAAAATTAGGCCGGTAACAGCGCATTTTTTTTCTTACAATCTAGAAAAGAGAGATTTTGCTTTCATTTACAGTACTTTCTGAGGTACTTCCCTGTGGTAGATCTAATGAACAAACTGCCTTAAGCCAGCCAAATTTGGCTGATAGATCTTCAGTTCTCGTTGTGTAATGCTAGAAAGTGTGTTTTGTGGTCGAATTTGAAAACGTTGCGATTCCTTTAGAAAATTAATTCAGAGTTTTTTTTTTATTAAAATGTTTATTTTAAATGTACTTCATATGAAACCTTGATGTTGTAGTTACTTTTTGCACACAGTAAAAATATTTTTCATTTTAGTATAAGGTGAATCTGGCACACAATCTTCAAAATGGAAGGTGAGAGTTCATGTGGAGATTGATAGGACTATTCACACTATGCCCACAGTATTGAACAGCAAAACATTACAGTTTTTGTTCAGAGTGCGTCTAAATATAATCGCACATGTGCCAAGATCTTTAATTATATGATGATGATCTTTAAACACTTTTCTTGCCAAAGTGAGTATTATTGATAAATTTCAGAAGTTAGAATTCCTAGTTTATACTCCTACCTCTAGAGTGGCTGTAATTCGTGTCATTATTTGCAAAGCTTCATTAGTGTTGTGTATAAAAAGAAAACTGCTACAGTCAAAATTAAGTATTTTTTCGGATTATTTTATGTCATAAATTGAATTAAATTTATTCTCTTTCATAGTGAAAACCACCAAAATGTACGACAGACATTCTAGATGAAATATTCAATATCAAATGTGTAAAAAATTAATCTCAAATTTAACGTGCTTGATATTGTGAAAAGTGAGCATACGTAGTACCCTTGACCAGCATGTACTGTTCCTACGGTTACTTCCCTTCAAATTATATATTTATTTCTTTTATAATTTTAGAGAATTGAAGATGAAAAATTGCATAGACGCAAAGGTGATTTCATTCTCACAAAATTGTGCGTCAAAAATACTGTTAAACATTATGATGTAGAGATTTTTAAAGTCAATTATGAAAATATTTTTGGGTAAAATATTTAAATAACTTAAATATCACGAGTGTTTGTCAGGTTGAATGACAATTTGTATGATATTAAGACGATATTGTGTTCAGGCTTCGAAATTCATTGAAGGCATGTGGATCAGTACGTCTGCAACACCATTTGTTATTTAGTGTCGATCTATCTCACTGCACTATTAATAGCTGATTTTTTATTCTGTATTACTCAACAGGCTTTTGTTATTTTTTAATGTGATGGCATAATTTGTTTAACTATAATTTAGATAATTTTATAATTTTAAACTTAGCTTCAAATTTGCACGGTTTATATTTTCATGTGCTTTGTTTTTTAGTCCTTTTTCTCAGTCTCTGTAATCTTTATTGTTGGTGTGATTCGTACAAATTACATTGTTAAAAATAAGTTTAATTAATAAAGGAAGTTCCAGATAACTGATTATTATAATTTGTGTGAAGTGGTCAATGGTACAACTACTCCTGGTAGGGCGTACAACAGTGTTTTGTACCTTTGACCAACTTTTTTCTTTTAAAAATTAATTTGAATCATGTTTAAAATTAATTTAAAATCATGAGAACATACTATTTTTAAGACAACATTGAGGTGCTTGTTTTAAAACCTTAAATAAGTTAATAAATATAAAACAGAAGGGGTAAAAATTAAAGTATGAAAAATGGTCAAAGACAGAACACCTTCTCCTAGACATAAAGCAAAAAGTAACTGTTTTCGTGTGTATCCACATAAGCCCTACACGCTGTCCTCATTAGGCCCCAAGAGAAGCTACAATGGAGAAATGTATATGTTTAAAAAAGTGTATTTTAGAAAGGCAAATATTAAAACGGCTTATATAGAAAAGTAAAGATGAAATACTAAAGTATGCAGCAAGTACAGAATGTACTTTAAATTAAAGATTAATGAAACAGCATTCTGAAAGGAAACTGTCCACATTATGCACAACTGTTCACGGTTTCCAACTGTCTAGTGCAGATAAATACATGTTGCTATGTAATTAGTTATCCTGAAAATTATAATTACACACAAATACTTGAAATATTATAGATAATCAACATTCGTTATTACATGTGTTCAGATTTACCAATCATAAACATAAAAAATAAAAACAAAACACAATAAATACTAATATTCAGTACCGAAAAACTACAGCGAGAATGCAATGACAAGCATATTTAACAAACTTATATTATAACTCTGTTGCCCTCTAACATGCACTTGATCTAACATAAGAAGCAGCCGGAAGAGGGTTCTGACATGGCCTAGGAATTAAAGCGTTCACAAGTATACTGTTAAAATTACAAGTCTCTCCTACAGAATATTCGTGAACACTTTGGCCCCTTAAAGTCCAAGTGGTGTAACATATTTTTCTTATTCAGGGATATTCAAAGTTTTACGTTGTAAGAGAAAATTCAGCTACATTATTTTGTATTTTTATATACATGTATTTAGAATGTTTTGATTTAACTAATATGGACAATACTGATCACTTTTGTTCAGTTAGACTTGGTATAAGGCCTCAAAACAAGTGTGATGTTAACAGGTAAAGGATATGAGAAAATATAAAACGCAGTGAACAGCACGGTATTTACATAATTTTTGTTACTTACAGTGTTAGTACATTCATTATGTCTACAAACAAGGGCTCATAAATATTGTCATACTGATGCGTTTGTCCAGTTATAGACTTGGTACAAGGACTTAAATGGAGTTACACCACATGAAGTTAAACAAGGCTGACTTGCACAAAGTTTTAAAGTTTCATGGCTAATATAAGAACATATCCTATCTCAAACAAACTTATTTTCCTAGTTACATAATATTTGTTACTCGTTAGTCAACATCATCAGTATTGTCATATGCATATGATGACTTCAATATCGTCAGAAGTAAGAAAAAATTGGTGGTGATATACGGGTGGGACAAAGAGCTTATATATAGCCCTATACGTATCTTTTTTACTTTCTCGTCTTATTGAGTTCTGCGTAAGAAAACAAAGGTATGTAATCGTGCGCCAGAATTTACGGTAGAAAAAAACTCTTATTTATCATTTGTAACGGACTGTGAACATCTAGTCTTCTGAACATCATTCTCTATGTAGTTCTCTCTGAACATCATTCTCTATGTCAGCAACAAATATTGTCTGTCGTTTCTTAGACACCGACATGAAGAACAACATGCAGAAGAGCCTGAATTATGGATGTTTCACACATTTAATAGCGATTGAATATTCACAGCAAACTGACAAAACAATCAGTTACAGGTAAAATGGTAAAAATCCCAACTACATCACTTAATCTGTTAATAGACGGATGGATCACAGCGTATACTTGTGTTTCTAACTACACTGTTGCTAAATAACGTACAATTACACTATTTCTGCTATTAACATATTGGGGAAATGAATTTTCTGTAATTTAATTTTCTCAAAATCCTGTAATGAGTCAAAACATTCCTATAATTGTCCTTTATACTTGAATCAAAATGTCATAACCTTTCATCGTAGCAAATACTTAGTTGACAAAAACAATTCATTGATCTCAAAGCAACAGTCGCCTTATCAATAACACAGGCACACAAAACAAGAGATGGATGACCCAGAGACTTGACTATCTTTCTTTAAGTATTTTGACGCGCTGAATCCGAATCTGAAGCCAGAATTGTGCCATCGCCCTTCTATTTTTTTAAACGCAAAAAACCTTATGAAATCGTATTCTTTCAATTCAGGGGTCGTGGTCAGACCCAATCAATTGTCACATGTTTCTCCTTGTATGTGGTCACGCTGAATCCCAATCTGAAGCCAGAATTGCGCCACCCCCTCCAGTTTTTCAGTTTTATTAATCGCAAAAACAGCATGAAATTTACAATCTACAATTTCACGATGTTTTTTTGCTAATTGACATGTGTCACGATAATTTTTTGTGATTTAAAAAAAATTAAGGTGATCGCCCGACTGGCTTCAGATTAGCATTCAGTGCGTTGACATACATAGAGAAACATATGTCAAGACTTTTGGTCTGACAACTTGTGTATGTGTGTGTGTATGTGTGCGTGCGCGCGTGCGTAACTAGTAATGTACCCGCGGATACCCGGACTTCACATCCAACCCTCGCAAAAAAGGAAAATGACTAATTTTATATCTGATATTTTATAAATGACTAAGTTTAAGATCGTTATTTGTAATGTAGATGGTTCAAATTTGAATAAAAGACTATAATTTTCTTTCATTTTATTCTACAGCATATTCTTATTCGATTAAAAAAAATTTCACGGTTCTAGTGCCCTCCAGCGAATATATTGGGTACCAGTTTTGTTGCACTGCTACTGGCCTCTCACAACGAATATTATGAATTAATCTGTTCTTAGCGACAGGGGAAAAATAATGATCGTAGTGTATCTATCAACAATTTATTTATTTTCTGCATTTGAGATGTATTAATCTTTGACAAACTTTGCAAGGACAGTGCCACAGCCCTGAAGAAGAGCCTGTACAAATTCGGAATATATTCGTACACTAATTTATGTGGTATCAGTGTCGGTTACATGTCGTTGAATTCACTTTTATTAGCAAGAATCCGATCTAGATCCCCTAAAGATAAAATTAAACCGCCTGAAAGAGAAACGCATGATTTCTCAAACTTACTTCCTGTAACTCTTTTCTTCCTGTAATTGTAAGGTAGGTTCCCATTTTCATGGCATACAACAACTATTGATTACTGAGGTCTCCAGCGAGAGTATTCTCGCTTTTCTGTTGGTAAGTCTTAGTGCTACTTGTGTTGCAGCTGTATTCATTCTCATCAAGCGCTTGACTTGCTGTATGAGAAAATAAAGTAAAATTAAAAACTAAAAAAAATATTAATATAGATTGGATAATTTATTGATGTTTATTTATATTCTAATAACATGGATTAATTTGTTACACTTTTATTTACTGATTTTTCTAAACTCATATAAAACTTCAAAGCTCATAGTTCCCACTTTTAAGATATTACACTAAAAATAGTACTACGCGATTTGGCAGTGTTAGCGACTTCTATCGACCGGTATTGTAGGTAAACAGCAAACTGTACACACGCATATATACCCATCAGCACTATTTCTTGCATTATTTATAAATTTGCAGTTTTCGAAAATTCAAAGAGTTCATCGAAACAGACTCTGTGCCTTTTTTAGCATCACTTCTATTGAAAAAATTGAAGAAATGAATTGGAGAGGTTTCTGAGAATTTTTTAATAATTTGCATTAACTTGAAGCATAAATTGCACAAAAAAATCGTTTTTCAAAACGTTGTTCATCATTTTTAGTGTTTATATTTCAGAACAGATTTTGATTAAGACATACATTATCTATCTTCGAATTTGTAGTTTTGGAGTGCTAAACTTTTGCAATATTCGAAGGTACAGAGAGTTCGCCGGAAATAGGACTAGGATATTTTCACTGTTCTTTGATACATAATTCTATATATTTGAAGAAAACATTTTAAGCTCTTAACATTTTTATAATAATAATAATAATAATAATAATAATTATTATTATTATTATTATTATTATTATTATTTTAGGAAAAAATATGGGGTTCTAATGGGCGACTCGGGCCCTGGTGGGGTATACTGAGGCTCATAGGTATACACCATTAAATACCAGGAAAAACCCTCCTGTAATGGGGAGCCTTTGTAGTAAGGCTGAGTCACCAAGTCCCTTCCCAAACCTCCTCGTGGTGGCCCTGGATACTCTGTGTGGTGAGAACCTACAGAGTAACGAAAAGGGTGGGACGAAAGGCGAGTTTCTGGCGCCTTAAAACGGGAACCATGAGCTAAGGGAAGAAAACCCTGACAAAAAACCAAGGGGGAGGGGGGCCTCCGTAGTTGTGGTGAAACCAACCTTCCTAAGGGATGACAACCCTAAAAAAACATCTACCTCCAGGATTAAGCATGGGGGTTGGACGCAGGGCTAACATCCCGGCTCCATAAAAAAAACTTCAGTTCAAAGCGATTTAAATATGCCTCGGACCGGAACAAAATTAAATTTACGACAAAGGTTACGAAAACGGACAATGAAAATTGGAACATTGAATATACAAGGCCTACGAACAAAGCAGAGGGAGATCATCTCACAAATTGAAAAAATGAATCTGGACATAATTATACTTACGGAAACGAAGAAAAAAGGGACAGGGGAAGAAATTTTGAAGGAATATCTTCATATTTGGAGTGGTGTACCCAAAGATTTTAGAGCTAGAAGTGGAGTCTCTTTCCTTATAAAACGTAAATGGGCAAAATTCATTAAACAGATAGAGAATATTAATGAAAGGATACTAAGAATAGACATGAACGTTTTTCGTCATAAGATAACAATTTTAGGGGTATATGCCGTAAATGATAACGCACTTGTAGATGAAAAGAATAAATTCTTTCAAGACCTCAGCGAAACTATAGCGAGTATTCCGTATCAAAATGAAATAATATTAACTGGGAATTTTAATAGCAGAGTAGGTAATAGAGAACGTGACGTAGTAGGTCAATACGGAGAGGAAAATATAAATGACAATGGAAAAAGATTAATCAACCTATGTAAGGAACATGCACTATGTGTAGGGAATACGTTGTTCAGACATAAAAACATCCACAAATATACACTAATAGATCCAGTAAGAAATATTCAATCTGTAATTGATTTAGTTGTGGTGAATAATGAAAGAAGAGTTAAATTGAATGATGTGAGACTATACCGTCAACCAGAATGTGGTACTGATCATCATATGGTAGTGAGCAAACATGTTTTTCCTTTTAGAAATAAACGAAGATGTACTGAAAAAGATACAGACTTTTTAATTGAAGAAAACGATGTAAATTTTAAAACAGACCTTTCACAACAATTCTGTGTTGAGATGCTCAACCAAAACAGAATTAAGAATAAGCTAGAAAACTCAGAAGATAAAAGTCCCCAAGAAATGTACAATCATTTAAAAGAGGCTGTTTTTGAAGCAACTAAGGAAGTTCTTGGAGTGGAACAAGAAAAAAGCAAGTTTGTAGAGAAATTTAGCGAAAATTTAGAAAGCACGATAAGGGAAGGAAAAAAATTATATTTGACATGGATTTCAAATAGGAATGACGACACACGAAAGGAATATGTAGAAGGGAGAAAAGAAGTTAAAGAATTGGTAAAAATCGAAAAAAATGAACACTGGGAGAGATTATGTAGGGATATAGATAGTACATTGGGATATAACAGATCAACTGAAGCATGGAAAACAATTAAAAATATGAGAAAAAACTGTAACAGAGGTAAAGTACAAATAATAACTCCTACAAAATGGATTGACTACTACGAAACATTATTGCAAAAAAATAGAGTCGAATACCAACAAGATTTGGAATACACACATTGGCAAGAATGGGGACCTGAAATTACTCGGCTTGATGTAAAGAGGGCTTTGACGAGAACCAAAAACAATAAAGCTCCAGGACCAGGAAACCTTAGAATGGAACTTTTAAAATACGGAGGCTCTAGTATAATTGAATACCTCCAAAATATTTTTAACAGAATTGAAGTTAGCGGTGATATCCCGCAGGAATGGAATATGTCATACATCAGTTCCGTACACAAGAAAGGTTACAAAACTATTTGTGAAAATTGCAGAGGAATTAGTGTCATCCCATCAATAGCTAGGCTATTCGCTAGTATTCTAAAGGAAAAAATACAAAAATAAATAACTTTCAGCGAAGAACAAAGTGGCTTTAGGAGTGGGAGGTCATGTTTGGATAACATCCATTGCTTACGCCAGATAATAGAAAAAATGGAATGCACAATATAGATACATATATGACATTTATTAACTTGGAAAAGGCCTATGACAGTGTTCGAAGATGTAAAATTTGGCCAGCAATGAAAAAACTGAAAGTGCAAGAAAATTGGATTAATTTAGTTACAAAAATGTACCAGAATACTGATGCGTGCATTAAAATGGGGAGGAAAATTACCAGAAGCATTAGAACTAACAAAGGGCTAAAGCAAGGATGTAGTTTATCGCCACTTCTCTTTAATATATATATATATATATATATATATATATATATATATATATATATATATATATGGAACAAGCTTTGGAAACCTGGTACAAGAAATGTTCTCAAATGGGAGTTCCCATAAATGACAAGTGCTAACATTCTTTGCTTTTTGCAGATGATCAGATAATTATGGCATCAGATCGGGAAGATATGGCGTATATGCCTCACAAATTAAAAGAATACGAAAAATGGGGACTTAAAATCAACCTTAAAAAGACAGAATATTTATGCGTAGGAGGAAATGCCTCTAATATTAATACCGCTGATGACGAGATAGCTAACGTTCGAAATTTAAATATCTTGAGACTGTAATTACTGACGATGGGAAAATTGATGAAGATATAACTACTAGACTCGCAATAGGGAGGAATGCAATCAAAGCTCTGCATGGCCTTATATGGAATAGTGTTTTAAGGCAAGACACAAAACGACACATATTCCACAGTATCGTGGAAAGTATTATATTATATGGAGCAGAAATGTGGCCGTTAACAAAACGCCGTAAGGACAGAATACGGTCGGTAGAGCTCGACTTTATGAGATCTTTGCAGATAACAAGACTGGATAAAATAACAAACGAAGTGGTGTGGGAAAGAGCTGGGGTTCAAACAACCATAACCAGAAGACTAGAAAATAAAACTCTTCAATGGTATGGACGTGTCCAAAGGATGCGAAATGAAAGATGGCCAAAACAAATTTTAAATTGGATACCTGAAAGAAGACGTAGAAGAGGTAGACCTGGTTTAACCTGGAAGACATATATACATGATGTAATGGAGGCGAAAGGATTGGAAGTGGGCCAATGGGAGGACCGAGAATTATGGAAATCGAAAACGGCAAACTCTAAGGGGTAGAAACCGTCGAAGAAGAAGAAGAACAAGAAGGAAAAAATATTTACAAAATTGCTAATGTAAAGCTACGCGAACGTTTCGAAAAACTGTACATGACAATTTTTCAAGATCTGTTTTGAAAGTACAAATTTCGTTACTGAAATATCTTTCTTCGTTATTGTAGATGAAGGAAAATGTTGACAACAATTCTGAATTTATAAAATTTCGAAAAATAATGTGTTTCAACAAAATGTATACATACGCTATTCTTTTTAGCGTCTTTTACACTATTCGAGGGGAAAGATTAATAAAAAAAATGAAACCATATTTGAAAATGAGACTTCCTGTAAAGTTCACCCAAAAATTAAAATATCCATTTCAAACTCGCGACCTCGAATTCCTTTCAGATGTTCCAGTAATATCAAATTTGAAGAAAATTAACAGAAGAGTTTAGACGCTAGCTTTGAACAAAGACAGACATTTTGCCCTCAATGGACGTTTCGGTATCAAGGACCCAGAAAACATGGATTCTGACTACACACCACGTAAAACGTAAGGATTTACTTCGTATATATTCAAACAAGATTTATACTTTTTTGGTCCCATGGAACCGCAATAAGAGTTCGGTGGAAAATTTGCCGTTTCCGTCGTACGATTACTGTATTTTAACTTTTAACGAAGTAAGAGTTTGAAAGTAAAACCCATTTGGAAACATCCTGATTTGCATCAAAACACACATTAAAATATTTTTTTCTTTTGAAAGTATTTTCAAAAATATAATTATTTCTAACTTGTTCATTTGAAGTAATAAAACTTTATCTCCTGGAGTAATGTGAAGCAGTCCCGATGTGAAAACAAATCGATTAACTCAATTTTTTGACTCTTGAGTCGACAGAATTATAGCACAGCTTATGTCATGACACTTCTAACAATTTTCTTGGAAACTTTATGACACCCCTTTGCTTAACAAATATAATTTTACTACCTAAAGATACAAATTATTTCGCTTGTTTTATTAATTTGTATTAGGATTTTTAGACTGATTACATTTGAATTTTCATCACTTGAGTACTCGATAGGCGCACTTTCTGAAAATTCTAAAAACAACAAAACAATACATTGTCACTGTCTCCCGTGTGAACACAATGAGTTCTTCCTAATGGAAAAGACCAGACACGACCCTCATCTCGGTCAATTGTTTTTGCACAGTTTCTCATGACACCTTGAGCAAATGCTGAAAATGTTTTGTTGATCTCTCCTAATTCTAGTTGGGTGGAAGTAGAGCCGTGAGTTTGGTTGAATGTTTTAAGCAATATTATGAAATTGTTCACCGAAGCAAATAATTTTTTTATTACACTGAACCTAAAATTTCTAGTTTTCAAATTTTGCTAATCTCGCTTTGTTCATTCTTTTATTCATTACTGAACTATGTATAATAAAAAAGTGGGGTATGGCTTCTGAATCTCAAGAAAAACGTGAATTGATTATACTTCTGCCCCATACACGACATACAGCTTTTTACCGGTTTATAACACAAACATCAAATAAATTAAATCAAATCAGCCTTTTTTATGTGCCTCTGGAAGATTACTCTCTGATAAAATGTTCATAACTATAATACCTAATTATTGTATTTAAAATTATTATATGTATGAAGAAAATTGGACCTACAACTTTGAGGCAAAAGAAATAAATACTATCATTTTGAAATTACCATTCACTATTCCTGTCTTCCTAGTATGTCGTCTTCTTGATAACAAAACAATTACATGAAAAGAAATGAATTAGATTTATTAAAGGAAAGTGCCTAAACGCGGGTCTGGTTCCTAATGCGAACCCTTGATTTGCAGCACTGTACAGTGATGTTGGCTATTGGAAACGTACTAAAATAGTTCTCTGCAAGACCGCAGCTCGGTCAAGTGCCTTCATCACTTGTTGCAGGGCAGTCGGCCATTAGCGCGAACAGTGAAAAGCAATTATTTTTAAAGTGCTTATTCTCATATGCCTAATTTTGATAGTTAATACTTCCTATGAAATACTCAAAATAATCGGTAGACAAAGAAAGAAATATTCAGCTGATTTAGATGAATTTCCGGATTGTTTGTTAAAAGTTTGTGCGCCCTCCATTGTATACCCATTAACTCACATATTTGATGTATCCTTATGCACAGGAAATTTTCCAGATATTTTTTATAAATTTTTATTTTTAAGATTAAGTCGCTTTTCAAAAAAGGCAACAAATAAAATTCACAATTATCGGCCAATTTCTCTTTTGTTGGTTTTTCAAAAATATTAGAGAGACTTTTTTACGTACGAATGGAAACATTTCTTAGTAAACAAGACGCGTTTTCAGATTGCCAACATGGATTTCGAAAATCAAAATCTACGGAAACAGCCATATTTTCTTTTCTTAAAGATGTCGCCTCATCCATGGATCCAAACGAAGCATCTATTGGAGTATTTTTAGATGTTTCAAAAGCTTTTGACGTCATTGATCATAACATTTTACTTTCAAAATTACTTTCGTATGGAATTCGTGGTATTGCTCTAGATTGGTTACGTTCGTACCTTAAACAACGATCAGAGAGTGTAGAAATACCTTACTGGAATAATGGAACATTATGTACACACCTTTCTTATTCTTTGCCAATTGCATGTGGAGTCCCGCAGGAATCGATTTTAGGTCCAATTCTCTTCCTTCTATTATACGTAAGCGATATGCCCTCGACCATTAGAATCGGAAGAATAGTTCTCTTTGAGGATGACACGAATATCAATATCTTTGCTTGAACTGCAATAATTACGGTAAAAGCGAAACCTGGTGTGTTTGGACAGCGTATATGAAGTAGGTCCATGCCACTTAATATGAATTCACCTCAGCAGAAGCGAAACTTAAATTTTATGATGGTGATTTCTGAATCAAATATCACCTCCCCACTTACCCAGTTCAATGATATATCTTACTCTCATGTGATGGCAAGATGACAAATTTACTATCAACATAATAAGAATATAGCAAAGGTGCCAGCAGTGCTCTAGGCAGTGAGACACGAATATAAGAATGCAGTGGGTTCGCGCAATATCAGAATACACGAAATAACACAATTAAATATTTACATATTCAGACAAAATCGTGTTTCATTATTCAGGGATTTTTTTGAGTTCCCGGGTATCTAACGTCCCGTTAGATACCTCTCATGTAACTGGGGTTAAACCGTTTTCCTCCAATTTTTGCGCACATTGGAAATTAGTAATATAGATATTTTTTCGAGATTCTGGTTATCTAACAAAACCGTAAATACTCTCATGTGGGTGGAAGTTGCATAGTTTCCTTTCAATTTCTGTGAGTATTTTCAATTAATACTATAGATGTGTTTTTGTACTTTTCGGAGTTCCTAATAATCTAACGAAACTGTAGATACTCCTCACATGGCTGGGAGTAGCCCTTTTTCAAGTTTAGCATTCATTCAAAATTAGTAATCCACATGATGTTGTATTTTTCCAGTTTTTGGGTATCAAAATTACAGACACTCCTCGTATATCTGGAGGTTGTATAGTTTCCTTTCAATATATGCGTGCTTTCAAATTAATAATAAAGATATACGTATTACTATGTTTCCTTGCAATAACCACATTTGTTAGTGTTACGGCAAATTTCGCGTAAAGCGAGTTCAAGCTAACAAGATAATTACAAAACAATGATTGTGTTTTAAAATCTCACTGCTATGGTAATAACTGTACTGTATATATATATATATATATATATATATATATATATATATATATATATATATATATATATATATAAGCAATGTTAAATCAAATATCGAAATTGTAAAATATTCAAGAGTCGCTAAGAACCTTCAGTTGATGCGACTATAATAAATAAAAATAACTGAAATCGCCTCAGCAATTCGATATTGAATTTTCCGCCGCAAATTCCGTTTCTTTTGAGCTGTAACTATCGCGTCAGTACTAAGGTTTATTAGTGCCTTTTAAATGTTGGGTGTTTTGGTCCCATAGAATTCGTGTCAGCGAGGTTTTACTGTACACGCAAATTTGAACCACAAAATTGGGAGTCTGTACGGATGAATGGGGGAAGGATGTGCCACGCATAACTGTCAGACCGTCAGCTCTTGAGCCGAAACTTGATAAATACGTCAGGAGTTAGATCTAGGTGCGCTACTCCGGAGGTCATTTCGTTATTTTAATTTTTGGGGTAATTTACATGAAGCTCCTGAGACATTTCCAGAATTCTCTGAAAAAGTGTTAACTTTTTTCTTTAAATAATGTTAACAGTGATTTTTATTTAGAGTAGAAGATACGGCATCTATATATTTGGTATAGTTACGATTTTCACTAACAGTTTTGAAATTTTGAAAATTGCAAGTTCAAGTATTTTTCGAACCAGTCCTGCACCTCCTACATTGAAGCTAACGATTTATTTCTTAACGCCATTTATGACTCAATTTTAGTTCTTTATATTATACATAAACTTAATTAAATATGAGTACATGTAACAAAAGGAAAACTTTCTCAAAACCGTGTATTCCAACAAATTATAGATAGAATGATGCCAAAAAAACATTTTTTAAGAGTAAAATAAGAATATAAGAATATCACGATTCCCATACTTTTATACATAACACTTTAGTAGAGTAGTATCCCTTTATAAGAGACATCTGGGAACATGATGTTGGTCTCTTATAGGTGGAAACTACTATGGGTGGAAAATGTTAAAATTCATAAAAAATATATCTAAATGGAGACATGAGATGGATCAGCTGCTACATCACCAAAATGGTGATACGTACGTCACAACAAATACAATGCATTAAGATGATCGGACTAATAAACAGCTCACACAGTTCCCGCTCGCCTGAACACAATGAGCGCGTTCCACGAGTTCTTTACGTAACCCCGCATCTTAATTAAATCACCTGAAAGATGAACTGGGTTATTTCTGGAAAATATTTCCTGCAAACAAAAATCCTTCTTTGGCGTTTATCAAATAATTGTGAGAATAACCAATAAGTCACACTTTTTGTCGTGTGTCGTTTAGATTTTTCTGACCAGTGGAAGAGCAATTACCTGGAACCAATATTATACAGAATAGGCTAAAACTCTTGTAAGTAGGGGAAAATCCCGTAAGTTCTTACATGCGGGGAACATGTCCACAATGTATCGCCTGTATTTAAAGAAATGCACTCGAAACTCTTGACAGCTAATCTCTTATAATAGGGTTCTTCTGTATTGGTCTTGAAGATAACAGACGTTAATTCTTTTAACATAAATGTGTAAAATTGAAATAAAACATTCGGTGTTTTGCGAATGAATGGAGGATGACCGTTATTGAAAATGGTTTTGGAAAAGAACCACAGAAACTTGAGTTTGAATTGCACTGCTTAACCGGCCGCCAAGCGTTTGAGACGATAATGACGTGATTACTTTTAGAACTTATTGTTACATTAGTATAGTAAGTATTGTGCGGAATGTGGGATTTATTGGTAGGAATAATAAGGCCTAATAGTACATTAATATAACAAAGTACAGCAAATATGAATTATCGCATAGCGCAACAAGTCAGACGTGTTTTCCTTACAAGATGTTCTTCTTAGACACATTTTCTTAAATGTATGTCTTATTTAAGAAATAACAAAAATCAGTGAAACATAAGGTTTACGTTGTGAAGGAATGGCTTCTGTAAAATTATCAAAGAACTAGATACCCACATCACACATTAGTTAGATACATATAACAAGGAAAATCTTAACACGGCTTGGCAATGAGACTAGGAAAACATATCTGGTTAAAAAGGAAGGATAAGAGAAGAGCGAGTGAATATTAGATACTTCTAATTTATATAATATAAATTGTTTATTCCCATACGAAGACTAAAGAATGGAATAAAACAAAACGGACAATCTACAACATAGGTTCTTATATAAATGCTATTTTTTTCTAGTTTGCCCCAGCGTCTTTGAAAGTATGGAAGAATATTTGCACAAGTTTAATATAATATTTTATTTAGTTTTGTGTAAATATTATTTTAATTCGTTTTCTATTTATAAATGTATACTTTCTGCTCCAACCAACGTTTTTATGCAAATAATCAAAAATCATTAAAACCGTGGAAAATGTCATTTCACAGTAAATTAATTAAACTTAAGCTGTAATCATCTATTCTGTTGCAGGTAAATTACTCCTTATGAATGGGTAGCGAAATTGAGAATATTATGTAGCATTCTTGGCCAGAAACGCATTAAAACCTATGTAAAAGAAGGCATCCTGCAGTGTAGTGACGAGATTCTGCTCATGGAGGGTCGGAGGCACCCCGTGCTCCTCGCCACTTTCCCTCCGTGTTGTGTTAGATTCCCTTTCTTGGAATGTTGCTTTACCCCCTCTGTCCATCGACCGCCTCCGGCACCGCGTGCGATCCTTTCGTCTGCACCTCCTCTCTGTATGTTCATATTTAGGCCGGTAGATGGCAGTCCGGAGCAACCACGCATGCGCAGTGTGCACATTCCTCGTAGTAATATCTCTTCCACTCTACAGATGTCGCAACTCTACAGGATCCACATATTTTTCTCGTGTTGGAGGCGCGTAGCACTGAGACGAAGCGTACCTTTCGTTTTCATTACCACCGCCATTATCTCCATTGCCACTGCCAGCACAGCCGTGGCCGTATTCCCTCTAGTTACACGTTAGCATTATCTGTTTCAAACGTTCTCATGACTCCGTTTCTAAAGGGAATCGAGACAGAAGGATCTTACTCGCATATGCAACGTTAATCTCGAAGCTACTGTTTCCTTGGGAACTGAAGAGAATAAACTGTATTGCATCACTAATTTCGGGTATTCTTATGCACAGACAATATTCCCAATTGATTATTATTCAATTTTTTTACAATCTAAAATGACTTTCTTCATAAGTTATAATTTCAACAATAGTCAACAATGAAATGAAAGTTAATCTTACACATATAGTGCAAAATATGTCAATTATATTAATTTTGAAAGCAGCTTATAATGTTTCTTAAGTAAACATTTTAGTCCTTGGTGAATGCAAGATGAAAATAGTTACAACCCCAAAAGTCGCCTAAACGAAAGGTGATAAAACAGAAAATGGATTTGGCTAGCAACAATCAGCAAAATGACAATTTTAAAAGCGAGAACTACCACATTCCTTCAAAGAAACAATTGGGGAAGTTCGAAAAGAGTCCTTTGGTTGTTGTTATTATTAGTAATAGTAATAGTAGTAATAATAATAGTAGTAATAGTAATAGTACTAGTACTAATAGTAGTAGTACTAGTACTAATAGCAGTAGTACTAGTCGTAGTCGTGGTCGTAGTCGTAGTCGTGGTCGTAGTCGTAGTCGTGGTCGTAGTCGTAGTCGTGGTCGTGGTCGTGGTCGTAGTCGTGGTCGTAGTAGTAGTCGTAGTCGAAGTCGAAGTCGTCGTCGTAGTAGTATTAGTATTAGTATTAGTAGTAGTAGTAGTAATAGTAATAGTAATACTAATAGTAATAGTAACAGTAACAGTAACAGTAGCAGTAGCAGTAGCAGTAGCAGTAGTAGTAGTAGTAGTAGTAGTAGTAGTAGTAGTAGTAGTAGTAGTAGTAGTAGTAGTAGTAGTAGTAGTAGTAGTAGTAGTAGTAGTAGTAGTAGTAGTAGCAGTATCTCTCCAAGCTCGTGATCAAAATGTCCAAATTCCCTCAGATAGTTAACAGAAAACAATTTTGCCTAGAGGGAAGTATGATTTTTAAATGCAAAAAAGGAACCCGGACAGAGGTACGTGGTGCCTTTAGCCCGCTTGGTGCGTCGCTGGCAGTAGGCCGTGCATCGCGCACCAATTTGCGTGCCCTCTTCACGTGAGGCTATGCGGGCGTGGCGCGGCGCGGCGTGAGGGGCATGAGCAGGGGCAGAGGCAGAGGCAGGGGCGGGGGCGCGGGCGGGGCGGGGCGTGCGTGGGGCCGCAACCCGAAGTGCGGCCCCCGCCGGCGACTCCGATTGACATGGACCGTGGGTGGCGGCGGGGCCGCGGGGACATGCGGGGGAGCTGCAGCGAGAAATATTGCGTTTCATCGAGCCTCGAGAGCGCTCGCCGTCGGCCACCGGAGAGAGGGAGGCCAGGAACAGCGTGGCCGAGGGGCGGAGAGAGGGACGGGAGCGACCGCCACCGCTGCGCCGCCCATTCTCTCCGCCTCTGCCGCCGTAGCGCCGCGCTCTGTTTACATCCCGGGTCTTTCGCTCTCTGGCGTGTTCCCCGTATGTTTTGCCTTTTCCTGTACAGAATCATTAGCGTCCTTGTCTTTGCGTATTCTAACCGCATCGTTGCCGTAACGAGGCTTTTCCCATTTTCGTCAATACCCACTCTATGTACCCGTTTTCTTTACATCACAGGTAAGATAGCAATTATTTATTCTTTGTCTGAGCTCTGGCTTTCATGTAGAAGAAGAATACGTATAATTGTCTTAATTAAGGGGCGATATAATGTATATATATATATATATATATATATATATATATATATATATATATATATATATATATATATATATATATACAAGTATATATAATTCTTCACATGTTAAAAATCATGAAAGTTTGTTTAATAACTGAAGTACAAATACTTACTCCCACGGGTAGTCATGGGCAACGTACAACTTTTCCTTGAGGAGGCTTGAGGAGTTTGCTAGATATTGTGAAGAGAATACATCATGCTCGATAAGTGTCTCTCTTTGTTCCAAATGTGAAAATTAAACTAGCCCAACGCGTGGGGACACCGTTAGGTAGCAGGACAAAAAGCGACCCAAGTGAAAATACATACCGCAATTATAAATACTGAATTCGTATGTTATGTATTAGAAATGTATGGACGTTGTATAAACTCAGTTTAATACATAATCCCATCATCTAACTAATGTTATTTGTGACGTGTAGATAGTTTCAGAAGAGAAAATTACAGATTTTGACAAATTGTCACCATATTCGTCTATTTGAAATAATTGTGTATAAATGATTACTATAGCAGTTCACTGACACATAAGTTTAAAATTAACTCCGTCGTCTAAAACCGTGTACGGTCTAGAACACTAGGGATTTGGGATGTCTGCAAACATTTACAATTAGAATTCCCGTAGCTGAAATATTCCTAAACTAATGGAGATATTAACTTTTATTTACGTACTAACTGTTCTTACTTCTCAGAACCACTTCATCACATCAATTTAATTAGCAACTACGCATCTCAGAACTTTATCTCTGAACTATTTGTGATGAGAAAACGAATTTCATCACATCACGAGTGCAACGTCCGTTACCCTGGTAATAACAGGCAACACGATATCTCCGAAGCCTCTACCTGCCAGTCAGAAAATCCACTATCTTGAGCGTTGTAATCGGGAAAGAAATCACGCAGCAATAGATCGCAAAACGGTCGTCGATTCCGCGCAGAACTATGAGGGTGAAGAGGGAGCATAATTGAGAGCGCCTGGGTTCGAGAGCCGGCGAGGTGGAAGGGCCGCGGGCGAAAGGGGAGAAAGGACGAAGGGCAAAGGGAAGAGCGAGGGTGGGCAAGGGCAAGCGGGTGGCCGGGCGCTACGCCGAGGGTCCGCGGAACGAATTTCATCCTGCGCATGACGCAGCGATACGGGGGAGTACGCTGGACATACAAAAGATACGCAAATGACTCGCGGTCGCTCAACACTGCAATGGCGAGAGGGTGGACGGGGCGTAGGCGGACGTGGGCCGTTGCGGGGCGGGGGAGAGGCGTGCGGCGCGATGCAAGATCGCAGGAATCCCTCTCTCGCGCTAACGTTCTCTCCCTCACTCTTTCCCTCAGCGCTCTCTCTCTATCTCTCCCTATCTCCTTCTCTCTCTCTCTCCTTCTCTCTCTCTCTCCTTCTCTCTCTCTCTCTCTCTCTCTCTCTTTCTCTATCCCTCCCAGTGCATTGCTCTTGGTCGGCACGGTGGACCGCGGTGTTGCGTCCCCGAGTTGGATTTTCACGCAGAACCCGTTTCGAGGGTTTCCCCTCGTGCAGCCCAGAGAACAGGTCGCGGAGTCCGGAATCCTCCCGCGCGGACTCCGCGCCTCGCTGCGATTTCCCGTGACGCCCTCGAAAGCTGCTGCTGCTGCTGCTGATGCTGCTGCACCCACTGCGGCTGCTGCCACTTGCGGTCGCGGGAGAGTCAAACGTCCACCCGTCCGCGGGTGCATACTTTCTCAGGATGCGGCTCAAATGTCGACAACGGAGTTCGGTTTAAATGCACAGCTCGCTTTCCACAGTCGTCAATAAATAGAGACGTAGATTTGTGATAATCGAGATGCAAGTTCTGTCGTGCTGTACCAAAGTACACGTCTTATAAATCGTTATATGTTGAATATGAAATGAAATGCTTGATCACGAACATCTGAAACACATTCAATGAAGTATCTTCAATGTGGATCAAGATATGGGATGTAATGATCCGCAACATTGATATTTTAGCAACTGTAATGACCGTATTGGTTTCAAAATCATTTTATGAGTCTTATTAAAGTGAACTTTAAAAGTCGCTTCACGCATAAGATTCAGTATGAACTTTTTTCTTCACAATAAATAAAAGAGCATATTATTTTCAATAACGTAAGAGCAAAACTATTCATACTTACAGACGTTTAAAATACATCAGAAGAAGAATTCAAAATACCTCAGATATTATCTTATCTTTAAAATAGAACTAACATAAGGGTGGCTTGAAGCTAAATCAGCCACGGCCATATTTTCTACATGCAGACTTATAACGTTCTCCACGAAGTTATGCGAAGTGCCCGAAAAGTCTCATTTAGGCACGCATTTGAAATAATATTCGAAGGTGTACTTTTATGTCTTTGTCTGCTTTCTTATTTTTTAATTATATCTCAACAACAATAAAAATGGTGTTTAAAATTTGGAGCAGGGAAGATTCTTCATCCATTGTTTGAAATATATCTAAGGGTCATCTAAGCATTCGATCTATAGGTGAAGTGAAACTGGTTAAAAAACTTCTCTTACAACCGAGATGACTATTGAAAAGCTGAAACTCACGAATAGAAATGTACATAAAATGTGCATTGCCGTATTAACTTCCAGCAATGATGTGGAGAAATGCCGAACCATTTCACACGCCACTTCATTTCTTCGAGGTGTTTTACAGAACTGAGCCAAGAATTGACCAGAAAAGACTTTTAATCAGAAACGGATTCTCGAAGTTAGTGTGAGGGCAGACATTGCAGAAAGTCCGCCTGTCCGAGTGAGGTCGTTTGGGCTGGACGGGATAGGCTCTTTGAGGGAGGGGCGAGGGTGGTGCGGTCTCCATCTTCGGGCGCGTGCTATCTTATCAGGCCTTATCGCCTTCTTGCCTGCTGTCACGCGGCGTACGGTCTGGTTATTAGACGGGCGGCAGTTATCTCGAGTCAACAGCGGGCCCACCTGCGACCGGCGGGCACACTCAAGACTACGCCGTCATCCCACACCGCCCCCGCATCCGTTCGTGCCTCAGGCGCGTCCCCACCCTCACGCCCGCCTCGGCGGCCGAAGTCCGGCCGTCCCCATGATAGCCCCATGCTACGGTACTAGGTACATCAAATGGAAACGTAAAACAAATTTAAAAAATCTTCAGTATCGACCCCTTTTCATCTTCAGCCCCTAGCCAAAATGTCCCATATTTGGGCACCTTATTTCACGCATTTTCCTTAGATCAGGTGATACATATTATTATTCATTCTTCCATTCTCAACAACTTTCTCAGGAGCACAATGTTCAACTTCAGTCTCTTCGTTGAACAACTTGTTCTTGTATACACCAATTATTATTCTTTTTATTATACTGTCTTAACTCCCGTGAAGTAAATCCAAAGGGCTGCAGCACTCACAAGAACAGAATAAACTTTGCTTGTATTTGATTCCAAAAAGAAGAAATTCACAACATGTAAAGAATTCACAGGTCAGGAAGGGAGCACCTAAACTCATTTTTACGTAGTTTTACCTTTCACTTTCCTGTTTACTACAACGTAGTAAAATAAATTTAAGTAAGGGTCCAGGAGAGGTAGTCAATTTTGTTTAAATTAACGATTTTTTGGGTCCATAATGCCAGTAAAGTGAATTTTTCTTGCTATATAAATTATATATATTTAATTATTTTATCGGATATGTAGTGTACTCACAATCTACGTTTTCTGGGTTTTAATATGTAACAACATATCAAGAACATAGTAGATTGGAATAAACTACCTGCAGAAGAACTAGAGGCTCTTCCTGCTAATGTAGCCAAATTTAAAAATATACTTCATTCTATCTAGATCATCTCGAATAATTCTGACTGAGACATTTATCTTTATTATTATTATTATTATTATTATTATTATTATTATTATTATTATTATTATTATTATTATTATTATTATCATTATTACTATTATTATTATTAATAATATTATTACTTTTATTACTATTGTTATTGTTAATATTATTATTGCTTTTATTATTATTAATATTACTATTACTTTTATTATTATTGTCATAATTATTATCGTCATGGCCCTTATACAGTGAAGTGATGTGAAATGTAGTGTAGTGGGGGGGAAGGGAGTGTAGTGTAGTGAAGGGGAGTGCAGTGTAGTGTAGTGAAGTGTTATGTAAACTAGAAGTGAATTTAGAGTTAGCTAGAAATAAATTGGAACTATTATATCGACCCCCTAATTCTAATAGTAAACCCAATTGTAAATGTTGAAAATGTTTAGTAATTCTAATTTTAATTGTTATCATGTTTGCCACCGAGCATTAGCTCAAAGCGAACTTTAATAAATCTATCTATCTATCTAACACAATATTTTCTAAGTCTGTGGCAACACTCTCTCACAAACCGTGTAGTGGAGTTTCATCAAAATAAATATTCTCCAATCAATGTAACTGGTGGCGGGATCCGTCGAATTTGAAATGGATCTTTTAATTTTTAGTGGTACTTTACACAACACTGTTGTATCTCGCCTTCCAAGTTTTTCTGAAGCTTTGCTCTAATAAATAAAAATACTTGTAAAAATGTCGCATGTCCGATTTTCAATAAATCTTCTGAAATTTGGACAATATTTTTTTCCTCTACCCTTAACCAAATCTAAATTATTGATGAAATAGATTTTTCTTAATAAAGCCTGTTCTGCAAAATATGATTTCTAATTCTGTGTTGCTAAGGCAGAACCCGATAAGTCCAAAAACGTTTTTTCTCAGGAGCCCCTTTCCAAACTACGCTAGTAATGTTTAGTTAGATCGTGAGAATTTTGTCTGTTTTTCACTTTCTTGTTTAGGAAATCCTAGATCACTCTTTCACCGGCCATTCTAATACGAAGGTAGGTGTCTGATTTTTCCAATCCGCGAGGAAAACCTTTATTTATATTTTTTCCTTCAAACGAAACAAAGTCCGCCTATAAATATGGTTAGGTTCTTGTTCATTCCATGCTGAAAAATTTCAAAATTATCCAAATATGCAAATTTGAATCTCTTGAAAGCTTTGTTGTCGAAGAGAGTTTTTCAAGAAATTGCTAAAGTACTCATAGAATAAAATTTGTCCGTTTCGTCAAAAATAATACGAGAAAGTATGTGCTGTTTAACGTCACGTTCACTGCTTAATTCTAACAGTTACCGGCAACAGTGCTAATAATGCGATTTCCTGCAAACGTCTGGCTTCTAACTGAGGCTACTTAATTCTATTCACATTATTTTCTGTATATAAGTAACATTGGTTCGTTTCTTCTCTTACAGAGCCCAGACAAAATCAAGTAATTCTCATCGTTGCTGACACATAAGGTAAGATGTATGGTGGGTATAGAACAGTACTATAAATGGTCAGAGATGCAACCGCCAGAGATGCAACTGCAACATCTCGAGATATAATATGCACTATACTTACGGGACTAATGTACATTGTATTTAACCAGCCTGGAAACTACTCAATCACACGATGTGGGATGAAAGAACAACACCTACAAGATGTAGATCCTGTTGATGTTCAAGATCTCACAAAGAATTCCTTTGGAGCGACAATATCACTCAAAACACGAATTAACCATGAATTAAAAACCAAATTTTTTTAGGTAACAAAAGACACTCTTCAATGCCTCAAGTCGAAAAGAATAGAACCTACTTGAAACCGTTGCATGAAAATGAAAAAAAGGTTTTTAGGTATAACTTAGCAACGAAAGCAACGGGCGGACGTGCGCCGAGCAAGGATTGAGTGGAAGGAAGGTGGAAGGACGAGGTGTGTAAGCGATATGAAGCCATGACAGTGGAAAGGGAAACGAGGCGTGCGGAAGGACTGGCAGTGGAGCTAGCGGTGGGGCGGGCAGTGCGGTGGGCAGCGGCGGGGCGATGAGGCGACGTGGTGCGTCGGGGAACCGGGGTTTCCTTGAACGTCGATGTGCGCGCTCGCACGCGATTGGCTGCGTGACGGGCTCCCTGTCAAACGAGTGACAGCGCTCGTTATGAAACCCCGTCATCTGGCACTTAACACCGAAAACTTATCAGATAAAGTTGCCAATATCCCCGCGGGAGGAAAGTGTTTTTTCGCCGCGGCTGGCGTTTTGCGCGCGCGCGCGTTCAAGGCGACGAGGAGCGCATACGAGTTGGAGGTAAGTAGAAGGAAGGACAGACGCGGGGCGAGACGGGACGAGACGGGGCGAGACGGGGCGAGACGGGGCGAGACGGGGCGAGACGGGGCGAGACGGGGCGAGACGGGGCGAGACGGGGCGAGACGGGGCGAGACGGGGCGAGACGGGGCGAGACGGGGCGAGACGGGGCGAGACGGGGCGAGACGGGGCGAGACGGGGCGAGACGGGGCGAGACGGGGCGAGACGGGGCGAGACGGGGCGAGACGGGGCGAGACGGGGCGAGACGGGGCGAGACGGGGCGAGACGGGGCGAGACGGGGCGAGACGGGGCGAGACGGGGCGAGACGGGGCGAGACGGGGCGAGACGGGGCGAGACGGGGCGAGACGGGGCGAGACGGGGCGAGACGGGGCGAGACGGGGCGAGACGGGGCGAGAAGAGGGTGTGCGTCATGTTGGAGGCGGAAAACTCAAGCGCGTGCGTGGCGGCGACGGCGGGAGCTGCACGCGCGGCGCGGATGATGAGCGCATGCCGGAAACGCGCTCGATATGCGCGCGTTTGCTGACGCTGCTACCGTCTCCGAAGCCCCCTCTTTCCACTGCGCGTCGTCTCAGCCAACGATGTCCATACGTTGCATCGATTTAGCTAGACTAGGGCCAAAATCTCCCGGCGAATTTGTATTTATTATTTTATTTGCGTAATGTCAAAACTCTGTTTCGCGTATGCGAGAAATCTGCAAAATTGTACACATTTTCTTGAGCTCTGGAATCCTTCACCAAGTTCTTATACTATTACGCTGAATTGTGAATACAGGTGGCAACGACCGATTTGGCAAGATTTAATAAAAAGCATTATTTGTTTTCCCGTATTACTTTTTGCAACTATTTGAAAAATAATCAAAAGTTTTTGGCTCTAATCCCTCCCTCATCGTGTCCCGCCGAAAAAGATGTAGAACTGTTATTTGGATAACTAAATATATTCCCTACTACCATCTCACAGAGCTCATGGAATTGTATGTAGATAATGAAGTTACAAAAACATTTATGTAAAGGAGCATAACAATGGGACGTTATATGGGTTCGTAGGCTTCCGCGGCCGGAGTCAATGCATTCTTGGCTATCCGGGATGAGCTGATCAGCAGTATAGCTCTGAAGAAGGCCACAGTAAGATGGCCGAAACGTCAGTATAATTGACCGAGACGCGGCTCATCCCGGGTAGCCAAGAATGCATAACAATGGGACCATCTCAGCAATTGCTCAATGAACCAAGGGAAAACAAAAAATACATTATGGAGATGAGGGTAACTCACCCAGGTGCTTATGTACAATTTTGAAGGTAACTAACCACAGTATGAAATATTCGAAAGTTTAAAGGAAAACAATAGAATCTTTACTCTGGTGTTTTGGTACAGGATTAAGTTAGTCTCAATGTACACTGGTGTTTAGTCTCTCATAGCAGGGGACAAAATAATGCTCGTCTTGAAAAAACAGATATGGATTATGCCACTATCAAGGAACACATCAGGAATAAAATTGTTCCGGCAGAATTGTAATATGTACCAAAAATCCTAAGCACGTTACCCATTCTCAGTACTAGTGGAAATAAACATGTACTCTTAATATTCCTCAAACTATTTTTAATATTTAATATAATGTAAGTTGAATTCAGGACCATAGTAAGAGAGTCAATTACTACACCAAGATGTTAAGCTTTTTGTTTTATTTCAACGTTGCATGG
Organism: Gryllus longicercus; assembly: GCA_038098605.1. NCBI lineage: Eukaryota > Metazoa > Arthropoda > Insecta > Orthoptera > Gryllidae > Gryllus > Gryllus longicercus. The sequence goes on from JAZDUA010000001.1 coordinate 3,666,463, forward strand.
GTGCTTAACGCCTCACTTCTAATATATCCTCATGTCTCTTAAATATGATAGTATTTAATATAATCATATTTAGATTTTTTGAATGTTACATACTCCCCTAAAGAAGTTAAGAATAAAAACGACGAACGGAAAATCTATATAAATAAAAATATGTGAACATTTAACAATGAATGTGAACAGAAGTAACATATTGTTGATTTTGTTGCAGAAAATGTTCCTGAGCAAAGTGACATTTGTTCAAGTCTCTAAAAGAACCTAAATTGACATTATTTACCATGATTCCGTATTACTTTGTATCCGACTAATGAGACATCAATTTTTTACGACAAATCTAACTGTTGAGAAACACGAAAGAAACTAATAACGCTGCTGTAGCACATACTATCTCGAATTATTTGTAAGGGTTACCGGTTAACTATTGCAACTTTAATACTAATAATTCGACAGAAAGCTCTTAAAACACCAAGAAAAGCGGGGTAAAGTCGAATTTGAAAGTTTTGAAACTAAGAGGTTTTAATGCAATTGCACTTTTATCACAATAAGAGTAAAGATATTAAGTGCTCTATGAAGTTTCTTACGTCATTCTGTAGTTAGTAGAATGAAATGTTGAGTGAGCATAAGTATAATTATTATTAAATTAAAAATAAATGAATCAAACAGCAGCATTTCTTACTACAAATGCATTTAATTGCAAACTACATGTGTAACGTAAAAATTGGCAGGTTGAATATTCCTAAAAACTTACGTCGTAGGTTTTTCCAAAAGTGTCTCTAACCACATAGATTTCCGGCAATACCTACCTTCCGTTTCTACGCGAACGTTGCAGAGTAGTTATACAGTTTATTTCTGTATTATGCACAACTCAGCTACTCTTACCATGATGGGACTAGGGGATAAGTGGGACCTCAAAAAAGCCGTAGTATTACCGGAGGAATAAAAAATCACACCGTGTTCCTAATACTTATTTTATATCAACTGTGGAAATGACTGGTTTTCTATGATCAAGACTTAGCTTTTTTACCCATGATCGTTGTGCCAAAGAACAAAAACTCGAGGTCGAGCATATTGCACATCCCCACATACATAATACAGTTTTAACAGTTTTGGGCTTTAATTTATTAAAAACATAAATAAACTATAAATTCACTAACGAAATGTAAACAATTTTTATCGACCCCAAATACTAATATAACGAAATATTATTTGTTTCATCGTCAGTATTCCCGGTTTTATTGATACAGACCGTCATCTTATGAATGATTGTTTAAAAAAGACTATGAATGCGGAGTGAGATAGAACGCAAGGCAGTATAACAGCTTTGAAGGCTACATAAAATTTCGCTTTCTACACGTCCCGGCAAAGCCATCGTATGTTACAATAATTCAAGGGGCTGATTCGACATTTCGTCCAAAATAATCAATCGAAGTGACAAGAAAATCAGTGGCATGTTCTCATTTACAGCATCAACTATCAAACAAATTAAAACGTCTTCGATTTTTCAAAGGGGGCTATTTGTGTCATGTGTGGTAGCGTACTTCGTGGGAAGTACACACCATAGTAAACAGTGCGTCACTTTTCTAAGAAATTATTGTGTATCAGTTCGCACGGGAAATCCATTGTCTCTTCTTTGAACGGCTTCGGAGATTTTTCAAAGACAGAAAAAATACAAAACTGTTTTTCTCCGCTTCACTGCGAGAGTCGTGCTTTTCCCAGAAAAACTCAAATGAGTTGAGAATTAAACTGGTTTGCAACTTCTTCAGCAATTCCGATATTGACACTAAATATGTTTTTAAATGTAATTATGCAATTTTCTAGTGTGTGTACTCGAAAATTTGACTTTTTCTGCATTTACGTTTTTAGTAACAATATAATTGGGTCGCAAATTTCGAAAATTTTCTACACCAACTGACCCGAAAAACGAAGAACCGTTGGGCCACAAATCTCTACTCTGAATACTCTACGTCATTCACTCTCTGCGACTAAATTATCCTTCTAGACTACCTCTTTTAACAAAAAGTCTGTGAATCTGTCCGTCTGCCCACCAGCTGTCTGTGGTCAACGCTAGCCACTAAACCGTTCAGACGATTTTCTACGAAATTCATGTTCCCCAGTCAATTTAACAAACTCCTGGCCCTAACAAGGCCCTGTGAGTTACTTTCTGGTTATTATTTCGTAGGGAGAGACGGTTATGTAATCGCGCGCCGAAAAACGGCCAATTTTTGGAAGAAAACTGTTATTTACATGCTCTGGTAACGAAAAAATGCATAAATCACGTTGATGAATATAGTATATTATTTCCTCTAATACGTTGGGTCAAAACAATCCATGTTTTGACGAACCGAAAAATGAAATGACAGCAAAAATCTGTTCGTTTGTGTCAACACTTGCACCTAAACCATTTAGATGATTTTCTCTAAAATCGATATAACTCGATCGATCGGAACGAGCTCTAGGTTTTGGTTAAATAAATAAATAAAATTAATAAATTCCGTTGCTATATATTCTAAATTACTTTCTCCAACGCGTGATGTAGCAAGAATCCATGTTTTGTGGGTCCTTGATACCAAAAAATCGATTGACACCAAAAGTCTGTCTGTTTGTCTATGGTCAACACTAGCACCTAAACAGTTCAGCCGATTTTCTTCAAAATTGATACACCTCGATCAATCTGCACGAAGTCAAGGTTTTCGGTGTTCCAACTGGATATTTTGATTTTTTTGGTACTTTATATGAACCCTCAAAATAATTTTCAAAATTATATAAATAATGGCACCATTTTTTATTAAACTTTGTTCTCGGATAGCGCAAAGTACACTAAAGAGAAAGGTCTCCAGTTCGTTGAAATTCCAGAGTTTTTTAAAATTGCAAAAATGTAATATTTTTGGTCGTGTTCCTACAGCTATTACATTGAAGGCAGAGATATTTTCTTAACTAAATCTGTTTTTTAAAAGACTGATTTTGAAATAAGGTCAAGTTCAATTTTTCGAAAATATGAGTAGTTTTCCTGTCATTTTGAGCCAAATGTTGGCATTTTAAAATTTTTTAAACATCTTTTTTCTCAAAAAGCGCTCCGCTTTTTCCTTTAAATTTTATCCTCTTATTTATCAAGGGACTGCAGAAATATTTTGATAGTCCGATTTTTGGCAAACTCTCTGTATTTAAAAAAAATGACAAAAGTATGATTGTAAACCTACAAATTTGAGGATAAAGATTTTTGTCTTAAATGAAATCTTTTATAAAAATCACATCTTTAAAGATAGTCATATTCATATTTTTAGATAGTAGTGTTTTCATAATTTCATCTTGAAGTTTAGGCAATTTATAAAAACGTTTTTAAAAAACCGCTCCAATGTTTTCTTCACTTTTTCCGTGGATTAAAGAAGGGGCAGTGGCATTAAAAAAAAGACTGGCACAGGTCTTATTGTCGAGCTATCTGCGTTTTCGGAAACTGCAAAAGGTATAAATAATGCGAGAAAGTAAGTGCTGTTGTAGCACCACAATCTACTTGTATACTGTGGTGTCGACTACGGTTTAGAGGTTACATCATGCGCATCTCAATCCGCGGCGTGATGAACCGGCGAAGGATAGAAGCTGTGGAAACGTTTTGAATTCCAGCCGCACCGTGAACTTTTGAACCTGCTATGACGCCGAATTTCAGTGTCATTTTAAGAAAACTAAGTGAGTCTAATATTATTAAAATACAAAATGCTAAAAACAACTAAAAACTGAAATATTGAACCCTATGTCCTGAGTTGTCTGGGGAAAATGTCATCTCAATATCTTCAACCGTTTAGAAAATATTCGAGGTGGGTGGTTTAATTGATTCACCCTACATATTTGTGGAGTATATGTGTATCTTTATGCATTCAAAAAAGTTAGAAATTTGTCTGCAGCAAACGTACTTTGAGAGATGTAGCAACTATCTTTTGAGCAATTAAGCTACACTTCACTAGGAAGTGTTACGACTTCTTGTATTTACAAAATCCGTCTTTTTATAAAGATGAATAAGAGATTTTTTATTCATGGCCCTGACAAAGGTGTTACTTCTTCAGTTGCACTATTTATAGTGTTTTTCGTTTCAATGGTCACTGGAATCGCTTCGCTAACTTTCTCGGCAAGTCTGTCATGCTGGTTATTCCAGTTCCCATGTCTTTATTAATGATTAAAGAAATTTACATTCATATGTTTTCTGCACTCTTCGATGTTTACGCTTCAGAAAAGTAAAAGAAACTACCACAATCGTAATAGGTCACCAAAGGGGACGTTCGTTTATTTAACAAAATTTCACCTTTGTTATTTTTTCTCAGAAGACAATGTAAGGGGGAGACGGATTACCGAAAGAGTTGAAGGATCTTAGTCGGACTAACAGATATCTACTATGCAACTTTTTTTATTTGTTAAAAAATTGTCTTCATGACATCTAAAAAATAATAGTTTTTAACTTTTAGCAATTACCCAGAAATTGTGCTAATTAATATAACTTACACATCGGATATCGGATCGGACCGAAGTAGTACTGAGAGTCAAGGCGCTGGTCTAACTATTGAACGGATAGAGAAACTTAAGCTCAAAATGCATGCTTTATTGAACTGAAAAACAAAAAGAATTAATTCCTTTAAATGCACGAGAATAAATTATTTCATATAAAAATGAAGTTTGAAGCCTATTGAAGAAAATTGAATGAAATGTTTTGTAGTAGTAAGAGATCCCACCACGTAGAGAAAAAGAGCGCCCTTCACTGCTTTGCAAAGGCGGGGACGCGAGGCCGCGAGGGCCAGGAACAGTCGCTGCGACGCCGCCAGAGCCATCTATGGACACGATATGGAAGCTCGCATGGCTGCGTGATGTGGCGCGCGGCGCGGTGGGCCGGACCGATCAACGCCTTGTATTTGCGCTCGCAGCAACAAAAGTGTTCACATCGTCATGGAGAAACAGAAATTAGAACGCGTGGGGCAGTGGAATTTGCACTAAATCTTATTGTTCAACACAATATGGAGAGGTATAAAGACACGATGAAAATAACACAATAATGCCATAACGAGTTAAGAATGTTACCAAGCGCATGTATCATTCATTTCACAAGAATGCATAAAGGTTTTACGAAATTCTTTTCTGAGAAGTAATACGCCTCAAAAGTAAGTCAATTGAGTGTCATATAACAGGTGCCCGTAACTTTCAAAACACCGTTGTTATATTAAATATGGGTTTAATTTTTCACATTCTCTCTTATTTTCAAACCAAATACTCTGCCCTCTTTTATAGTGTTAAAGAATCTACGTATTATTTGCAGTGTCAAAATGGGCCCAGCTTCGAATGGGGCAGATATTATCACTTCCCTTCCTTCTAGAAATTGGGTGAGGAGCGCTGAATTTGGCGCAGATAAAAATCTCATATAACGTCCAAGGAATAAGCTTTTACACAAAAATCTATTCAGATAATTTTTAGCTTCTGTAGCATACATCCTATTAATAATGATTTTTGTTGTTGTTTTTTTATAATTTTCCAATTGGGTTGCAACCAATATTCATCGGAATTTCGTACGTATTTCACAACACAAACCACTGAAGGCTCCAGAGGTCATTTTCGTCATTTGCGAAGAGCGATGGCACTAAACTGTTAGCCGGCCGGGAGAGATGGTGAAAAAGACGGAGAGAGAGAGAGAGAGAGAGAGAGAGAGAGAGAGAGAGAGAGAGTGAGAGAGAGAGAGACGCAGAGAAAGATGGTGAGAGAGACGTAGAGAGCTGATGAGAGGGAGAGAAAGATGGTGAGGAAGACGCAGAGAGAGATGGTGAGAGACGACTAGAAAAAGGGATATGAAGGGTAGAACTGCGTCTGCCGGGTTTCGATACTAACATATACAATAAGAGCGTGAGACCACTAAGCTGTTTTTCTGTCTAAATCTACAAATATAGAGAAATGACATGAGTTTATAAAACGGAAGAAAGCGTTTAATTGTTGAGTTGTGCTCAACACAACATCCTGAAATTAAATTGAAGCTCAAGAGCAAACCGGGAGAGGTGGCTCAGGGCATCAACGAATGTCACTGCAGTCCCTCCGACCGGGAGGTCCTAGGTTCGAATCTTTAGGTGGCAGGGATTTTGACACTAACTTGTCAGTTAGGTTGAGTCGCTGTCCGGAAGAGAATTATAGCAGCCGGCTCCTCTGGTCGGAAGTTTTCCGGGGTTTCTCCGATCAACACCAGGCGAATGCCGGAGCAGTACCCAAACAAACTCACCGCTCGCGATCGTTCCTACCTCTTCCTTGTCCTCTCCTCACCCCTTACACACACTTATACTAACATGCACAACATTACCAAACATGCCGGGAGACTGGTCGGGAGCTTAGAGCTTGTCCCGGCTGGGGCGGAGCCCCACTGGTGGAGACACCTGGTAGGGGAAAATCCCGCTAGCCGACAGTAGGTCGACACCCGATCTCACCATCCAGCGTGGGAAGACCACCGCCACCTCCCGAGCAAAACACGCACTACACTTACGGGACCAATGACCTTTGCAGCTGACGTGCCCGGAATCACTAACAATCAATTTATTGACCGAGTAGTTAAGTTGGGCGCGATACCATTCAATCTAACTTTCATTCCAATCCCGTCAATTCACAAATCTTATTTTTTCTTCGTTTTTATCCCAAAAATGCAGATAATTTCTTTGACAATACTTAGAAATATTCACGGTGCTTCCACTCATTTAAACCACAACCTTCTGGACATTAAAAACGAAATGCATTCGTCAAGAAACTGCTGTGCGAAGGTTTTCTCAACAAAATGACAGAAACAACCTGTTCGTCAAATTTATGAAAAGTTATTGTATTTTTTCATTTGAAACCACTCATCCTGAGTATGTATTAGTGAAAAATTGTCAGAACTTTAGAAATTTTGTTTCACTGTAAATTACAGCACATAATATTATTTTATTTTTAAAGTAGTTTTAAATGTTCTTTGTTATGAGTCTGTAATCCAATGCAATCGCAAGTAATATGGAAAAGGTAACATCCGATTCGTCTTTTTTAACTCTTCCTTATCTTTACACAGTCAAGCCTTATTTCATAAAAAGATTCCCCCACCTCCACCACCACCACCACGACTAACAACAACAACAACAACGATCTGAATCCCCCGTCCAAAAACAAATGTTAACTAGCCCGTGCTGAAAGTAATATTTATTATTAGTAGCCTACTAGCTCTCACACTGACGTTCTATGCTGCGGTACTAACCTCGAGAGGGGAGCGGTTGATTCTTGTACTAATTGTCTTCTGGTTCACGAGAACAGGTTTCTAAACTGGAATCCAGGTGGCGTTGGTGAGAGAAATTTTCATCGGTCGCTTCAACAAGTCTTCTTAGATATAACAGGCAATTTTCTCACTGTTTCTAGCCCGAATTTTTCTTTAAATTCAAATGTGTATCATAATCAGATATATAGCTCTTGGTGCACGTATTCATCGGAAAGCTTTAATATTTCTATAAACTCACTTAATTTAGAAGCACCAATTTCTATGTAAATTTTTTGTTGCATTTTTCCTGGAATTCTCAAAGAGATATTGATCTTATTTGGATTTGGATCGTATGGCGACATGTTGTTTGTCATTTGAATATATATACTAAATGCTATGTTCGCCTCCTGCTGCATGTTTTTACTGCCCAGTCCTACGTAGCGCCACAGCGATCCATTACACTACATTCAAAATATTGTGAATTAATTATCATTTATTACAGGTTCATTTTACATCTAGAAATTACGTATTATGTCAATACCAAATGCTGTCTTCAAAATCCTTATATGCGAAAGTTACTTTATGTTCCGTGCTCATTAAATCATTTGTTATAGAAAAGTAGTTCCTCTTAGATTCATGTAGTTGGTGCGTGAGAGGGACGTGCGGTGAGACGCGAGAAGGATGGGGACGATGGGACGCGCCCTCGCAAAGTGCTTGCTCTTACGCGAGCCGTAGATGCGTGGCGACTCGAGTTAAATGGACACGCCCACCCGTGCTGGCGACGAGCTGGCGCCAGGGGCAACGCATGTCCTCTCAGGGCAACCTCAGTAATCTGTTTTTTTTTTGTTTTTTTTTCTAGGCCATCAGGGTACCCCGCTTGACAATCCCTGCCCTTTCAGCATCACGGCTCGTTTCCTGATCCATTTACCAAACCTTCCCATGACATGAAATGAGAATAAGACATTTCTTTCTTCTCATCTCGAACATTCATGACTCTCCTCCGAGGTTTTTAAACAACAACTGTAAACTCAAATATTCAGACACATTTTCCAAGATGTAATTTTACCGTTGCACTCCCCTTCAACTTAAGAACATTGGCGTTACGGATACCTGTCGCTAATTGGATAAGAAAAACAAAATTATTACTGATTATAAAGAATGGAAAAACTGTATTCCATTTTTTCCCGTTCCACGCTATATCTTTGTCTAATAGTGCGTCATTATTTCCATTCCAATTACTGATACCATACTCAATTGCACGTCATTTGCCATTCCATCATTCGGCTGAGAGTGCTACTCCATAAGAACCCGTACGTCCTATTGCCTAGTCTAACAGATAATAATAATAATAATAATAATAATAATAATAATAATAATAATAATAATAATAATAATAATAATAATAATAATAATAATAATATGACTTTATTGATACAGCGAGGCTCAGGCCATCAGGTACGCTCTTCCGCCGTCCTAATAACAGTCAAGAGAACACTTGGTCCCGCCATCATACGTTCGGTCTGCCCCTCCAACGCCCAGCCTGCATTCAAACTACACTCTATCCTACCGCTCTACTCTCGTCACTCTATCCTCTCGGTCACTGCGGGCAGCCTCTGGCGTGACCGCGTCTCCTATGTCAGCGGCCCTCCGACGAGAATTGGGAAAAGGTGGGGGCACGGAGAGACGGGAAGGCAGGATAGCTGTGCACGGCTGAGGGCATACGAGAAGCGAGGGTGGGGTGGGCTAGGGCGCGCCCGCTGGAGGGCGGAGGCGCGGTGAGGGCGGCACTGGCGCTCGCCGGGGGTCAGCGAATCTTGGCGCTCATCAGCGCTCGCTTAACGAGCGCCTGCCGCCGCGTCGAAGCCTGTCAGTGGTGGCGCGGGCAGTGCCGTGCGGCGGGGGCGGGCAGTGGCGGGTGGGGCAGGCGGGGTGGCGGGTGGAGCAGGCGGGGTGGCACGCGGCGGGAAGCCGGGGGCGCGGTGCCGGGCGACCGGGCACCGATGGGGCGCCCGCCGATATTTCACAGTCAAAAGCCGTGACAGAGCTGCCCGTGCACAAGGTGGGAGGGCGCGCGCTAAGCCTACGTGTGAACCTTCCCCGCGACCATATGCATTTTCTGGGACCCATAGACGTCTTTTGTATGTGAATCAATTCTCATTTCTTCTTACCATGCAACAATTTTAAGTTTTACACATCCACTTTCTCCTTCTCGAAATGGTATTATGAAAATTATTTTTAAACTGTGGTAAAAATCGAAAAATGAGCGACATAAAAACCCATATTGTGGGGCCCTGGTATTGAAAAATATGTTAAATCTATTTACTATATGAAGTAAATGACTTCCTATAACTATTGTAGTCCGAATCGACATTTTGAGAGTCCTTGATACCGAGAAATTGAAAGCAAAACGTTTATCTGTCATCTTTTTTACTTCTTCCTGTGATATTGTTTATAATCTTCCAATTTCCCATTATAGTGTCTAGCGTTGTTTGTATAATATTGACTCGTATTAAATATAAAATATTTGTATAATATTGAATAATATTCGAAGAAATTGTATTGGATTGAAAATAATGTTTAAATGAAGTGTCACACGGACGTTTCAAAATTATTTACAGTTTTTTTCTTTTTTCCTTTTTTTAAGTATTACATTCGATATTCAATGACTAGTTCACGTTGCTATTTCTATTTTTAATTCGATAACTTTTCTCTTGTTACAGCTATTAACAATATCTGGCATTGTTTTGTAAAATCAATCCTAACTAGTATTTATATCATTATATGCAAAAGAGACTCTCCAGACTATTTTCTGTACATTATTTTTAAACACGCTCTGGTAAAAAAAAAGTGAATTTGTGTTTCTTCAAGTTTATTATTTATAGTCTGAACCCTTTATATATTACTCTCGAAACTTAACCTTAATACATAATGATTTGTTAGGTCAATGTTGAATAAGGCACTTTTAAAAGATTTATCATCACGACGTTTTATAAATTGTCCGTGAATTTATTATGCCATAATATCCATTATTACTAAGTAGTACAGTTCGATACATGTGGGTTTGTAATGTCTCTTGTAGAATATTTAAGTTGATATCACCAATATAGATAGCAATACACTTTATATTCGGAAGGGGATTTCATAGTTCTTTGATGTAGTCATGTAGAGCTCATGCAGCCTATAAATACATAGTAATTTGAAATAAAGGCATGGCAGACTTACATCCAGTAGTAGACTATCAGCGTTCTCATTATTATATTGATTTCGTTTATGATTATATTATCTACGAAACACATAATACCTCCAGCTCTACAATTCGCATTGCAGCAAGCAAAGCATTCATACCCTGGAATATAATATACGCTCAATTCATCGTGGCCTATTAAGGTTTTACTAAGTTCAATGAAGTGTATTCTGTCCTTGATTTGGCTTAGCTCAACTAAAACTTTATTAAAATTGAAACGTAACTTAAAAATGAAGTTTTGCGAAATAGATAAAGAATAACAATGCATGAAATTCCCTTGTATTTATACCGGGTATAATAATTTTATTTGCCAATCAGCAAAAGTGTAATACAACGTTCCCGTTGTTATTTTTTAACAAAGAATTTGCCATCACCACGCCAAGAGAAACCTAACTCAATACACTTGCTTTTCATTTTAGAGAAAAGTTTGTTTTCGGGGCACAAGTGAGCATTTGTTAACAACTTTTGTTTACGACCGTGAGGTTCACCTTATCAGCTGTCAGTGACTTTCCTATTACGCTGTCCTTTTGAATCTTCTTCAGAAATTTAACATTCAAAGAAGGTTCTCAATCTTTCTTGAAAGATGGTATCCTATGTGCTTCTATGATGAGTATCTGGGACCTCGATGCCAAGGGCATATCTCTCACAATAGCGAACACATCTTCGTTTGCTGTTACTGTGATTCCACTAATCTAAACATTATTTTTCCTTGGATATCGCTCTTGGTTCCTCAATCTTTCTTTTATATTTGTATTTTGCTGTTCATCGTAACTGTGCATCCACAAACACTCTCTCCCTCCTCTAAACCACAAATGCAAACTTCTCGTAGTGAAGATATCCAAATACGAAATTTTAAAAATATAGTGAAGGGTTGTCTGAGACCCGCATTTGCCTGAGGATGACCAAGTAAAATCACTGTATGTAACATTGTACCCGTTAAAAACCCCGAAAGACAAAAGTTGAACGGGAAGAAAATAAATAAATAAAATAATAATGTATTTATCAACTTGAGCTGACAAAATCTCAACGGCAGGGGCTAGGTCATTCATCTCACATCTTAAATTCTCAACTTCATTTAATATTTCTTCTTTGAAGATTAGCATTGTTAGGGTGAAAAATTCTTTTAACTTAATAGATTCTGTAGTACTTACATTTTGGCTTGTGTGCAATCCGCATTCTTGCACTTCCAATTACTCGACCGCGTTTTTCTTCCTTCATTATCACTCCCAATACAGCTTGAATGACAATAAATACCACAACCTTGGTCCTTTCCATCATTGATTCAGGCTAAGTTCATTTCTGTTGGAAATATACATTTATATTGTAAGGTTGAAGTTTGTGAACATGTCGACAGTGTCGCCATCTGCGTCTAGTATATTATTGGAAATGTACTATATATTGAGAGATTGAGGTTTGTGAACGCGCCGACACTGTCGTCATCTGTTTTTTGGTATGTAAACGAATGATCATATTCATTCGTCCTTTTGTCTTACTGTGCAGCAATGTAGTGTTTGTAAAAGACCGTCAAAGATGTTCAACAAGAGTTAATTTAACATGGTAGCAGAGCGTGGTTTCCGGATGCAGATGAATTGCTGAAGAGGTTATATTGGAGTTCAGCCCAGTGTCCGTCGATTCGAGGAAGTTTGCGACATGGACGACCTGAACATTCCAGCTTTTGATGGAGAGGACTACGCAAACTGGAAAACGAGGTTAACTATCTATTTGAAATTAAAAAAATGCCATGAGGTGACCACGAGGTCGAAGCGAGAAGAAGACAAGGACGTAGAATGGGAAGAACAGAACCTGAAGGCGATGCATTGCATTTTTAGTGCAATTACTAACAAGCAGCTAGAGTTCGTGAATGATAAAGTAAGTGCTTTCGAGGTTATGAAGAAGTTTGACGAGCTATACTCCAAAGAGTCAACAGCGTTGCAGATTGTCTGCAGGAACAAACTAGATGGACTCAGATTAAAGAATTACAGCGACATAAATGAATTCTTCACTGTGTTTGAGAAATACATAAACGAACTGAAGTCAGCCGGGGCCAAGGTAAGCGAAGAAGAGAAACTAAATTACATGCTCAAAACGCTGCCCGAGTCACTAAGTTATATCGGAGATCTAGTGGATGTTTTGAAGAAGGAAGACCGGACTGCGGAGTACGTGAAGGCAAAAATAAGGATGAAGAGCATCAAGGAGAACCAGGACAGTGAGGGCGTAAAATCAAATGCATTCATCTCGGAGAAGAGACCTAGTGCGAGCGGCCAAAAAGTGTGCTACGGATGTGGTAAACCAGGACACTTCAAGAGGGAATGTCGACAAACTGAGAATCATCGAGGTTCCCGGGGACGTGGCGGAAGAGCACGAGGTAACTATGGAGGTTATGTCAACCAAAGTTATGAAAATGGACATCGCGGAGGCAGAGGAGGACCACGTGGGTCCAGAGGCGGTCGCTATGGTCACGACCGATCTTACCGACAGAACGAGCAAGGAGACCGACATTACCGACAGGACGACCATGGTGGTAGGAACCGTGGAGAACAACAGTTTTATCAGAATGTAAGTGGCGCAAGCAGTTTCGTGACAGAGGTCTTCGCCAAGGAAGTAAACAGTGTAGCACAGGATTCAGGTCAGATTGAAATTAATTGGTTGTTAGATAGCGGTTGTACAGATCATATAATTAATAACGAGGAATACTTTTCTAAATGCGTAACGTTAAAAGAACCGATTAATGTAAAAATCGCGAACGGAAAGATTTTAACGGCAACTAAAGTTGGTAATGTAATTAGCGATTTTTTAGTGTTTGACAGATTAGAACGAGTTGAAATGAAAAATGTATTTTACATTAAAGATCTAGATAGGAATTTAATTAGTTTTTCAAGAGTCACAGAGAAACATGATATTATTGCAAAAGGCATCAGCGCAAAAGTTTTTAGTAAAGATAGGGGTTTAATTGCAGTTGCATGGAAACAAGATAGGTTATATAAAGTGACAAGTGTGATCAACAAAGGGGAATTTAACGTAAACTTCTGCAATAAAGAAAATATGACAATAAAGGAAAAGTGGCATAGGATACTGGGGCACGTAAATTTCAATTATTTAGATAAAATTTGCAAACATCAATTAGTAGATGGAATCCCTCAAAACGTCGAGTCTGAACCTATGAAATGTAAAGTGTGCATAGAAAATAAAATGCATAATGTTCCTTTTAAAAACAACAGAAATAAGGCTAAAGAAATCCTAGAAATTGTTCACACAGATCTAAATGGGCCACATTCAACAGTAGGTATGCATGGTGAAAGATACTTTGTTTCTTTTATTGATGATTATAGTAAACTTGCACGCGTTTACACAATTAAAACTAAAGACCAATTATATGATTGTTTAGTTGGGTATGTAAATGAGGTTGAAAATCTTACTGGGAAAAGGATTAAGAAATTGCGGTGTGATAATGGAAAAGAATACATGAATAATAATATATATCAATACATCAAGGAAAAGGGGATTGTTTTAAATGCGTGCCCGCCATATGTGCATGAGTTGAATGGAACTGCTGAGAGGTTCAATAGGTCAATCATGGACATGTCAAGATGTTTATTAGCCGAAGCAAAAGTTAACAATAGGTTTTGGCCAGAAGTAGTTTGTGCTGCCGCGTATCTGAAAAATAGATGTCTTGCAAATACCGCAGAATTGAAAACTCCTTATGAAATATATTTTGGAGAAAAGCCTAATGTCACACATTTAAAATTGTATGGAAGTAGAGTCTTTGTAAGGGTGCCAGAACAATTGAGAAAGTCAAAATGGGATAGAAAAGCAGATTTGGGAGTTCTGTTAGGTTACAGTGACGTTGGATATAGGGTACTCATAAATAATAAAATTGTTGTGGCCAGGCATGTAGAGGTTGTTGAAGAAAATATTAGATGTGTAGGTTTAAAGGATAATGGTTCCGTGAGTAAAAGATTAGATGAATCTGGGTGTGAAAATTGGGAAACTGGGTCTGAAGATAACAGCGAGGACGAAGAAAGGTTAGTCGAAATCGAATCTCCAAAAGCAGCGCTAAAGGAAAAAACAACAAGGTCGGGTAGAGTGGTTAAAACTCCACAACGCTATAGGGATGATAATACAAGTAACTTTATTTATATTAACGTATGTAGTGCAGATAGCCCGGTTAGTTTTGAGGAGGCGATTAATAGCAATGAATCGAAAAGCTGGAGTCAAGCTATGGATAGGGAAATTGAATGTTTGAAGAAAAATGACACATGGGAGTTAGTTAGTAAGCCAGAGGGCAAAGATCTTATAGATGTTAAATGGGTTTTTACTAAAAAGTTTGATAATAGGTACAAAGCAAGATTAGTTGTTAGGGGATTTCAACAAAAGGAATGTGTTGATGATATATATGCACCAGTAGCTAAAATGCAAACTTTGAAGATTTTACTGTCATACTGTTGTCATTTTGGTTTAATTATTGAACAAATGGATGTAGAAACAGCCTTTTTAAATGGCGAAATCATGTCAGAAGTTTATGTTAAACAACCTGAAGGCTACGAAGACGGCACAAATCGAGTGTGCAAATTGATGAAAGCACTGTACGGTTTACGAGAAAGTCCGAGAGCTTGGTATGAGTGTTTAGATACTTTCTTGAAAAGTTTAGGATTCCAAAGAAGTGAATATGATTATTGCCTTTGTGTTTTGCGAAAAAGTAATGTCCTGATTTACTTGATAATTTTTGTTGACGACTTGCTCATTTGTTGTGTAAAGAAAAGTCGAATTAAAGAAATCAAAAATTTGTTGTCAAATAGATTTAGTATGAAAGATTTAGGTGAGGTTAAAAGTTATTTAGGAATTGATATAAATTACGAATACAAGAAAAACAAAATGAGCTTGAGTCAGGAAAATTATATTAATTCATTAGCCGAAAAATACAAGATTAAAGACTCAAAATTATATGCTACACCGATGGAAGTTAACTTGAAATTAGAACCAACTCAGGAATTGCGTAATGATATAAAGTATAGAAATTTGATTGGTGCGTTGTTATATATTAGTTCAGGAACAAGGCAAGATATCAGTTATTCTGTAAATTATTTGAGCAGGTTTCAGAATTGTTATGACGGCACACACTATAAGTATTGTCTGAGAATCTTAAAATATCTGTATTTGACAAGAAACCTGAAATTGAATTATTGTAGAAACGAAAACGCAAAAGTTCTTGATTGTTATGTAGATTCAGATTGGGCAGGTGACAATATAGATCGTAAATCTACGACAGGTTATGTGATCCGTATGTTTGACAATGTTGTATTTTGGAAGTCTCGCAAACAATCAAGTGTAACAAAAGCTTCGACGTATGCAGAGTATGTTGCGCTATCAGATGCTGTGAGTGAAGTGAAATTTCTAAAAGATGTAATGAAAATTTTTGATTTGAATTTTGATGAACCGATTGTAATGTACGAAGACAACTCAGGAGCATTGAGTATCGCTAAATATGGTAACTTTACAAAAAACTCAAAACATATTGAAGTCCATTATCATTTTGTCAACGAGTTGTATATGAATGGTTTAATTGATATAGTCAAAGTAAATACTGATGATAACATGGCAGATATTTTCACGAAAGCTTTGTGTAAAGACAAGTTTGTGTATTTTAGGAATATGATGAATATTAACTGAATTTAAGATAGTATGTATATAAATGTAAGGAGGCGTGTTGGAAATATACATTTATATTGTAAGGTTGAAGTTTGTGAACATGTCGACAGTGTCGCCATCTGCGTCTAGTATATTATTGGAAATGTACTATATATTGAGAGATTGAGGTTTGTGAACGCGCCGACACTGTCGTCATCTGTTTTTTGGTATGTAAACGAATGATCATATTCATTCGTCCTTTTATCTTACTGTGCAGCAATGTAGTGTTTGTAAAAGACCGTCAAAGACGTTCAATAAGAGTTTATGTATATGTATTTTGTTATAAATAAAAGTGAAATGCAGTGTAGTTCTCAAGAGTTAATTTAACAATTTCAATCTGATATATTTTGTGTGTATTTTACATAAAGTCCTCATGCTACTTTCAAAATTTTCTAAAAATGTTCTACAATTTTTTTCTTTTATTTCTTTCTTGAATATTACAAAGTAAGTCTATTAAAATGGGGGAGGAGACATTTTTATCAGAACCTTCATTGAAGTTAGTTGCACCTTAGTTAAGACTTGGACACTGAATTCGAATATGAAATCAGCTTTTGGGTACCGGGATTAGTTTTCTTGTGACACGCTGCTACCTACCAAAGGAAATGCTTGAAAACGCTGCTTATCGGTTATTAAGTTATAACTTCATTTATTTCTTCTCTGGGTGTAATTGTTCAGGAACAATCGAAGTGTGTACAAGCCATTTCTGTACGTAACACTGAACTCAGAAAATTCACCTCTAGGAAATGAAAAGGTTTTGACAACATAGTTGGTAAGCCTTACTCGAACAGATAGAATCGCGTCGTTTCTTCCCAAAAGATCTCATAGCGTAGAAAGTAGCTTGGATGTGGCTACTTGTTGCCCTAGATTCACGAAGGTTTGTGCTTTGTATGAATTCAGAAGAAAAAATGCCTATTATCTGTGTAAATTGAACAAATCCGTTTGGTTATATCTGTGGAGAATCAACTTTGAAACCAAAACCTTAATCCTCTGATAAGTGTTACGAACTTTATTTTGGGTGCAAGGTTGACGACCAGGACAAGAAACACCCCTCCAGTATGACGTGCATCGAGTGTTACGCTCCTAACATGCTTATTACAAGGTTCACAACACACACCCTTTACTGTTCCCATTATTTTAAGGGAACCAACGGATCATACTGTTATTTGTCTGACAAAATAGCTAGAATCACTTCAAAAACGAAGACAATTGTGTAATATTGTAATTTATCATCTGCTTTAAGGTCTGTATGTCACAGAGAAGAATTGCCGGTACCACCGACTGACAATGCGATCTTCAGTGAAGATGAATGCTAGTGTTGGACAATCATAAGACAGAGAGGGAGATATCCACGATGAACTAACATTGCAAACCTCCTGTAACTCAAATGAACCACATTTTTTGCCTCCAGGGAATATCTCAATGATCTTGATTTAAAATTGTCAAAGTAACAGTCTACCCATTTTGTTTTGAGACTAAAAGGATGGAATCTTTTTTCCCCCTGTATGAAAGTTTTTTTTCGTGATTGCCAAATTGTTTTTTGTTGGTTTGTTGTTGTTTGTCAAATGTTTTCTCCAAGGAAAGTGACATAGCGTATCCCTTATGGAAACTCTTGGCCATGATTTCAATATAACAAAAGTGCTTGTGCATAGTTTCTAAGAAAATAAGTCTGAAAACAATACGTCTCCACAATGGAAACTAATTTTCCTTCCTTCCTACAATTTTGGAGAGGTGCTTTACATAAAATCCCTGGTACTTTCTCAAAATTAAAAAAGGCCTCCATGGTTTTTCATTAAATTTGTTGTTAGGTTGTGTGAAGGACGTTTAAGAGAATGGTACACGTCTCATGTTCTTTGAAAACACTGACTTTTCAAAAATTGCAAAAATTCAGAATTTTTTCGGAGTTTCCTACAACCAAAATATTAAAGATAAAGATTTTCCCTTCATGAATTCTGTTCCTTAAATATAGATATTGAAATAAGATCCTGTACAATTTTTCGAGTCCTTTTTGCGTAATAAAATTTGATCCCACACGGAGTAAGTAACGTATAAACGTCAATCGTTTTTGTAAATGTAAAATTTTAATACAACTAGTATTGGTTTATTTTATTCAGTCTTTATATTTCCAAAAGAGCCCATTCTTTACAACCTGCGTTATTTAAATGTTTGCTGCATTGTGATATCTGGAAAAGTGGAGTAGTATCAAAAGTTGCACGTCAAACCATGTGTCATCAGAAAAATGTTAAATACAAAATTGGCACATGATTTCACAAAAGAATGAAAGAAATAACTAGTAGTGCTACAGAATGGTACAGATTTTCCCGTATTACTTTTATATTTCCTTTGGTCTTTGTTAGCTATTAGAGCGTGCCGCATATTCTTGCCTGCTGCCATCTATCGCCGCACAAAGTACATTTTTTCACATTTTCTTAATTTTTCGGTTTTCTAATTGTCGAGTGGAAATATTACTTGAAGATTAAACTATGGAGAACAAATTTTATATTTTAACGATATTTCTGCTTGCAAAAATATATTTCCAAACATATTTCTCCATGTAATTGAATGTGATTTTTGAAGTGTGAAATTTGTCTTCTGTACTTAAGGAATGTACAAAGATCCAATTCTCCAGATACTGCTAGTAGTACTATGAAATACCAGAATTTCGTCTGTGTCATGTGCAGTCTTTGTCAAGCGTGACTCTCCTCTAACCAGACTAGTAAGGTATTGACTGTAAACTACGGAATTTTGATGCACATGCTTTCAAACACAATCTAGAGACATGTAATACACGTACAAGTAGTAGGCCTTTAATTGTAATATTCGAGAAAAGAAGGGATCGACCTGTTCAATACAGAGTATTCTAAGACGTGGGACACTAGAAGAAACTAGACGTGGCCGCAGGACACTATACTCGTAAGTAGCCTTCCTTTGCACTGCCTCGGAGTTCGCCACAGGCGAATGCAAAACTACACATGGTAAATACAGTAGAAAATGTATTTGCAAAATACAGTCTTGATGTCTTGAGCAACAAAGAATTACTATCGCAAGAACATAGCTACACACTTTTTCACTTCAAGACCACATGAAAAGGATATATTATTCCGCCAACACATCTTTCTCAAATATTTTCTTCGTTATCAAGTTTCATTCTCGTGCAAAAGACGGGCAATATCACCGACCCATTTCCCACGACTTCCATCGCTCTGCACAAGTACAAAATACAACTCTCGCGTATTATCTTTCCTCGTACGCGAATTCATCAGTTTTAACGTTTTTCTTATCTCTGCCAATCATATGTCACTCCTATCTATGCTTCAATTTTTTCTCACTAATTCAACGGACATGATTTATTCCAAAGTTCTAAATCATTTATTACCCTTCATTACTACCACCGCGTAATGACTGTCTTATTTTTTACTAACCACCAACAAGTCTCGGAATCATAGGTTTCTTTAACGTTCTCACACTAATAAATTGCGGCCCTGTACCTTTGTTACGTTATTTTCTTCACACCACATATTTCCGTACATAGAGCTCGAGAAAAGCACATAACTCTGTGAACAATACTTTTCCACACTGATATCTCACTTTTCCAACAAACTTCATTCACGTAGTATAGTTCTTTATTACACACCCTAATTTTCAACTGTATCCTTTAAAATTGTGCAAGTTAAGTTGCAACTAATTTTAAATCTCTGTACTGATCTCAGAAAAGTACATATTTTCGTTCAATCATTGGCTGAGTTTACTGTACATGATTACTGGTAAACCAATCATCTCGAGAACAGTAAAAATTGGATTTTGTTTTACCAGTCAATAATAATGAAAATTATATTTATCAACGTTTTCATTCGGGTACTTGGAAGTTTTAATGCTAGTGGAAAAAAAAAGTGAAGTTTCGAGTTCCACTGTTTCAGTCCAAACTTTGTTTTCTGGATATTATCTAAACTAACCTTGAAAATGATATATTTTTGCTAATGATTATGAATTGGAAACTTTCATGTAACATAGTTACTTTTGACTCTGATTGTTAGAAAACACCGCACATCCCATCATGTGTTCGGCAACTGCATAAAGTTCCTTGATAGCATCAGAAAGTGTCCTGCCGAACACATCTGCGTCAGAAGTTGCCTAATAACTAGGGGTAAACATCACACATGTAACTCCATAGGATGAAATTACCCACACGATTATTGGCCAAAGGAGCTCATTTTCGATTCATCTGCATGTACCAGAACTTTGTTACGTTTATTCGGAGACACTATACAGCTTAATTTCACAAAACTCCAGCTTTCATCTCAGTCTTCGTCGTGGATGATTTAATTCTAAGCAAGTAAATTGCGGTAACAACTTCAAATGCTGCTGGTCCGGATTGCCGAGATCGCTAAGTAGTAGTGCCGTAGCGATCTCACACCGAAATATCGCGGGAAGTCCTGCCTCGGGCGCCCTGGTTGTATTGTGTTCGTCCTTTCACACTCCTCTCATCATCATAACGTGTCATCCTCACCATCAGTTACCATACCGTTACACGCAATAGTGGTCGCTAATGACCTAGTAGTTGATGCGACCTTAAATAACAAAAAAATCCTCAAATGCTCAGTTCATATAAATTTATTGAATAATACAATGAAATATTATACCCGTTCCCTTTCAAGACTTTCCTACGCACGGTTCACACTGCCCTCCTATTATAATAGATTTTGGAATTTCAGAAAATCTATATTTGACAGTAACAAATGAAAGGCCCTCTCATCATTGCCCCTTACACTGAACGCCTCCATTTCTATATATAAACCTACTATTATTTCGGCGTATGGCTAACTAGCCATCAATGCAACACTTACAATATGTTATTTTCTCCTGAAAATACCATCATCAATTAATCACCCTCTCATTTCTAATACCTTAGAGCTACGAACTCTTTAATAATACTTACTGGTAATGTTTACGAAGTGATATAAACGACGTTTTGAAAAACTTTTATTTGTAAGAATGATGTTGCCCCAATACATTCATAATACAGTAAAATATGTATAAGCCGGAATCGATCGACCCTTGTGATTTTGATATTTTCGTTCTAAAACTAGTAAATTAAGATCGTTCTAAAACAATAAATAAAGAACTAATTAAAATAAAGTAAAAATAACATGATTTTATTGTAATCAATAAAATACATTTACCTGTAAAGTATATATGCAAGAAATCACAAATAAATATTAAACATTCTTCATTGACAGCTTCTCAGTTAGAGCGTAAGCTTCCGCGGCCGGAGTCAATATTTAATTGGCTGTCCGGGTAACGCCGCGTCCATGGCAAAGATGCCGACGTTTCGGTCGCCATTCTGCGACCTGAGGAAGCCCTGAGGAAGGTCGCAGAATGGCGACCGAAACGTCGGCACCTTGGCCATGGACGCGGCGTCACCCGGTCACGCCAATTAAAAATAGGTTTCTCAGTTTCTCTTGCTAAGTTCTCTCAGTAAGTTTGACCTTGTCATCTAGTGTCAGATTTTAGGTTTTTCGCATTGTTAAACTGCTAGTGAAAATACACACCACCTCGCTGCCTAATTGGCTGTAATCGGACTTGTTTGCTGTTTTTTTTTCAACACACAATATGTCACGACTCAGAGTACTATATTCTGATACCCTTGCATAGCCTCTTGAGCAACGCGTCTCTGGCCAAGGGGTTACGATTTTGAACGTAGAGCAGGTAGAGGCGCGAATAGAAGCCAGGCCCGTATACCTTCTCACGCTCAGAGAGTTTGGCGGAGGGAATTCTCCTACTGCCTACGTCTTGAGAGACAAGTGACCCCAAGATTGAATTCTACGCTGTCAGCTGAAGCCCCTCTCCTTCACAGTACGGTTGTAACGACTATATCGCAAGGAACAGTAACATGCTAACACAGTCTGCATTCATTACATTAAGAATATCTTACGTCTCTGCCAAGGACAGATTCTGTTTTATGCTTAAAAATTCCATATAACGTCATGGCCAGAGAATTATTCCCGTTAAGTCAGTTTCCGGCTTGTACAGGTTCTAGTTTACACAGATTTTACTGCAGATTTTACTCCCTGTACCACGACTACATGGAGTAATGTAGTCATACTCTATGAATAAGAAGTAATTCTCATCAAGAATTCAGTCATGTTTTGATTTTTCTTCACCATGGCCTTGTCTGTGCGCTTACTTTAGCCTCAGAAAATAGCGCAAAATATACGGTTTCTGAGTCATCTCAGTTATTTCCAAACTGATATTTATTCTTTTCACTGACATTTATTTCTGAGAATATTAAGTTCTAGTTACCATCCGCCTGGAAAATATTTCAGATCCGTTCAGTTCAAGCATCAGTTATTTTGTTATGCATTGATGAGCTGTAATAAATTAGTCATCAAACTAATATGGACATATGGTAGAAGACATATGGTACAAGTAACGGAAACTTTATAAGGTCTACAAAGATTCCAATTAACGTATATCCAATCACAAAATCTCCAAGGTAGTCAGAAGCGACTCATGCACACAGTCCTGAAAATTCCAACACTTAAAGAATCGTTCAAAACACTCGCCAGCAGATATATATGCCTTCTTGAGAATTGATAAAACTACCCTGCAGAAAATATACTTGACAATGTTAAAAAACAAGATTTAAATTATTTCAGTCTTTAGATTTAGTACAGTAGTAAACTTATTTAACGTATCTTCTAACAATTAGTAGTTTTTTGTGTTCAACATGTATAGTAAGAAACCGTGTTTCACACACGGCGTCTTAAAACTATTTTTAACTTATGAAGGAAAATTATCATTAGGGGAATTCTCCACACACTTTGTTTTAAAAAATGTATGAACTAATTTGCCCACTTTCCTGTAGATTGAAAAAACTCAAATAAAGAGTGTGTTTAATAAGGAGTTTCTATGTGCTGCGTGATCTCATCAAAGGCTTCTTAAATCCGCTCCTGGACTATCGCCAAAGTATTTCTCCACTTTCTTTATACATTCGCGGGTGGTTTGCGGATCAGAACACGACAGATTATCTCAGTTGTGTGTTTGGAGAGGTGTCAGGTAAGCTGCGATGTCTGAACTGTCCGTGGAAGTTTGGTTGTTTCTGACAGTACATACTTGAACATTGTCTAACACGAAATCAAAATTATGCATGATGAAAAATAATACCTCTTCGTTGTCTTGAGATGAAGAGTATATTTTACCTACGCTAGCCTGGAATTCGATGGCCTTGCTCACATACAAGTTGATATGATTCAAAATCAGAAGAAGGCTCCGAAATTACATGCGTGCACCTTTTCTTCAGTGCTATAGAAGTCGACTCTACGGTCACAGGTTCCAATGCTATAATATCTGCAATCTTCTGCAGTGCAAGAGCAGTCTTCTAACTGCACGTTCCGTCACCACCACGCGGAACGTATGTCGTCCTGCGAAATCGACATGGTGCACTGTCCAATAATGGCTTGGCCATTCGTCCAAGCCTTACCTGTCCAATGGTCTCACATTGCTTATGTCACATATGTCACATGCTTCTCACAAGAAAACTAATATTGCAGAATAAAAGTTCTCCTTTATGTGAACCAAAAAGAATATAAACTCGACTGATAAAAGCAAAAAGATTGCTAAGTAATTGTTAATAGATTGTTCAAATATATTTCAATATTACGACGGTCGATGGCGCCAATAAATCATTCTACAATTTGTCCCAATCAAAGGAAACTCATGAAATAATTATATGCGTCGTCATTGCCAACAATATTTCAACAACGCATATAATTATTTCATTAGAAATGCCAACGATAACTCACCACAACACCTATATTTTAAAGGAAACTCATCCAATATTAATTTCTTGTTGTAGATATTTTAATAATTTTGCTTACTTTTTACAACGATTCAGTGATACTGTATAGCATTAGTTTTGAAATGCACAAAATACATGCTTTGTACTTTGTTCTTTTTAAAAATTTTCCGTGAAGCGCATGAACTTCTTTTATTATACAGAAATGGTTTCAGTCAACTGACGATACAGAAAAAGTAGAAACAGTCACGCTTGATTTGATGCATGTGCATAAGAATCAGCGCTATATTGTGTATCTTTACATATTCTTAAATGATCGTTCGTCTCTTGAGTAATTTATTTTTATTTATTTGCTAATTTAATTACGTTATTACACATATTAACATTTCCTTACAATTTATGTTTCAGTCTGCACGTTGAGGCATGCAGCATGTTACTTTTCGACGAATTCCTACCGATCTATGCATCTGAAGTTTAAGTTCTGTAGAAATAAAATTGTAAAATTGTTCACGAAAACATGTAAGCTAAGTCTAAATTTAAAACATTAGAAAAACTCAGGACAATTTAAACATTAAATTGCAACATAAAGAATTTATTTACTACCTTCCCATTGAAAATTCAATTCTGTTCGAATCTAAGCAAGAGATGTGCCTTTGTGAATAGAACCATACTTAAAACATTTGTATTTCAACTTTCTTATTCGCTGGAAACAAATAGCAGTTTGTGCCACAAATGGCGTATAGATAACTCTTGGCTTACTCAATTCTACGAAACCCTATTGTTAAAATGTTATGTGTATGCTACTTCTTTCTTAATTTCTCTGAAACTTCTAGCGTAGACTGACAATCACTTCATGTCACTAAATTTAATTCAGTCACTTGAACGCCTACTACAGAAACTGAGTACATGATCGCTGAATTCACGTGACACAATACTGGACGTGCATTCATTTAACATACTATTTTATGACCAAACCGAAACTCTTTTAGTTAAAAAAAACAAGTCTATTACTTCAATATTATTATGTTTATATAACATGATTATTCAATAATTTTAATAAATTATTACAGACTACATGAAGTATAACAGTTTAAAATATATTTAAGTACTCAATATTGTTCATTGCTTTCATTATAAAATCAAACTTTCATGCGATGTATCACTTCATCATATGATGACAACAAATTACATAACCTTGTCTCAATCTTTTGCCGCATATAAAAATGTCATGTGATATTTTATAACTAAAATGTAACAGAACAATACGTTACAGAAAGTGATACTTTAAATTAATTTTCGTTAACCTCTGATCGGTGTCTCATTTAGTGATTGCACAACTCTTCCGTGTACGAGTTCCATTACCTTCCATATTATTAAATCACAATCGGGACTGTATGAGTCTCGGCGGATCCGCCCACGCATTCTGGTACAAGGAACGGGGAGGGCGTAGGGCGGCGTGTTGAGCAGGCGAGCGGGGGAGAGCGGGCAAGTCGGTCATTACTGAGTGAAGGAGACCGAGGGGTCGGCTGTGGGCGGTGAGAGAGCGGGGCGGGCGTGGGACGGGAGGGCCGTAGGGGAAGGACGAGGAGGCGCGGGGACGGAGGGTACAGGGTAATTAACCAGGAGGCACCACGCAGTGAGCCGCGATCGATTCTCTTCAAGACCGACCGACTGGCCAGGATGACGTCACGAGACGGAACCCACTCGCCCGCGGGCCACAGCGGCGATCCTTCCCGCACGGTGCCGCACCCATCTCCGCTCCCGCTCCGGTGGCTATCCCACCGCTCCCACTCGCTTGTCTCCCTTATGTTCCTAGATTGACTGTGCACTAGGGTTCGTGGACATTACGCAGTTAGAGATGTGACGTAGTGACTCTAACCTGGGTACTTCGGTAGTAACGATCTTGTGTCATGCTCTGCCACAATTTGTCATAGTGCTTCTATTCTGTTTAAGACGCCGTAGACATAATAATGTTATCAATCTACTAAATCATAACACCCAATTTTGCAGACTGTTTCCGCATTTACAAATTATAAAACCAATATTTGTTTTATATAAATAAAAATATAAGACAAATTAATAAATTCGTTATGATTAAAGGAATAAAAAATAATTTATCAGAAATATACACTTTCTACTCAAATAAGTTGCGCAAGACCCAAATATGTGGTGAGAAATATTTTTGTTATTATTTGTCTACTTATTCTTAAAACGTAAACCAGTACAAGTGAAAATGTGGCGCAGAGAAATATTTTATTTTCAGAATTCAAGTTGATTAATCTAACGTCGGCATCATTCATTAAATCGTTTACATATGGAGAATGTCGACGATAACTTTTTCAAAGTATTGTGACAGAAGATCTAAATATCAGTCCCTTATCAGCCGTTCAAACATGACGTAGTAGGATCTTATAGGTTTTCTTAAGCTAAGCACTGAACACCACCCTAGAGTTCAGTTGAATGTTTCATCATCCCGACACGTCGGAATAGGCTTCACAGACTTTGAAACCATGATTAGCAAGCACGTTGAGGGACTTAGAATATTCTTCTATCTATTTAGCGGTTTTTTTTACAGCCTTGGCCGTTTTCCGCATCCCAATATCCATGCCTCTTTATCCCATTGATCGTTTTCCCCTATTTCTCTTTTTTCATGGCTTCAGTTATTACCATGTTCCATGTTATTCTTGATCTTCCACGTATCTTCTTCGATTTGGTATCCACTCCCAAACTTTTTGTCGAAGTCTATCCGATTTTAATCTTCTCATATGTCAATACAATTTTAGTTGTTTCATTTCGATCGTCTCGTTCAAGGTTGTTTGCACTTTCATTTTATTCCTTATTTCATCATTTCTTATTTTGTCTAACGGAGAAAGTTTACAACATCTTTGCCAGAACATCATTTCTGTTGATTGAAGTTTGTCTTTCAATTTTTTGTTAGTCTCTAGACTTCTGCCCCATAGAGTGTGGTACTCTCTATGACGGAGCTATCGTATATAATCGATTTTTTGTCTTCATTGAAATAATTGAGTTCCATAGCACTGGATTGAACTGTCTTGTGGCTATTTTTCCTCTTGTATTTTTATTTTTCACATCCTGTTCGTCTCTACCATCTGCTGTTAGTGTGACTCCCAAACACTTATATTGTGAATTGCCTTTAATTATTCTTATACTAATCTCTAAGTCGTGGGACATACCTCCCACCACTACATATTCAGTCATCTGTACATTTATTTCCATTCCCCATTTTTCATTTTTCTACTAACTTTCTGAACATATAAGTTACATCATCTTCATCTTCAGCCATTATCACCCGGTCATCTGCAAATAGTAGACTAAATCATGCTTCATCACCTATTTTCACACCCATGATTCTGTACTTTCTTTTCCACTCTGTTAGGGTTTTATCAATGTATATCTTAAACAGGGTGGTAGATATACAGCAGCCTTGCCGTAATCCTTTATTTACTGGGAAGTTGTCTAATAGACATTTTCCCACTTTTACTTGACCTTTGTTATCTTTATAAAGTTGTTTGACTGGATTCATGTACGTTATTTATATTCTTTTTTCTTCCATTGCCACATACTTCTTTTACTGGCACATTATCATAAGCCTTTTTGAGATCAATGAAAATTATGTGAAGTTCTCTTCCTCGCTCAATTCTTTTTTCCATCAGTTGCTTAAGACAGAAAATCTTGTCAATACAGTATCTTCCTGGTCTAAAATCACTTTGCTTTTCTGAGTCTGATGTTTGTGTTTCAATTATATTCGTTAGCACACATCCACACAGTCTAACCAAAGATGAAGTCACACTTATCCCTCTAAAATTATTACAATCTTTTTACAGCCATTTTTTAATTGAATTTATATAGGCTAATTTCCATATTTCAGGTATTTTATCTCCTTTTAAAATGCCATTAATTATTTCAGTAATTAGTTACAAACCTACAATAGGATAATGTTTAACCAGCTCTGGATTTACCTCCAGGCCCAGGTGCTTTATTATTTTTGATATTTCTTTACACTTTTTTTACCTCTTCCAAAGTCACATCTGGTGTGATCGAATTTACGTGCAGTGGTTCATAACTTATTCCCTGAAATTTAGTTCTATTATCTGTCAAAAGATTTTCATAGTATTTTTGCCTATTGTGTCTACTAAATGCCATACTTGGGTTGTATTCAATTTCATGGAATGTAACATTTTCCATGCCTCTCTAGATTTCATGTTACCAATGCACTTGTCTAATAGGTCACATTCTTGTTTCCAGAATACATTTTTTTCCTTCATCACTTCTTTCTTGACGAAATATTTCATTCTGTTATATTCAGTTGTCTTCTAAACCCTTTGTTGCAAGCCATTTCAAATAAAACTCTTTTTTCTTTTCTTCAACCAGGTTCTTTATATCGTCTGTCTATCACAGGTTTTTTGTTTATATTCACATTTTCCTTTCTCTCCCAAAGCTTTTTTAGCTCCTTTATGAGTGCATTTTTCTAAAAATTGGTATTTGTCTTCAGTATTTCCTTTTGGAATGTACTTTAATTTTTCTGCCATGCGCAATTTGTACAAAAATGCAATGCAATTATCTTGAAGGCTTTCAATATTGTATCTCGGCAACATCTGACTCTCTATTTTTCACCTTCTGTATTTGGTTTTTGGTTTCCGTAACTTTTGAAGTAAGGTTTCTACACAAGATAAGCTTTTCGTTTTAGTAAGTAGTGATCTGATCCACAGGAAGTAACTCTTTTTACCCGTACATCACTCCACTTTATTGATGACTGTTGTTTAGTAATTATGTAGTCAATTATTGATTGCAGTTTTCTAGTGGGCTGGGTCCACGTGAATTTATGAATTTCTTTATGTGGAAAATAGCCATTCAATATTTTAAGATCATACAGTTCACATGTCTCCATACGTCTTTCTCCGCTAAGCTATTCTCTCATCAATTGCTTCCCAGCTGTGAATATTATTCTCCAATCTTATATATACAGCTATGGACACTCCTGCTCTTGCTCGCTTTTCTTTTTCCACTCCACTAAAAAAGTGAACAGTTTCCTTTCCTTTCATTTCATTTCCATTTTCCTTCTTTTTTGTTTCACTCAACTCTATGATATCTATGTTAAACTCCTCCATTGCGCTAAAAACTTCATTTACTTTAGTGCTTAAACCTTGAACATTCCAGCATCCAAAATTCATAGACCATTTTCCTTGCCTTTGTCGACGTCGTGAATTAATCCGAGGCTCATTTCCACTGAGAGTTTGAACGGCTTTTTATATTTTCCGAGTATGGGCCAGAATGTTCTTCCACATCAAAAATACAGTTTTCAATCTGAATGACCGGCTCAGGTGGCTCAACTGATATTACTGCAGTGCCTCTTACCGGAAGGACATATGGTTCGAGTTCCGCCCATGGCAGGATTTCTGACACTGGCTAGATAATTAGTTCCAATTCAGCCGCTGGCTGAACGGAAGTTTTCCTTAGTTTCTCCAATCAACATCAGACGAATGACGGAGCAGTACCCGAACGAACAAGCCACGGCCCGTGCACGATATATCTTACCTCTGCCTTGTCCTACCGTCATTCTTTACACATGCCTTACACTATTCCACACGTCGGGGTTTGTTTACCAGTGGCTTGAAATTAACACTACAATAATGTTCTATAATAGTGTTCTACAATATTACAATGAGTGAACATCGTGTGGCAAAGTTGTGAGCTGCGGTGCTCGCGGCTTATACCTCTGGCATAGTGGTAGGAGTATAAATGTGGGAAGACAAAAGTGTTCCAAAACCGTGGCCCTTCACCGATATCTAACCACGTTAATGACGATTCGTTTCAATACCCTGGATCGCGTAACGATTCTCAAAAGCAATTCAACGCCCGAGAGGCTGATAGCAACCCAAAAATAATGGATACACAACATAATTTCAACAGTAGCTTATAACAAGCATGTCGAAGTTGTGGGCAAGGTAACTAGCTCTTTAGAGTTCGCGGTGACTTCGAACAGAGAAACTGACGCGAGGTTCAAAAGTAAGGGTTGCACAAAATGTTCCGTAGTGCCGGTGCGTCACTAGATACCTGGCCCACGAAAGTCTGTTGGGAAGTCTTTAGAGTTGACAGTTACCGACCCCAAAACGATAATGATTTCCATTTCTTTTATTAAAGCAAAGTGATGCAATAAAATGAAATACACCAGTCACATTTGAAATTGTCAATTGGGAGTCAAATTAAATATTTTGACAATAAAACACAAATATTCTATTTTGACAATCAATAATGTAATTCATAAAAAAGTATTTATTTCCCAATAATTACGTTTCGCTGTAGTTTTCTTTAGTCTTTAGGATGGGGGCCGGAAAATTAACTGCGAGGCGGAGCGATAGCGGAGCCTCCGCTATCGTTCCGCCTTGCAGTTAACCTTCCGTCGCCGTCCTTAAAGGGTACTTTAGTGTACTTGTTACGTATATAACTATTACAGAAATAAAAAAGCACTCAATTTACACAATTCGACTGCCTTTTTATTAATGTTCTTCTTTTTTAACAAATATATTCATTTCTTTTGTAAATAATAAACAATTTACATGTTTTCTGAGTGTTTATACGCTTTTGCGATGCCAATTTTTGCTTAGAAATTATTTTTTCGTATCCTCACTTCATTTCGTATCCTCAGAGCATTTATACGCCACAAAGGTGAGCGTTAGCGGCCTAGGCCAAGAATAAATTTTAGAGGACGATTACCATGGCAACGTCAAGTAAACAAGACAACGTACAAATGACTATTGACACATTGGAAAATAATATTTATTATTTACTGTTAAGTTTACAATAAAAACCCAATTTGATATATTCTGAAATATTATACTGAAACTGATACGTCTTCCGTGCGTAGAGATATGCCAGCATAGTTGTAACATTTACCACGGTTACATGTTTCTCTCTTATCCATTTTAAAAAAAGAGTTCATACTCTCTTTCGTATGAATTCTTTGGTTTTTGAATACGTTGATTCCCAGTATCAGCGTCAGCTTCCTCAGTTATAATCTCTGGAATACCACACTCCATACTAATGAAACAAATCGCAAAAACCAGCCTCAAATTCTACATGCTTTAACAATTGTGACAGTATTGACTTCAGAGGCGATAATGTAGAAGATCTATATGACGAAACCGCATGGTATAAATGAGATCTCTCTAAAAATTCGAACCTAAAATTGGAAGGTCGAAAAATAATAGTATGCAACTCGGCCGAAATTGAACTCGTCTCAAACGCTCGAACAATATACTTCTCTCCACTTTTACATTAGTAGACGCACGCATTGATAGATCTGAATAGTTATTAAAAATGTTTTTTATAAAAAAAGTAAGTAAATGTGCAACTAAATCTGAGGAATGTATTGTAATGGAATTTATTGTTTCACGTCAGTTTCAACATCCTTCATCTAGTGACCATACCCAACGCTCAGTCTGCAAATTGAAAAGAAAGAAAAGTGAAAATTTTGGATATCAGGATAATGTACTATAAAAGATTTTTCTTCTTTCCTTAGTGGAATTCATGTGATAAATCAATACATTTTATACTCTTATGTCTAGTATTTGTATGTATTCTAATTGTGAAATATTAAAGAAATAGATTTTTTATAAAATATTTTCTTTAACGACAAATCTTGAAATAACGTCATGTGCAATTTTCGAAAATATGAGAAGTATTCTTGAAATGTTGGGAGTTATTAAACAATTATTTTCTCACAAACGGCTATTTTTCTTTAACGTTTCACCTCCTATGTATCAAAGATCATGGTGGTACAAATAGTAATGCTAGACCTATTTCTGACGAACTCTGTATTTTCGAAAATTGCAGAAATCTAACATTGCAAACGTACAACATTAATAATAGACAATTTTGTCTTAATGTTATTTTTCTAAAAAGTCGGATATATAGATATTGCACTTTTTTATAAAAACGAGTATTTTCTCCACAATTTCTTCTTAAAGTTTGTGCAATTTCTAAAGAAAATTATTTTACACAACGACTTCAATTTTTTTCTTTAAATATTTTGGACGGATAGAACAAAGAAACCTTAAAAGAATGGCTCAGGTCTAATCTTTCCTTAAACTCCCTCAATTTTTGGAAATTGCAAAAGTCAGAAATAATCCAAGAAAGTAAGTGAAAATGTAGCACCGCTAGTTAGCTAATTTATTCATTGTTCCAAACAAGGGTATTTTTATCGGTGAGAATTAGAGTATCATAGGAAAGCTACATTCAGGACTCTAAAAATTCAGCTGTGCAAAAAATCAGTTATTTAAGAGATTTTGACTAAGAAACATATCTATTTTCACGTTCCTAACAAAATTTAGAACTTGTAAAATTTGAAAGAAATTGTCACAAATTGTCTTTCAGAAGTAACACATTAATAAACGAGCATTCTTTAAAAACTGCTTGGTGTCTGTAAAGGAGGGAGAGTAGACGTGATTTCCTGCAGGGAATACGTTTCCAAAGAAGGCAGCAATACCAGAACTGTGTTGGTTGTTTTCAGCAGCCGGGAATGAAAGTGCAAGTATCGAACAGAAGCAAGAGAGGAACACGAATTATGGCAGAGCACGAAGCAGTGAGGCAACAGCGGTACGGAACATCCTGCAGAAGCCGCTCTGTGGCAAGTCGACATCCGCCCACCTAGCAAATCTTCCTTTTCAGTCGGACGCACTGCAACCGTGGGGGGAACGTCAGCGAGCAATCTCGCTTCATACGCCGCCGCCCCCAACAGTGCCGCCGCTGCCGCCTCCGCCGCCGCCGCTATCTCCGTCGTTGTCGCACGGTAAACAGCGGGCGCCGCGCCGCCTCCACCGTCGCACGCCGTCCATCTCCATCTGCGGCGGTTGACGCATCGCCACGCAGCGCCGCGCCGCGTCGCGCCGCGACGGCGGCGGCTGCCCCGTCACCGCCGCCGCCTCCCAAGACGCAGCAACTCCGGGTGTCGCCTCAACCGCGGGAAAGAGGGGCAGGCGGGGTGGCCGCGACGAACATGGGGCGGCGACCGCCCGCAGCGTCTTGTGACACGTGGCCTGGGGGTGGCGACAGACGTGCCGCCGCCGGCGCCTGAACCGCCCCCGCTCCGTGGTGCCTCGCCACCGCCGCCCCGAGGCGCTCAAAGAAAGCCAGTGGATTTATGGCGGTGCATATGTGAGAAGGAGAAGAGCAGAGAGACCGCAAACAGTCGGCCAGATTTATCACCTCCCGCGCTGTCAACCGCCTCCACGCGCCCTCAGCTACCCTCGGAGTGGAGAAATAAATCAGCATTAACACAGACTAAATTAACCCCCTCGTCTGCCCCCGCAAGCCACCCCCGGACCGCCGTCGCCCGCCGCTGCTTGTTCCACTACTGTCTCAATTGTAAGTGTTGGCGGCGGCAGCGGCGGCAATGGTGTTGGCAGTGGCAGCGCGGGTAGGGGTCGGGTCGCCTCCAGGATGGGCCCAGGCAGAGTCGAGAGGGCAGGCGGGGAAGGGAAGGCATGTTTTACTACACTCTGTCAAGGAAGCGCCGCCGACCTGCAGGCAGATCCGCGGGGCATGCACGCTGCCACGCGCGGAATGGGGGGGGGGAGCGGAGGCGATGAGAGAGCATTGTGTAGAAAAGCGGATCTGAGTGAACACTAGTAAAAAGGATGTTTCCGAAATAGTTTATTACCTTATGATCACCAGGCAAGAAAATGTTGATTCCTATCTTACTTTATTATTCACTATAAAGGTGTTATCCACGTTTACTTTGAAAGCAATAACAATGTATCTTTTCCCTCATTTTCGTTTTTGATAAACCATGCTTAACTGTTTTTACAAACATTTATGATCCACTGGTGATAATAATAGATCAAACGAACAGCACACTGGAAACATACATATGATCTGAAATGTGCAGGATTGAGAGGAACCCAAATCTAGATGTCAGAAAGCTTTCAGGAAAAAAAAACGTACCAGACAAGTAATAGAAAAGAATTTTACGAACCATTGAAAAAATTTAACGTTTGATCTGAGAGTAAGAGAAAAACTTCATTTTTCAAAATTGAAAAGAAAAAATAGATACACGATTCATTTTTCCTTCTGTCAAGTCCCCTCCGATTTAGCCACCATGCAGCAGCCTTCGCAAGTGCTTCTCCTCAAGCGAGCACTCTGTCCACTGCCCGGGCGTCGGAGAGTGACGCCGGCCACGCCGACCGAGCCGCCAGCCGTGGGGACATAGCGCATGTCGGCATAGCAACACAGGGGCGGCGAGGCGAGTGAGGTTCGAGCCCGGCGCCTGCAGGTGGCGCGTGCCGGCCGCCCGCAGCGCGCGGACACGCTGGCCGCGCGAAAGTATGGAGCGAGCTAGTCGGCCCCCCGCTGGCGCCCACGTTATGAAATTCCTGATCCCTCGCGGTGCAACAAATCGAGCTAATATTCAAATACCGACAACAACGCTGCAATGTGCATCAGTTCACCAGATTATTGCGTGGCTTGCGGAGAGCTCGCTCGGCCCGCGCCGGCTATGTGAACGGTGGCACAGAGCGAATCGCGCGGGCGGGGGGTGGCGAGATGTAGGCGACGGCGGGCGGCGGGGCACAGAGGCAATGGAATGGAGAGGCGACGAACGGACGGAGAGTTAGCAACGGGTGGAGGTGGACTAAAGGATGAAGCTGACCACCAGGACAGCCGAGGTGTCGGAAATGGGGAGAAACGGCGAGGCGAATGGAATGAGAGGTGAAGAGGCGGGCCGTCAGGAGGGGTGTGGCTGGTTGCGTGTCGCCTGGTATCTTCCGCGTGGTACCTACCGCTAGCCACAAGAACGCTGGGCAGCTGCCTCGCACCGAGGTCACGGCCTATTTCAATTCTCTGACCGACCCCAACGGTAGTCGACTTATTTGTTGCGAGATGAAAAGCTAATATGATGAACATTGTGACTGAAATATAACATTGTAATATGAATTAAAATCACATTTTTAATTTGTATACTGTCCCAAACAAGATTTAACTAGGAATACGAGCACAGGGAAAACGAAAGTATGAATATTCTTCCAGATCTTTCATACATTTTTGTAAACGCAATAAAAAGACATTTTCTTAAATAAAAACTGCATGTATTGTAAACTAAATGTATTGTTTTTCTATTACAAATTTATTTAAATGGGTTTTATTTTCGACTTTCAAACAGCCTTGCGAAATATGTCATACGTAATCAATGACATCATTCATCAATAAATAGCGTCATCAACTGAGAATCATAAATGCCTGCAAAGTCACAAGAGAGTCAAATGTACGGGATAAATTAATACTTTCAAAGAGTTTTATCCGTACTAAGGCAACCAATTCTACATATACCAACAAAAATAAATATTAAGTTTTGCAAAATCAAGCCAAGAAAAGCATATTTAAACCCTTACAAAAAGTATCTCATATCTCTCGTTAATATCTCGCATGTACTAGCATACATTAAGATTTTCCTTTACGAACAACGGAATCAACGCTGATACAATATCTTCCACAGAATTAGTACAGGAAGCGGAATTTCCGCCATGGCCTCTGCTCTTCTGTTCACTCGGCACAGCGCAATTCATTACACGCATATCGGGCGTTTATCGAATGAAGTTCATACTGGGATCTCAGCAATACATCGGTGCAATCAGTGAGAATTCCTAACCATCCACAAATGCTATGCCAGGAACCTGAACTTCGTGACTCATGAATCCTTTGATTCAAACAAATGAGATAATAAGGATCTCAATGTAAATGAAATCGAAGAAATACTTAAAGAAAAAAATCTGTTTGATATAATACATTTTATTCATTTCCGTTCTCACGAATATTTGTTTCCCTCGCTGTAACTTCGCGTTCTGAAGCTTTCACCTTCCCTACTCAATATTACTTTCCGATAAAAGTTATTATTGGAGAATGCCTAGATATAAAGTTTCATTTATTTCTGATTTATATAATACGCACGAAGTCAAGAATAGAATTATGAATTTAACACTGGCAGTACACACATTTCATCTCATGATAAAATTATAGTTATTTAATGTGCGTAAAATAGCCTATTATGTGCCAATTATTTGTTTATTCACGAGTGCGTTAGCGCGAGTGAATAAACAATAAACTAAAACATGATGGCCTATTTCCCACCCGTGATATATATTTACCTTATCCGATCGTCTTCTTAAGATTTTAACATATTTTAGAAATATGTCTACATGATTAACGGAAATGACCATGGCAGTATATTATATGAGACGATTGATAAAATGCCAGTAAGAATAATTGGAACTGAAGACGCTAAAGTAGTGGAGGAATATGGCAAAATAGAAGCAGCAGCAGCAGAAGAAGAAGAAGAAGAAGAAGAAGAACAACAACAACAACAACAACAACAACAACAACAACTAGAAAGAGAAGGAGAAGAATGGGAAAAAGAAAAAGGACAAGAAAAGACGAAAGTAACTGAATAAAGATATTCGTATTTTTGTTGTTTATGAATAAAGGAATACACATTATATCCACCGTATTAACTAACAGCAACCCACGCAATAGTTCAATGTCGGTGTTCACGCGCGAGGGTTGCACGCCGATTTTCCTTAGCCCACCAGTGTTGCCAGTTTAGCGGATTGGCCGCTAGATCTAGCGGAATTTCAACCGTTCTAGCGGCGAGAAATAATGATTTAGCGGCTAGCGGAAAATCTAGCGGAATGAAAGCAAATTGGCGGAATTTCTAGCGACAAGGTTGCAACATGTTTCCATTTATAAACTTTTGTTTCGATGACCAAAAACTAATGGGGACATGTAAAGTATTCCGTCCCTTATTATACAAAGTAAACAAATACCGCTGGAACCATAAATCTGATATCTGAGTCATATTACCTTAACCCTTAACTAGGCGCGTGGTGCCTTTCTCATTGGCTAGCGGCCGGAGATTCTCCACCAAATATCTAATCAAACTTGGAGAAAATATTATCCGCGTTCTCTTTAAATATGCAATATCTCTTTGTACAGTTTTTGAAATGCTAAGCGTAACAGTTTGTGAATAAATAAATAAATATTCAGCCTGCAAATTCAAGTCTCTATAAGAACAATATTTTAATAATATTGCAGTAATATACTTTAATATTTTTTCTACATCCGCGTTAATATTCTATCATATTAAATTATGAAACTAATATTTAAAAAGTATTATTTTAGTAGACATAAGAATATCGTGAAAAGTAAGCTAAGAAATCGTATGGAAACCGAAATGGTGAATGCTGTTTTAAACATTCGATTTAATTTAAAACGGCATGGAAAATGTTGTAATAATTTTCGATTTCCAGATGAAGTTCTTAGGCTTATAGGTTCAAATGCGAAATATAATAAGCAAATAAATGAGGACAATAATGAAGTCCAAATAATAGACGAGCTTGTTTCAGAACTGAATAGTAGTGAATAGTAATGTAAAATTATAGTAATAATAAATCAATATTATTATTCAATTATTACTGCGATTCGTCTGTGTAAACTATTATATAGTTAGATTTAAGTTATAAATTATAAATATAATTACACAAACAAGTGCAATATTTAATCATTGCTTATATTTGTATATTATATATATATATATATATATATATATATATATATATATATATATTTAAAATAAGTTGTAAATATTGAATTTGTATTTTTAATATCATGTAATAAAATAAAAAATTATAAATTATTTATTCTACACGCGTAATTAATATTATTTCTTACAAGGCATATTTATCACCCTAGTTCTGATTCATAAATTTCAAATATTTTCATTTTTAATACTTTTGTATCACATATTCATTTAATATTTATAAATTATTTATACAAACAATTACTCGATATTATAAATATTATTTATTAAAAACAACTGTTATTATATGTAAAATTAAATATCTTGATTTAGCGGAAAAGTTAGCGGCAAGAAGTTTTAAATTTAGCGGAATCTAGCGGAATTACGCGTGCCATCTAGCGGCCGAATGTCCATCGGACCTGGCAACACGGTAGCCCACACGTGTATGTGATGACAATGGAACACTTCGTCTCAACGTTCAAGTAAATACAACTCAATTGCCACAAAAAACCTCTCAACACCAGCGTAAATAATGCAAGTGGAAAAATGGAAAATCGGCATGGGGTACGCACCTGCGTAAAAAACACAAAACAGAATGCGCAGTGGAAATTAATCCGTTGAAGCGGTTGCATCACCTACAAATGAAACGGTAAAATTTGTTGTTTGAAAGAGTGATATTAACGTGTAGTTGATATGCAACTGGTGCCAATATGCCGCGAGCTTCTTGGTAGGTTTTGTTCTAACAATTCCAGAACATCTTCAAAATCGTGTAAGCACACAGAATGGTGTAGATCCTAGTCTTTCTCTACACCTAAGGAAAGCAAATGCTGTGAGAAGACATAGCATTATTTTGTAATAACAAAAGTTTTAGTTGACGGGTTTACCTTCAGTCAATCAGTGTCTTCAGTCAGTGTTTCCCCAACCACGTTCAACAGCAACGGATGTGCGAGAATTTATCACTGCAAGTCGGGAAATCGTTCTGCATAAAGCCGCTGGGCATCTCTACGATTCTTGTTGATGGCGCCAAATGCCAAAAGTAAATCGGTTCGTCCTGATCATCTGTACCTCACCATAGCAAAAAAGTTGCCAAACCAGTTTTGTAACATCCTAATATTCTTCAATCCAAGGCAAAAATCACAAAAGACGCAGTTCTACAAGAAAGAAATAACGAATACAGTCATTATCATAGATCAAGCAAGACTTCCTAATCACTCGCAGCTGTCTGTTCATACAGTTTGTTGACCTGGGATGTGTCATTATCCACATCCGAGTAAATGTAAAGTACCACAGGATGGACTATAAAGTAAAGTTCCTCCCGCCACTGGCTCTATCGGAATTCACGATTCTAAGTTAAAGAGTTTAGTTATGCAAAAAACGTCTTGTAGTGTATAGTGTTAAAAACGTCCACGCAGCAGTAACAACGTAATTGTGCGTGGTACAAAGCGCGCAATTCATTTGACTAAAATCTGATTTCAGGTCACTCACTATTAGCGGGTGTCCTTACGATTCCAAATCATGGTGATGTGCAGGCTTTGTAGGGTTACACTCACAACTTTTTTTCGAAAGAAAATCGCCCCACTGTGCCTTCTACGGTACATTAGCAAAAAATTCTCCCCTTAAAAAACGGGGGTTCCTAGATCTCAAAGTTACCCCCCACCCCATCCGAGGGAGCGGGGCACAGTTTATATATATATATATATATATATATATATATATATATATATATATATATATATATATATATGCCTCTTCCTTTCTTTCTCTCCCTTCGTCTCTCTCTGTCTCTCTCTATTCGCCTATCTCTCTATTCATCACTCCCTCTCTCTGTCCCTGACTCAACCTATCTGTCTCTTAGTCTTTCTGTCTCTGTCTCTACCTCTCTATGTCTCCGTTATACACACAGTTTGAGAGTCTGCACATCTCTGACCAGGTGAGGTAATATCGAGAAGCGCCGGATTAGGAAAAATGTAATAGAATGTTTAATAAGATTTCATCCTGAAGATTACGTAGTGAGAACGTTTCTTTGAGGCCATAGGTCTGTAAATTTTAGTTTTTAATGCTCTAGAACGTTTCGTTAGTTATTTCACGATATAAGTTCCATTGACATGAATATTTAATTTTGTTCCAAAGAGCCATCTAGTATTTTTTTCCGATATTGTAACAGTTCTTCTACTATTTGGGGTGGAGATTAATGAAAAATACAGATAACTTAAAATTTGACCAGCCGTTCTTCTTATCAATGCTGTAACTAACTTGATTTTGTACTGAAGATCCAAAATAAAGGTTCACCTCCCTAATATTGTGTAGAGCCCCCGCGAATACGAAGACGTGCCGCATCACGACGTGGCATGTACTCGACTAATGTCTGAACTGGTACTGGAGGTAATTGACACCATGAATCCTGCAGGCTTGTCCATAAACTCGTACGAGTACGAGGGGGTGTAGATCTCTTCTGAACAGCACGTTGCAAGATATCCCACATATGCTCAATAATGTTCATATCTGGCGATTTTGGTGGTCAGTGGATTGTTTAAATACCGAAGAGTGTTCCTGGAGCTACTCTGTAGCAATTCTGTACGAGTAAACGCCCCATACCATCACAGAGCCTTCATCGGCTTGAACAGTCCCCTGTTGACATGGAGGGCCCATGGATTTATAAGGTTGTAGCCATACTCGTACACGTCCATCCGTTCGAAACAATGTGAAACAAGACTAGGCAAGACTTTCGGCTCCGACACCTCAAGAGATTCTCCAAAACAGATTCTATTTTGCGTCATTAGTACCAATAAAGTTTATGGATCTTTCTTTTTTACTGGAATTACTTATCTAGACAAGCTTCAGAATAGGTTGTTTCCACAAATCCAAGGGATAATTTTATCTTCGAGCAAGACGGCGCTCCACCTCACATTCACTACGTGCTATGGCAGTATCTGAACGGCACAATTCCATGACGATGGATTCGAAGAAGTTGGGAACATGATCTTGTTCATCGTAAGTGGCCTCCCAGGGTCACCAGATCTGACGCTGTACGATTTTTATCAACGGAGGTTCAAAAAGACAGGGTGTATGTACAACCTAAACCTGCCACTCTCCCAGATCTTCGAGAGCGAATTGTTAGATGAGTTCACTCTATAATCAGCGACTCATGTTGAATGAACAAAATTAAACTTTGAATTTTCTTCTATCCAATGTTGTTTATGTCTCTATTTATTGTCGTTCATTGTTGATAGATATCTGAAATCTGCTCCTTATTTTTGAATCATCTTCTAATTCCTATCCTAGATATACTATATAAATGCCCGCTGCTGCAAAACTATTTTATTC
The DNA here is from genome assembly GCA_038098605.1 of Gryllus longicercus. Lineage (NCBI taxonomy): Eukaryota > Metazoa > Arthropoda > Insecta > Orthoptera > Gryllidae > Gryllus > Gryllus longicercus. The sequence continues at coordinate 3,707,318 of JAZDUA010000001.1, forward strand.
GTTCTGAATATTCGAAAATATTATTAGGGAGTAGAGAGAAAGATATACAATGCTGCGCAAAAAAACAGCGAAGTTTTAGCAGAGAAACAATTATTACAGAGACCTGGCAACAAAACACTGGATAAATCCAGTTGCTAAATTTAGAAAAAAAAATCCTCAAACACGTGGTGTGACCAGTATATGTCTATTAGGTCCTTTATGCCGAAAAATTGAATGATGGCAAAATGTCTATCTGCCCGTTTGTGAACAAAGCTAGCGGCTAAACCGGCTAGCCGTTTTTCTCCAAAGTTGATATTTTCCAATCGATCTGGCTGATGTCGCGGGCCCTTGAATTTGAAACTGATATTTTAGTTTTTGCATGAAGCACGTGAGACATCTTTCAAATTAAAAAATAAATGGCTCCGTAATTTATGATTAATTTGTTCTGACAGATTCTGTGAACAACGTTTAAGAGAATGGTGCCAGTCTCATGGTCATTGAAAACCATGCTTTTTGGAAAACTGAAAAAATTGAAAGTTTTTCGTAGTCTTTCTAAACTAAAACAGTAAAGACAGAATTTTTCCCTTAATGGAATCTGTTTCTTAAAGATAGATTTTGAAATAATGTCATGTACAACCTATCGAAAATTAGAGTACTTTTCGCGTAATTTTGCTTTAAAATACGGGCGAGAATAAATGTGATGTTTTCGCACCACTAGTTACTTGAAAGTTTCGTGAGAAGTTAAAATTAATAGTTACTGGAAAAAATTTTCGTGGTGGAATTGTCCTCAATCCCCCTTCGTGTATCCGCGCCTGATTATTCAGAATTCATTATATTAACACAGATACTACACATTGATATGATGCATGTGTCACATACACTCATACATCATACTAATACATAAATAATTACTCATATAACAATATCGCAAATATGTTTCGTTTTGTTTCTCGTTTTAATGACATTTTAATATTCTTAGACATCCCAGATATTAAACAGAACGCATACATCATCCACGTTTTTTGGGAGCCCAAATTTCTCGTCGCTTAGTGATAAAAGAGCATGCTCCTTAGTGGTCATTTCTTAGATTCACTAACGACAAAGACTACACCAGTGGGCGGTTTTGTCATAATGTGCATATCACATTACCGCTAGCCTCCATCTTCCCAGCAAACTCTAGGAACAATAAACAACGTCGCGAGAAGGGAACTCCGGCGGAGACGCTGACGCGTCCCCGTTCCCAGGAAACCTTCGCGCGGCGCTGCGCGGGTGCTGCAGCACGCGGGACAGGGGGCCTGTCTGCGCGTGAGACTAACTGCGAGTTCTCAGAAGGCGGCGCGGGCCAATGTGGCGGCGGCGAGGCGTTGAGCTCGTAAAGAAGGAAGACACCATTACTCCCGTTTAGCGCTCATCGCGGCGGGAGGCGGCGCGGGGACGGGCATGGGGAGTGGGGGGACGGGAACAGGGAGAACCGGCGGGTGGGAGGCGCGGTTCTGCGGAAGCGTGCGAGAGCCGGCCGCCACCGGCTGTGGAACAGAGAAGGGGGAAAGAGAGATCTACTGGGCGCGCGCCAAACTCCACCCCCGCCCCGTGGGCTGGCGGTGGCGCCACGCGCGTTGCCTAGTGTTGGGTTCCTTACGCAGCGCCTCTTGAAACCAAACAGCGTGAGAACGCAGTTGTCGCAGAAATTAAACGGCATTCAGAGGATGGCGTTTGTCTACAATGTGCATCCTGTAAAGAACGCCAAGTTTTTTTGGTCGTTTCGCAACGATCAACGAGGCATCTTGTCGCCAAATTTCAATGACACTTTTGTCTGTCATAGATACCGTAAACGAGTAATATCTATTTAGAAAACTATGCGCAGCGATGACTCATCGTGGACAAAGAGCAGTGACATCTGAGCGATGCGTATAGGATGTCCTTTAAGTGATGTGTATATGATGACCTTAGTTTCCAAATTGATATATTTGAATACGTTACGTTAAACTACATCTAAACTAACAGACAACTTAGATAATGGATATACAGAAATATTTTCTATTGATGAATGTACTACATATTAAAAATTCAGACATCAATTATACAATACATAGAATATTATAAAAGAAACTAAAATTCCAAAACTAGTAAAGCTATAACAGCGCTTACCTTCCCGTATTATTTTAACGGTGATACGTGATTTTACAATATCGCAAGTTTTATTCTAATAATAAGTAAACCATGTCTTGAAACAATCCTCACCAAAGGAAACGTTGGAAATTAATAAAACATATATAAATTCATTTTGACGGTCATGAAATGATTACAAATGATGATTTGCTTGAATAAACTACATTAAAAAAGAAATCTCAAGCTGTAATATCGAAGGCGAAGACCGGGTTCACAAGACGTTGAACTTCCTCAATTTTAATCTTTCAGTGGATTTAATGAATATTCACTTGACTTACACCGAATATTTACGCAACCCATTACTGGCTATCAACCCAGTTCCGGCCTGTGAACGCCGTACCTGACGATCACGAGTCTTGAATGGGAAAAACGCTGGAACAGGAAAGTTGCTGCAGATTATGACGTGACACTCACCTCCTCTGCCGGTTCGATGAGAGTGACCCGTATTCCTATCACATCCCCATTTTTTATTAGCACAAAATACGTTTTGTGTCTGCAAGGAGACGAAGTATTGTATTTCGCTATGTTCTCTAATATTCGTTCGGTTGCTCCGAAACTTATAGCCTCCGTTTCTGTGACGATGTCAGGAGGGTAACACTTAAGCTTTGCTTCTTGAACTTTTTGAATTGATGGATTTTCCCCTCTAGCACGACTTCTAATCATTATGTAGGCTTCCTCGCCACTGTATGTATTTTCGAAGATGCTCTGATAATAGTTTAGAATATTCTTTGCTCATGTTGGTGTACTCAGAACTTTCTTTATCAACACTGCTTGATGCTTATTCCCACTTTCTCTTACTTTACATTTATTTGTAAATATTAATTAAATAAATTTAATTTACTTTCATTTTATTTATTTTATTTTTAATTAAATTGTATTTGAATTTAATTAATTTATTTAAACTTTATTTAAATTAAGACAAGTTTTATTTTATTCTCTCCTAATAGATTATTAAAAGAACATAATTATATCTCTTATAAAAGCAGTAAATAATACCTCTCCAAAAGCAACCGATAAACACTCGTGCAAGCTTACAAAAAGAATAAAAACAGCAAAACGACATGTTTCACTCATTAGATACGCCGGGATCTGAACAAAAACTACTCTTGAAAAAACTGAATAATTTGTTCAAGCTTTAACTAACGTGTTTCAAACTTATCAACAAGTGAGCACAGTGAGCAAACTTATTCAAGAAGAAAATATAAAATATTTAGAATCACTTCAGTTGTCAACTCCCATACTCCCATTTATTTCGAAGGATAAAAAGAATATCTTCAGAACTTTTCATCCTAACAAAGCAACTGGTTATGATTTAATTGCTGGCAGAAAAATACGAACATAACCCCCATCACTTCAACGTTCAACGCAATACTATGTCAATGGTACTTCCCACAATCCTGGAATGGCACTCAGATCATCCTAATCCTCAAACCCAGTAAACCCACAAAAACCCCAAAACAAAATACTCTCCAAGAAACCACATCCTATAGACTAGTGATCGCCAGACTGTCGATCGCAAGGGCCTTGAGGTATGGACGATGAGATGATGATGATGATGGATGAAAGGACGTCACACACATATAGACATACAAAAATACACCCATTCCCGAGGCGGGAATCGAACCGGTTGTCTCTCCACCAAAATTACATTATTATGTTGATTAATTTCTCAGTTTGGTATTATAATGATTCCTAAGGCATAAATATAGATTGTAAGTTTTATGAATTTATACGAGTATTTATGTACGTACTTGGCGCGACAGCCCGTGAACGGGTTCGGTCTACCGGCGATGTACCTGCTTCGTGGCCATGGGTTAAGGGGGTACGTGTGGTTAGCACATAGACATCCCCACGCCGTATTCCGGTCTTCTCAAACTGAGAAGTGAATTTTCTCATCGCCACACAACAACATACATTGCGACATTGCAAGGAAAACTCACACTATAGTATTGACCGGGAATCGAACTCACGGCCGCGTGGTGGAAAGCGAGCAGTTTATAAGAGTACGAAAATAAATTAATGCTCGCTATCAAAAAATGTGAAGCACTTATTTAAAACTACGTTCAACATAACCTGGCAATGTACATACATTGATCTATGTCAGTTCCTCTCCTTTCGTTTCATTAATTTATTTAAGTGTTGCAAAGTATCTTCGCCTTGTAAGAACCCTTTGCACCACAATTATGTTGTTTATAAAAACAAATAAAAACATCTAAAATACTGAAATTTTACAAACATTGAAAACACTGATATTTTATTAAATGCTTCAATAAACATTTGAGAGTAAATGCAGAAATGCAAATTTAAATCTCCCATAGCAAAGAACACTATAACATTCATAGAAAATAAGCAATAATGTTCATAATACTCCCGGTATTTATATACGGTATTTTTTATATTTCAGCAGGGCAGTTAAGAGCATTGATGATCACTGGTAGAATTAATTATATTTATTAATATTTATTAATATTTTGAGCTGTTGTCAAACTCAGCATAAAAAACAAAGTATGCGATTATAAGAAAAATGCTTATATCCTAGAATGGGCCTGAAGTACACAAGCGCATTCCTTTATGTAAGCATTTCGGAGTCTCATTGCACGCACACGCGCACACACAAAACAATGTCAAACTAGTTACAATCCTCACTTCATTGTTCTATTCGTACCATGACTAGCGACCAGGTTCTTATCCACTGACCACTTCGGAATCGCTCTCGGCTCATAAAGTGTCCCGCGTGAAAAGACCGACACCCCTTCGCGGTCGAGGCAGCGCGCCGCAAAAATGCGAAAACCGCTCTCCCCTTCTGACCACGAACTCGCGCCTCATTTGCTCAAATGCACCGCGTGCACCAACTCCGGCGGCGTGCGCCAAAGCACTTAAAAGGCGCCAAGTTCTGCCAGTTCGGAAGACGCAGGGTATCGCGGGACGCGCGGCGACGCCAGGGGGCGTCGGAGGGCGTCGGAGGGGTCCAGCCCGCTGGCTTTATGAGTACTAGAGAACACCGTCAAATTCTTTCTGCAACTCCGGGGCGTGGGCACTTGAGAGCGGGAATTACACCTGCTACTCCCGCGAGATTGCTTGGCCGGCGAAAAGCTTACGAAGGACGGGAGAACGCTGCGCCCAGGGCCGGGCAGAGGGGCGGAAGGCAGGCGACGGGAGGCGGGGTCGCGAGGCGGGGACGCGCGACGCGCAGCACAAGCAGGCTGTGGTGGGATGGGCAGAGTAGAGACAGAGGTGACTCGCGCGTCGCTGGGCCTGCGGCAGCGCACCCTGGACCACAGCCCCTGCTGCCTCCTCCTGCGCGAGCAATTGTCCTGAGTAGACGGCGACCACGCCGCCTTCATTAGGGGCAGCTGCATGCCGCGCTCTACCCGGCCGCCACACCGACTGAGGAGCCACAGGACACAGAGGGGTGGTAGGTCGAGGAGGTTCGGGTGGGCTACAAGGGAACATAATCGGCTTCTGAAGAGTAGAAAACGTGAGGTATGCCAAAAAATAACATCAGAAATAATAACAGAGAACATAACAAAACATGAGTAAAATGTGTATGTTTGTATGTAACACTAGGCCAGGAAATATAAAATATATTTTTTGCATTAAAGGAAAACCGTTTGAATTGCTGATTTGATAAGGGTATTTAACTATAGCTGCATCAGAATAAATAAAATGAAGAAAAAATGGATAATTAATGTTTAAAAAATGGTTAATTAATGTTTGGAGAGAGTAGTTAAGAAAATGGCGTAAATTGCGACAAAAAGAAGTCAAAACCTGTTGTAGAGACGTGTCTGTAAATGTAAAGTGCTAGGGTAAATGAAACGAGGGAGTAGCAGAAAGAAAGGTACCAAGTGGCCGAGAAGCCCTAAACCGGCCATGTCGGCTGCGATGTGGACGCAGTGTCACGCGCGACATGAGGGGACGAAGCAAGAGGCAGGCGCCGTCTCAAGACGGCACAGTGCTCCCCGGGGTTAACCGACGCAAGATTTGCGGTCGCGGACGGCCGCGCGGCCGCGTCTCTCCTCGGGGACCGCCCCCGCGCCGCCCCACGCGCCCGCGCCCCTTGCCGAGTCATTTGTCACGACGTCGCCGCCTAAGATCGTGCCTTGGGTCGTCTGCTAGACGTCCGCCTGGCCGGCTGCAACCCTAACACAGTATCTTCCCCTTAGGGCTCAGAAGGTTCCTTTGGTGCGAAGTTTTCGAGGAAGAAGAAGTGGAGAACCTCCTCCTACGAATACCAACAATAGGAGACAAGTCACTTCTTCAACGTGACATTCAAGATATTCAGAGGGTGGTTCAAATTGATTTATGGTAGTAAAATTTGTTAATCAAGCTGAAATTATTCAATATCACTGTTTCGTTAAGAAATTGGGAAGATATCTTAAACTGACTAGTTAGGTGAAAAATAACATCCTAATACAGTAAAATAACAAGTTCATGATTCTCCGCTTTAAAATTAAGTTGGAACCAATATTAAGCTTTGGACCAATGAGTAATATGGGAAATTATCTCTAACGTTACTCACCCAGGATTAGAATAAATAACAGTCTAGTGAAAGAACGTATCGATCCCGAGTTGATCACCAGTCAACTGGCAGTAACAAAAATGTGTAATGTGACGGAAACCTATTCTACAGTCTCAAGCCCTGCCCTCCCACGCCTCACCTCTTATTCTTTATCCGCACGGCTCTTTCAGGAGGCAGATCACACGACGCCCTCATCACTCCCTCTTTTATTTCTCTTCACATCCAAGATGTTTCGAATGCACCCTAACTTTAACGACGCGCTGTCCCTGGTCCCGCTCCGGCTCTGCTCCTCGGCGCCGCTTCTCGCCTGCTTTATTGAGAACAATAACAGCATTAATTTCTTTTTTATTGGCGGTGGAGCGCGGTCTAAGACATTCGGTGTCGCGCGCTATAAAGACGCGCGGCGGCGAGGACGCAATCCCTCGACGGAGAGGCGGCGGCGGCGGCGAGGAGGGCCGCGACGGGGCCCGGGATGCGGGCGGGGCTGGCGGAGGCAGCGGTGGCGGCGGTGGCGGCGGCGACTGAGCGCGCGCGGCCGTAAGCGACGGATACGGCGCACTAAAGGCGCAGGTACTTGACCGGCCGGAGGCAACGACGACGAAGGGAGGGAAAGGCGGGGTGGAGGTACGGTCTCGAGATCGGGCGCACGGGGCCGCTGTCGCGAACATCTATCGGGAGCGAATAAAAATGTGTCCTGACTGCCTCCCCCGCTGCCCCACTGCCCTGTCCCGCCTCCCGTTCCGCCTCTCGCCCCTTCCCGCCCCGCATCGCCCAACCCTCCCCCGCTCCGCTCCCACATCTCCGCGCGCGCCCTCGCCGCGCGCCGCCGATGCCCCCGGGACGCCGCATCCGCGCTCGCGTGAGCGCCAGCACTGCTATTTGCATTTACTGGCTGTTCCACGCCCCGCGCGCTTGATCCCGCTACCGAATTGCAAAAGGCGACGGCAAACGCCGTGGAAACGTAGCGTGAAGAGGACTTTGGAGCGATCGAGGTGGCCCATAACGGCGTCGCAGCATCGTGTGCTTCGCGGAATCGACTGGGATGAGCGAGATGAGCGAATGGAAAGAGGAGACCGTGGAGTCGACCGTGACGCTAGGGAAGCTCTGCTACCGACGATAGACACGATCGATGAAAGCGCTTGCAGACAAGATAATTTTGAAACCGATGATCACGAATTTCGAAAAAGATACGATGCATAATGTTAATGGCATCATTAATGTCTTTTAAGACGCAGCCAGTAAAATTTGAAGCATTAGGTAGATAATCGTAAAGACGTAATAACTCTGGAAATACGATGTCAAGATTTGAGACAGTCCCAACAAATATATCAATAATGACTAATATAATGGAAGATCTCGTGATAAGAGATCGTTTCAAATTGATTTTTAAGATCTAAATTATACTCAATGAATAAAATATTCTTTGAAGGACAAGGTCCTTGAACGAAAAGTGACGAACGGTAGATACATGGTACCGGAAGCGACAATGAAAGTCAAGATGGTTTATTCTCATTAGTGAATAACTTCTTAATCTTGAATATATTTCATTATTTTATGCATTATTGCTACGTAAAAATCTAAATATTATATGAACACTGAAATGAAAAAATTTCTAATATTTTAATAGGTTGCTGTCAACATTTTCAGACGTGGATTACAATGTTTTAAGTCCCAAGAGATTATAACCGATGTTTATGTTGCCAAGAACACAAATGGTCGATGTTATTGTAGTGATGACATAAGGGAAAGAATTCGATGGGAGAATTGAGAACACCGATTAACTGGTAATAACAGTTTGCTTATTCGTACTGCATTATTTACATTATACTTCATACGGTAGATGCGATCTTCTGTATTCAGTGTGTCGCCGAGGGGGAGGTTGGGGGGATAGGCAAATGCGACAGCAGGTTAGCACGCTGACTGACAATGCAGACAGGCGGCACAGTGCGGTGCGGTGGCAGACTGCATGGCGGTTGATGTCGCTTGACCCCCAGCAACTTCCATCCACAATCATATCTTTAAGGCAACCATGGTGGATCGCGAGGGGAACACACTCGCACTCAAGAGAGATGCGGATCAGGCGAAGGATTCCCCGAGGTAAATCCATGGCAGAAGAACATTTCCTAGAAGTCACGTTCCCTATATTTCCTTTTATCTCTGGCACTCCATACACACTATTGTATCATCACTTGACATATAATTCACCATTTCAGATTAAAAAAAATATATAATTTTCAAGTATTATCTTCAGAAAATTCTCAGTTTCCCATTTATATATCTGTTGTTTTTTTTCATTTTTTGTTTTCTATAAAAATACAAGAGTTTTGTCGCAGTGCTTCAACTAAACTACATACTCCCAAATGATCTGCGTTTGTAAGAAGTAGTGACTTTATTGAATAAAAATAGATGACTAGTCAAAAAGTGAGACGGGTCTGCAAGAAGCTCTTTAAAACATATATCTTCTGTTGTTTTTTTAATTCAACGTTTCTTTTCAACGTAAATTACAGATAATAACACTCAGTAGTGTTTCCAATTTAAATCTCATTGTCAAGAAAATATATTAGTAAGTGAAATCATTTACAACGCATTTACAGGTTTCATATCCTTGCTTTATTCATATGTTTAAAAAACATCAAAATTAGCTCAATGGACATTAGCGAGGAGAAAACTCTAGCGAGAGTTGCAGAGTTCCTTCGCCGTGACCTAGAACAGCCTCATATTGCCTCTCATACGCTCTCTCAACTCAATCGCGCCTCGTGGGCGGGTCCTTGGCGGTCGCCTCAAGCGAGCCCTCCCGGCTCTCCGAAGTAGTAGTAGGGCGGAGTCCACTCGACGGGTGCTCTCCCGGCCGCGCGGACAGCGCGCGCCCAAGAACACTCCGAGTGCTGCAAGAAGAGCGAACGCGCAGTCGCTCAGGAGAGTAAGAGAGAGTATATGCTCCACACATGTTGGGGCTCAAATCCCGGCCCGCCGGCGCCGCGCAAGTTTACTCAACTCTCCTCGCCTCCCTGCACAAGGGGCCAAGAGCACTGGCGTCCATCCTGTCCGTTGCCCACTCTTGTCCGCAGAAACACTGTACCTACGATATCCTAGGTTTACCCAACATAGGAACTTCCCAAAGTACCCATTATGATATAAATTATCGCACAACTTTCAACAACAGACTTTTGTTGCTTATTACGTGTTCTATCATGAACATAAATTTTAATATTAGACCCCAAAGTATCACCACATTACACAGTAGGGATGGCCAACCTTTTACATAGTATGCACTAATGTTTTCACATACATGTTCTTATATATAAAACTCAAGCACCATTTGTAGTTTCTCTCGATTGTGGTTAGGGTTCGAAAATAGATATAAGGATATACCTTAATCCATAATAATTCTATTATGCCACTAAATTAATATAGGTCTGTTCAAACGTCACACGTTTAATGGCCGCACATTTGTGGTCAAAGCTTTGTTTGGTAAAGACATTTCTCGGCCGCAGTTGGTGGATGTAAAGGATAAATTCAACAAAATGCACTCTGGTGTTGAAAATGTGAAGATGGATCAAGTTAGGTTCAAAATGCCTACTTTAAAAGAATAACAGGTACATGGATTCAATGCGCCCCTTGAAATCATTCACTGTCCACGATTGGTGCTTGCGCTACAGGTTGGCCAACGATGACCTACAACCCGGTTTGCTTGATGTTAATTAGTGTGATTATCACGACATCAATTATATTGATTTGTTTCTATAATTTCCAGAAAGCACGACTGAGACGGCATTATTACTCTTTAAATGTTTTGACTTTATTTCTTTCACGAAGGCATGATAACAAAATATAACATGATAATAACATGAAAATATAACATGATAAATATAACATGATAAATATAACATGAAAATATAGCATGATAACAAAATAAGCATTATAGTAATATGATTAAAAATTAACTGAATTATACTATGTATATGTTAATATACAGGTGAGTCACGTAACATTAGGACCCGCTGTTAATTTTGAACAGTTGAAGTTATTGCAATGCAATTTTCACGGGAGTGCATGATAGAATGGGGCTAAGTGCTACATGTATTCATTTCTATTTTATCACTTGTATTTTACGAGATATGTGAGGAAACTTTCTTTGTTTTTCAAATAGAGCTATACATATTTTTCAGTCTATCGTGACGAATGTAAAACGAAAAAAGTAGTACACATAAAAAATTAAAATTAATAAGTTATATTGATACTGTGACAAAACAAAGATCATATGTAATCGAAATTCGGAGAGTCTTGGAGTGATTAGTCATCAAAACTACTGACTTTGTGGACCATTTTAAACAAAAGTCATAATTTGTTTGCTATTATATTATAAAAATGCTCACATTCTCATTGCAGAAAATTAAAGGATCACTTCTCAAGATTATGATTATTTCCTTAAACCCGAGTGAAACGTAGGGGAGAGTGTGGAGGGATAAGACATTTTTCAATTTCACTGTTTAATTTTGTTCTTGCATTACACAGCCGATAATATATTTAATTTTTTAAAGCTAGTACTTTTGTTATATTTATCAATACTATAAAAGTTCAGAAATCTTTATTAAATCTTTATTACTTCGATTGATTGATTGTTAGTAATTCCGGGCGCATCAACGAATACGGTCTTCAGTCCTGTAAGTGTAGTGCATGATTTTTCTCGGATGGTAGCGGTGATATTCCCCCCGCTGTATAGCGAGACCTGGCGCCGACCTACCGTCGGCTAGTGGGGTTCTCCCTAACCATGTATCCCCCACCAGCGTGGCTCCGCTCCAGCCGGGACAAGCTCTAAGCTCCCGACCAGTCTCCCGGCATGTGTTGTAATGTAGTGAATGTTAATGTGTGAGTAAAGGGTGATAGGACAAGGAAAAGGTAGGAAAGATCGCGCGCGGTCAGTGGTCCGTTTGTTAGGGTACTCCTCCGGCATTCTCCTGATGTTGATAGGAGAAACCACGGAAAACTACCGATCAGAGCAGCCGGCTTCTCCAGGCAGCGACTGAATTCGACCTAGCTGTCAAAGCAAGTGTCGAAAATCCTGTCACTCTGGAACTAGGACCTCCCGGTCAAAGGGACTGCAGTGACATCAGTTGATGCCCTGAGACATCTCTCCCGATTTATTACTTCGAGAATAACATGCATTTTTTATGGTAGTGTCGAATCTCCAATCTCTCTCAGCATTGAAGGTGGGATATCACGACAGAAGGAATGGATCACCAATTTGGTCAGACCGTAAATGCAAGAAACCACTAATAAATCCATGTATATTATATTACATTATATATATATATATATATATATATATATTATTTTGACAGATGATGTTCTTCATACATGGATCAGAAAGAAATTACGAAAAGTAATATATAAATTATGAAAAATTTCAAAAGAATGCTAGGAAAAAAATTTATAAGAAGTGAGGTTCACCACAAAGTAGAGCATGTCGTTAAATCTTTTGTTCTGGAATCTTCACGGGCTTTTGGCAAATCAGCTACAATATCTCTTCTCAGTATATAACCTACTAGAGTTGTTCAGATTAAGCGAGAGATAAGGCATTACATTTTTTAAACTGCAACATCATAGCCACGTTCCTCACTTTGTTGATCTCACAAACATAATTTTGAGCTGCACCCTTTCTTACCATGTATTTTTACTTCAAGGAGGGCATTTGGGGCACATAATGCGTTGTTCAATAGTGTCCCATCCTTCCTGCATTTCCATATTCCAAACCTCCTGCGATGTCCTTGTAGGGCATGTTGAACTATAAAATTCTAACCAACAGAGATATGCTTGTTTTTTAATACGCTTTTGATAACACAAAAATTGTTTATAGTAGCTAAATAATTTAATGCTTAAATTTTCCCATAAAACATCAGAAAATATTTTTAATAACTTACCAAATTTAATAATTTCTCATAGATTATACGAACGCTACTACTTTTCCACCATTTCTTTACAGAAGATAAACACTCAGTTTTGCCAACTTTTGTAATTAAAAGGGAAGGTCTTTTACAAAGGGTTTGCGCTTTTTTTAATGTCCCATGTCTCCTGCGTCTTATCTCTAGCTACTCTCCCCTATCATTTGGTAATCCTTAATTTAAAACATTTGTCACGATTCATTATGCAAACAGCACTTCTTTGTTCAAACCAAATTCTTCGTCCAGGCTGCAAATCATCATCTCAATGAAACATGCGACCTCCTAGATGGGTTTTACTTTGTCTCATGAGAAGAGAAAGTATTGTAGTTATACAAAACATATCAATCTCGAGATTTTGACAGATATACATAATTTAGGGGGGTTTCCATGAAAATTTTATTTTTATAAAACGGTCTTTCTCGGAACAAAACGCGCACAAACCGAACACGACTGTAACTAAAACATTTTTTTCCCAGTCGTGCACACTCGAATTTGAATGTTTTTTTTTATTTATTTTAATGTTGGGGATAATTTTCCTATTTCTTTTTCATTTTTTTAAAAAGCTGTAATTTTACTTTAAATATTTTTCGTATAGAGCAAAGTAATTTTATATTTTACAGTAAAATTTCTGAATTTTCGTAATGTGCAAAAGGTGAAAGTTTTTTAGACAATTTTCTTCATCTACAATATCGAAGATCAAGTTTTCTTTTCTCTAATCAGTTGTCAAAGTTAAAACTTTAAACAATGTTTTATATTCATGCTCAACGTTTTGATAATAAGTAATATGGTTTATTCTATATCAATCCATATTTATGATTTAAAGTTTTCGTAAACGTAGATACGTATGCAATGAATTATATGGTACAATGCAATATTTATTACAATTCTTAAATTTGGAAACATTAAAGTTATAAAGTTTGGAATCAATCGCGCTCCGTTTACTGAATTTTCAAGAGGTAGCTGATGTACTTTCAAGATACAAGATGCAACATTATAAAACAGTATAATCTTTCCTAACGATACAAGGAAGTATATGCTGTTGTAGTACCGCTAGTTTCTAAGGAGCGTCCGCCATCTCATACGACGTCCTGGGGGGTTTCGAATGGCCTGTGCTTCAATGTCTAGCGTACTTTGCTGAGATATTTCTCCGAACGACTACAAGTCTATGCTCTTTCTAAGATGGTATTGCAGAATAAACGAATATGAATTTCGTGAAGCGCTGGGTCAAATACCTGAACCGAATGAGCGATTAATGAATATAAATCCCTTTCAAGATGTTAGCATGCTTTTATCTCGTATCTATTGGAAATCTAGGGGGTTGGTTAACGAACTTTACGATGATCTCACGTAAATTGTTTCCGTGTTGTTCAGCAGATCTATCATTAAATGCTTTATATTTTTTCTTGAGAATTCTCCTATAAGGTGTCTTGAATCAGAGGCATCTAAATTTACAAAATGTAATTCTTCGTTATGCCAATCACACTCACAAAAAATTAAGTTTGTCTAAAGAACCTTCTTATGCGGAATTTAAAGTATTAAACATTATTTTGTAATTAAAATCATAATCGATAATGATGATGATTATAAGTAGAAATCGTTACAACATTTATAGCGGTAATGATTTATACGTGAGCGCGACCGTCGCCGTTTCCACAGATCTGATTAAAATGATCACTGCCAAATCCTGCCCTCCCACGCCGTCATTGCTCCCCATAAGCGACGCCTTCACCATTGGCAGTCTCGGCCGTCCGGCCTCGTCGATGCACTCCCCCTGTGCTGGCCTCATTACAGGCGCACTTCACGGCCGGGCAGCTACAGGACGGGACGGACACGGGAGGAAGTGGGGGCGCAATAATGAAACCGGGTGGGATGCTGCTCCGGCTGGCCACAAGACGCGCGAGAGCCGAGACGCGACTGTTACATGCTTTATTGTATGTGAGAACGCTTCCCAACTGGCATGGAAGGTGTCAGGCAGAGACCGACGGGACTAAGATTATGCAAGTAGATATCAAAGATAACGTACTTATTTAATTACCAATTATGATAGACAGGTAGTCAGTGACGAAGTTATCTGCTTTTCTAAGGCTGCACATAAATAGAAAGAGTACGTGATTACGCAAAATAAACAACCATGTAACATTTCTGATGTAAACAATATTGTTAACAATACCTTAAATCCAGATATGATTCTAAAGGTTCTTCCAAATTACTGTAATGGATCTAAATAAATTAAATTATCTTGACCTGCACAACTTTAATGCAAATGGAATAAAGAGACAAGAAAATTTCTGCTGCTTAAGCATTTGGAAACTGCTTAAATTCATTAACGCAAACGGCCACAACTTTTTTATTCCCCCTAGAGCTTCTAGAGCCTAAATGTGCCCCTCGAGAATCAATCCACACACCCAAACAGATCCAAATAAGAAACCAGACATTATCTACGTAATCATTACAACAGGTATAACCTCAGCGATCTATCAGAAAATAGTACCGGGATTAGATAAGGACCACACTCCCCTTCTCATATCGTTGGAAAAACCTACAGACTATAGAGCAAAAATATCGAAACAACCCAAATGCACAACTAACTGGAATCATTTCCGGGACTTAATAACTACCACAACTCACTAATCCATATAACATTACTTCTATCAATGACATAGATATTGAATTAAACACACTCAAAAATTTCATACAGCAATCACTAAAACACACATATGTACGGATACCTTTCTATCCGTCACCTGAAGAGTCGCAAACAAATAGTTAAACTAATTAATTAATTAAAAGAAAAAAATGTCGACATATCTGGTAATCACATAGAAATATAAACAATAAACAAACTAAACTACATCTCAAAAATTGTCAAAAGTGAATTAATGAAGATTCTTAAACGTCCACATATTTCTAAGCCAACTACACCCTAACACCTGACCTCTATGAAAAACTATTAAACACATTACAAAAGAACGATATACAAGTGTTCCACCAACTATGGGCTACTCACATAACGTCTAAATAGTTCACGATACCGAATTGCAATTTTCACTCAACAATGCAGAATCATGGGACAAATAATATACCGTAGAGATATTATTATGTTCCCTTCAAAATTCACAAATCTACCGAGAACTGCAAGTACTATTCCTATAAGAAATCGTCTCACAAACCTCACGAAGATTTTATTTTCTCCTCTTGGCATGTGCCAATATTCCAATATTCGATGTCAGTCAAAATGCACATTATCCTTCGACCATTAGTTCCAGATTCCCCAAAGATCTTTTTCACCCACCCTGATTTATAAAATCGTGGGCCCTTTTTTTCTACAAACGCTTTCCCTCCGCCTCCAAACAATAAATGCAAATTTCCTATAGTCGTTATATTAATATGAAATTTTAGATATATTGAAGGGTTAAACTAAGACCTACAGTTTCTTGAGGATAGCTATGTATAGAAGATAGATAGAATATGAGATAGAATGTATAGTATGTAACATTGTACGCTTCAAAAGTCCAGAAAGACGAAAGTCAAACGGGAAGAATATAAAAAAGGAAAAGGGAAGTGAAAACACCGAGACAATAAATGACAGAAATATCAAAAAAGTATTTCGAACTAAATATTTTAATAACTTTTCAAATTCCTAATTGTCTGGTTCCAATTACACAAAACACACTTTACAGTAATTTGTGTTTGATCTTCGAAGCAGAGGTAATAATAAAATAATACTTCTGGGAGAATCCGACACGCTGCGTCTCCGATTGCCATTTGAGCAGTTTCCGCCGTTCATTAGTACCTGAAGGACGCGTACATTGGAACGCTCTGCGCTGTTGCTTCCCGCGCGAGCAATACTACATTTGAATGCACGGTGGGCAAGCACGTCAATGGAGCGACGCGACGCGGAGCGGCACTTCAACAGCGTTTGCCCTACGCGCAGCCCCTCACTGCTTCTCCCGCCCCTACCTCCTGCGTTCCCGTTCTCCACCCAGTTCCGCCCGCGCACCCCCCTTCCCAGCATGCCGAGGACGACGGCGACCCGATCCGCAGTGACGACCTGGCGCCACAGTAACCCACAAAGCGACCCCTCGACCACCCTCCCCAGTCGCCAACATAAGGAAGCCGTCTACGGAATCCAGCCCGCTGCTTCAGATGAGAATGGGGCGTCTCTATGGGCTGCAATAAGGAGAACCACTTTAGACAGGATCTACGCGCCAGGCATATCAAGGAATGATCTGGTAGATTAGAAACTGCTTGATAAACAGTTATAATATGTTACGAAACATAAAAAAACTGTAATAAATTAGTGCACATAAGAGAAAAAAATGACTAAAAATGTCGTATTTCCTAACCATTTCTGAGACAACAAAAATTAATTGGCCATTATTTCTTGCATTCGATTTAAAAGGAATAAATGTCATTAATTCCATACTTTTGAACAAAAATACAGGAAACACTTTTCTAGGTCTAAATACTGTCTATAGATACATACTATTTAGTCGTTTGTTTTTTTCAATTTCCGAAAAGAGAATCAGTAATAACACGTTAATTTTGCCTCAATTTTCATTTTGGATTATAGATGACAAAAAACTTCAGATATTTAATTTTTAATAAAAATTAATTAACCTAAAAAAGAAGACTATAGATTTCAATACAAACAAAAGAAATATTGTGTTTATAGTAGTGTTATTTAAGCAGCTAATACCGTGGTGTTATAAATATGGAGTTTGTTTTTAGAAAGAAAAGAATTTCTGAGAATCAATTAACTTCCTTCATGTCCAATATTTGTGCAATAATCGCTATCTCAACAGATACTCTCTCTTTTATTCAACACATAGAAAACAAGAGCTATTACCTTTTCTCATTTTCGTAATGAGTGAAGGTTAATCGCAAGTTTTTGCTTTCAAAGAAATTCGTCACAAAAACAATTGAAATCAGAGTTAAATTGGTCAAAAAACGAACAAAATCGCTAGTTGGTGTTTCTTTTTATTATCGTTATAACGAATAACGTTCGCCTAAATGTGATATTAAAGTGTTGGATGTTTCATAACATTCAAAAATATTAACGTACATATAAAAAATTGGGTTATACATAAATAAGTGCAATTGAAATTACAAATTATCATACAATGACTATCGCAAGCAATGCTTTGTACTTGAACCAATATTGTAAATGTTGATCTTAAAAGTCTATCTGCATGGCTTACGTTCTGAATTTTCATCATTAAAATCATGATTGTTCCTCCTTTATTTTTTCGAACTATTTTTGAAACACGATCGTACAAACATTTGTTCCTTCGTCATAAATATATCGTGTATAAACATGATGTTGCGTCCAAATAAGCCGGTAAGTTAAGAGTGAAAATATCAAAAGAAGATTCTAAAGAAATAATTCGTCTTTTGTTGAGAACATACTTGGAAAAAGAAAAATTGTGACAACAAATTAAATTATAAAAACTCAAGTGAAGTTGATGATCTATGAATGAACAATAGAGAATAAAAAATATTTACCTCGTGGTGTTGTACTTTTTTTTTCAGGCAACGTGTAATGTCCTGCGAGGAGGGAGAGCGCTGTGCGCCCCTCAGTCTGCAATGTGCCAATGCTTCCCCCTTAAAAACAGTCAACAAACTATTTTAATGCTCATTAACCCTGCTATCAACAGAGTGTGATCTCGTCTATAATTATTCTGCGTGGAAAGAAGAGTATGAGCATAGATTTTCACTATAAATCTTAATAACAGTTGTGTGCAATGTGATGGAAAATTGCCTAGTACACTACAATATCAATCTTACCTTCATTTATTAGTATATCATTTACCAGGAGTGATGTGAAACCTCTTACCAGCCGGAGTTCTACCTTCCTACCTCGAAAAGTAATTTTATCCCCTTTGGTTAGGTAATGTGAAACATTACGCTATTAAAATCAGTTTCGTAATGAAGTACTTTACCGCTCTAGTGTGGTAATGAACTTCATTACCACACTAGTGCGGTAATGGCATACGAGTAGGGTTATTCTGAGACGAGCACTATTCCATGGTCTACTATTGAGAATAACAATAATTATTCAAATAATTTATTATGAAAATAACTTTATTAACAATTTTTGAAATAATAACAATAATAATATGGTTGAAATACTTATTATATACATTAACAACAAATTTCTTGCAATTCGAAATTGTAATTCTTGATGTTGAAACCTGACAATTCATAATAGTATTTGAAATACTATTTTCCCCCATAATTTTCATAGCTATTTCCTTTTCTGACTTGCCGGAAAAGTAAGCCATTAAAACTTTTTCTGATATGCAATGAACGTTTTTGTTTTCACACCAATCCTTAAAAATTAAGTACTCACGCTCATATTTCTTCTTTGATTTGTATGGTAACAAAGAATCTATAGCAGCATTTGCTGCTATTTCTATTTCTGAGTCTGAACTGCATTCGCTTATGTTGTCGAAATGTGTACACCATGCGCGTTTCAGTTGTTCTCCTTGTTAAGAATACTTAAGGGGACTTAAAGGGGAAAAATGTGAATACTTAATGAAAATTTTAATCTTAAATCTAACAACTTTTTACAAAGTGGATAAAACGTTGTACAATATTCGTGTCGTAACATCTGATTACAATACTCAATTGGTTACCAAACTCGTCCTAACGGACTCGTTTGGCAATTTTCCAATCTCGTATTGTAATCAGATGTATTACGACACTAATATAGTAAATAACTATTATTTTATTTTTATTTGTATACTGCCTTTACTTTTGATAATTTCTTCATCTAGACTTGCTAGTATTACTCGCGCAACTTTTCTTGTACGATGACCTTGCTTCCCCTTCTCAGGCACAATAAACAGCTGAAGGCAAAAGCTCGCAGCGAGCAGTGATGACAACATTCCAAACACATCGTCACTGGCGCGAAATAGAAACGATTTTCTTTTGAAAACTTCTGTTCGTTATTTTCTCTAAAAAATCTATAGGAACGACTGAATCAGATAACGATTTCTCACAGGAGATTGAGAAAGTTGCGAAGGCATGACTGATTCTGCAGATTGGCATTACTTCATAAAATCTAGTGTTAGTAGTTCACTTTTTGTTATGTCTACTTTAGACTGGAATTCCTATATTGTATTTCATAAACATGAATAAAATTCCTGTGAAATAAAAAAATGTCAAGAGTAGAACATTAAATGTAAAGATTCTCTAAACAAATAACTCAAAAATGTATTAAAATTATTTATTAATTACAAACATTTGTGGCCAATTTCGTAACTAATACCCCCACTCTACCCGCATTTATTCAATCCATCGTACAATCAATCAAGAAATGTTGCGTGAGCAATATATAGACATACAAGTATTTGCATATTTGTATTTGTATTTTTTCTTAAAAAATTATATTTTAATTATCTTGAGTGTCCTCCCTAATGTTGATAAATAAGTATACGTAACAAGTAATAAAATATTTCTATTAATAATGACCAAAAATGTATCATAATTTTCAATAAAATCCCCCCTCCTGCATTTATGGAAAATAAAAATTCAATTCAGTCTTTCTCGATTTAATCTTGGACCTGCAAATAAAACCTGGTACCTCTTTGGGCACTACTTACATTGTACCATTTCAAACTGACGTGATAAAATCATGCTTTATTTCGGAACCCTGTTATTTGACAATGAATGTATCAAAGAATTGCTCCGAATCAGTTTGGGACTAAAGAACTTAATTTTAAGATACCGTATTTAATACATTTTTAAAAGTGTTAGTAGTTCACTTTTTGTTATGTCTACTTTAGACTGGAATTCCTATATTGTATTTCATAAACATGAATAAAATTCCTGTGAAATAAAAAAATGTCAAGAGTAGAACATTAAATGTAAAGATTCTCTAAACAAATAACTCAAAAATGTATTAAAATTATTTATTAATTACAAACATTTGTTAAAATTCTTTGAACTCAGCAGTGACAATCCTTTATGTTTACACTCGCATCATACCAATTAACAGTAAAATGATATTCATTTTATTTGGCTGGTACCACTTTCCTGTAGTTATTCGGTTGCCCGTGTATCTTTCACATGTCACCTGCTCGCGGCATTACCCACCATTTGCATGAAACGAGAAACGACTAGTTACGTCCTCAATCGATGCCACATATTATGTGATTAACAAACATCAGATATGTGTGGCGTACATTTGACACTCCACTTCGCCAAAATTACGAAGGTAAAATAAAGGATGTTAATTTACACAAACAACAATATTCACTTCCAATTTGGCAATAAATCAAACTAGATTGAGTCTCCACAAATGAGACTAATTTGGTAAGGATATTAGAAGACAAATGTGCGAGGATGACACAAATATCTCGCTCGAACTCCTACGTGAATAATAAATACTCACACTGTTCTATGGATTATAGATTACATTAGTGTACTTTCATTACCCATTTCCTATCTCCTGACACTATTGAAATCGTATATCGTCATGTAAAGAAAAACAAATGATCTTTTACAGAATTTCTTTAATAAAAACATAATTATATAATCATATTGTATATAATACCAAATATAAATGCGTAGTAAAATAATATTAATTATATAGATAAAAACAGTAGGTCTTACCTGAAACGGATCCAGTCTCAACGTATTACACATCTTCCAACCCCGTTGCTTCCCATTATTTGACTGAGACAGTTGACGAATTTCGTTTCCGCTGCAAAATTTGTACGTTCCAGATGTATCAACCAATCACAATCAACGTTTTTGATCCACCAATTGAATCCTTGGACAATTCTGTTGAAACACGAACGCCGCAGGTGGCTGTTGCTAAAAATGCGACCTTGAAAGATCTCTTCGAATGTTCTATGGATACGTCCTTCTTCGGATACGTCAAGTTTATGGTTATTGATGATCTTAGTGAGTGTACACACAAATCAACTTGTGTTACTTGTACGTAATATTACCCTACCTTGCACTACGTGGTAATTCAAAAATGAAATATAATTTTTATGCCAGTCATTACATCAATGTGCGATATCAAATCTATTCTGTTTCTTCTTTGTATACTATATAAACATCCTGGCAACTTGTGCAATTAATTAACAATTGTATTTTTTTAAAATATACATGATAAAATCAAAATATATCTGTTCATCAACCAATGTAGTGTTAACGTTCAGTTACCGGGATTCTAGAACTAAAAAAAGGAATCATTATTGATTTTTCTCTTGCTATTTAAGCACTAACATCTAGGTCATAACGACCACTATTGCATTGAACGGTATGGTAAATGTGAAAATAATATGATATCGTGATGGTAGGGGGAATGGACGAAAAACCATGTACTCTACCACGCCCGAGGCGAGACTCGAATGCATGACCCTTCGGACCGAGATCGCTACGGCACTACAGCCTTAACGATCTTAACCATACGGAATGTTTCAAAATTTTGTGAATGATCAATAGGCAATGATCAATAAGAATCAATTTCCTAAACTTGGATTTTTTAATCATTAGAAAAACCAATGTCACCTGGCAAAATAGCGGTTATGCAGTTTTGTAAGAACAATTAATAATAAGAGCTATGAAGTTGTTTTGTTAGTATTAAAACAATATGATTCGCATCGTTTAACGGTGATTATCGTATCACTTGTGCCCAAATGAATCTTGGAGTGAAAGTATTAGTTCCTAAGGCAAAATAATGTATTTCATAAAATAAGTATTTCAGATTCAATTTTTAGAAGAGATTGTTAAGATCATGTAAATTGTTTCCATTTTCTCCTAGAATAATTAACAATCTGCTAGTGTAGGCAATAAGAGAAGAGAGTGTTCTTACAGCAAAATCTCATTTTACCGGAAGAGTTTAATTTATCAAAAGGTAATTTGTGTAACAGTTAGTGCAAAAATTGATCGTACGTATACGTTAGAAGTTAAATGTCTTTTAGTGGGAAACATGGGATGTAATAAATGTGTTAAGCTTAGAATACAAATTAATATTATATTTTATATAGAGTATGAAAAAGAAAAACTCAAAAGACAATTGATATATTTAAACATCATACAGAAGACGTGCAGACTCGACTTAGAAAGTGATCGTACTGTTGATGCAATGACGAGTTATTATTATCGAATTAGTATTGAAGAAAGTAGTTGTTATTGTGCCCAAATAAATTAGTGAGTTTGTCTGAAGGACGGACTCGCGAAGTTCTCCATTTAGCTAGAAGGAAAGGTCGAATGGAAAATCGCCGCTTAAATGGAAAAATGTTTCAAAATCAATTAAATTTCTAACAAACGATTCGCTTGAATATGATGATGTACACATATTTGAAATCGTCTTTTTAAGACAATTACGATGCGTTAAAATTAGCATAAGGTTCCATTTAAAGAAATAAAGTTGACCTTCCATCTTTGTAGTAAAAAATGCAAAGACGATACTGTATACTGTAAGGAGTATACTGTAATAAAGAAGATCCTGTGTATTGAATCGACAGTCCAAACGGCATCTTCTTATCTTGTACGGTTGAGAAGATACAAGGAGTGTAATCACTTTCTTGTTCCACCCTGTATATTTAATTTATTAAACAAATTATTATTTATTTGGTGAAACAGAAAGTTAATAATCGATAAAAGAGAATAATAGAATAAAGACTATCAATTGATAATTGGATTAATTGATATTTCATTATCAAATAGTAATGTCTTTAATACAATTTGCCTTTAAAATACAAATGAAAAATTTAACCATTTGTCAAAATTTTCAATCATTTGAATGTTAATTATAAGTTAATCTTCTCTTATCTTAAGTATATTTACTAGTTTTTACTAGAAGACATATACTCAATAGTTTTATTTGTTTATTGAGCACTCGCACCTATTTGAATATAGAAATTGTCATTTACATTTTTAAACTAAATGAAAAACCAAATGTTATTTTCTAATACCTATCAATTTATGTACATAATTTATTTTAAAAGTATTTTATTTTGTATGAAAATCAGTGACCGGCATTTCAAAGTAAGAAGAAACATTTGAGGTTAAAAATCATATAGTTAAAAAAGCAATCACAAAGCTCCGAGATGAATTCCGATATCCCAGGTGGCAACTCTCCACAATGTATGGTACGTTCTTATCATTAGGAGCAGATATTGAATGATGAATATTTTCTAGTACATGTTTCCCGCAGGATTGGGATAGACAAAACCTGTCAAAAAATTCGTTTTCTTTCCACATTTCCAAATGCTTCGGACGAGGGAGAAATAGTATTTTTGGCTGACTCAGAAACACGTATTTGAAAACAAAATATTCAAAATCCTCATCGTCTAATATGGAAAGTGCGGGTTAATAGTGCACTTTCCGTATTAGCTTTTTTGACGTAGTCAGTCATCTTCAGTCTAATACTTCAAGGTTATATTTCCATGGAAATCGCCAAAATTTCGTTTAAACTATCAAGATCGGCTGTTGTGATTCAGCTTCAGTTTTAACTGCGTTTCGCGACTATCATCAACTGTACAACCGACTATCAGGCATTAAGCCGAATGTAAACTGTGGATCACGTTTAAACTCGATATGTACAACTGGACGTTAATTTTTATTCTTAGTGTCGCATGGGATTAGGTTTCTGGAATGGGTATACATTATACGATGGATTTTTTGTGATGATTAGTTATTATTAAAAATACAATAATTTTAATGCTAATTGCTTCCAAGATACTAGAAAGTAACCAAAATATTTGGCAGAAGAAAATAATGGTTAAATCAGTATTATGGTCCCAAAATCTGTACATATTGTATCTCCCAAATTGAATTGATGACTTATTTTATGTGGGCCATCAGGCCCGCTCTTCGGTCTGACCACGCAAATTTCTCCACGCTCCTTCCACCCACTTGCGAAGAATGGAGGTATTTCTTGGCGTTGAAACAGGCGATTTGAATTCAGCTCAGAGGCGTCATATAGGCTTGAGGATCGTTTACATGCAAGTAAATCTATTAACATGGGACAGCCGGCTTTACTTACCCTTCGAATGAAGGCGTACGAAGGATTTTTAATAATCCACGGATTCGATCGGGTTTGACTTAAGTATAACAGTCCGATACGCTAACCCTTACACCATCGCCGCCGACAAGATGTTATTGTTAACAACTACACAATCAGCATTAATTGTGTAATATAGCGTTACTGGCGCTACAAGTAGTGGAAAATTGTCCTTCCTTGCCTCTACTACGGATGGTCAGTATTCGACTGCTCCCGGCGACAGTGCCGGCAACTACTTGTCGAGCAGAAGACCGGTTTGATAAGACTCCCCACCCAAAACCATACCAGCTGCACGAAGCGAGAAGGTTGCTCTCTAGGTGCAAGTAATGAAAGTACTGTGCCAAGCAGCAGCATTACTTCCAGCGACGAGGTCTGACTGTAAAGTTTGGAACTGCTAGTTAATTTTTCTATTTTAATGTTTGGGAAGTAATTAAACTTGAAAATGACATTTAAAATCAAAAGATCTGTCAAAAAATGCATATTATTGATTCTTCTATTGAATATTTTGGAAATAGTAAGGCCGAAAGAGTTAAAGTAATGCAATTATGACGAGTGCTGCAATTCATTTCAAGTTTTTTGTCCTACCTTTTGTCTAATGTAGAGGATTAACTATTCCACAAAACGGATACGGACCAAATAATCCACACTTAGTGCCATTAAATATGACTCACTTTTTCAGATGGGGAAGGTGTTCCCTCTACGACATTGCGACATATTCAGCTCTTCTATTTGTAAATGTTTTCATTTACTTACTGCAACAGCACGTCATTGCCTTTGGTTGCAATGCTATGTTACGAAACACTGACTTCAATTTACATTTTGTGACAAAATAAGAGTTACCCTGACAAGACAAGAGTTTTAACCATCATAACCACACACCATTAACAAAGAAAAACAATTAGAAATCGTAATATTATATAACTGTTATTAGCCTTGAAATAGGTGACAGGAGGAGTCTTCTTCCTGTTTGAAAAAACGAACTGTTGGTTTAAACTTACGGAAGCAAATAAAAGTACTCCAGAACCACGGAAGTCCTTTATTTTCTCTCCAGATTCACGATTCTATAAAACGCTCGAATGGTAAATACTCTCCCTTCTTTTCATCACAGTCTAGGAATCAAAAGAACAAGCACAAGACTGAAACCGTTCAGCTTCAACTTTAAATGTCAGGTGTAGAGAAGGGAGGAGCATAAGTGGCAAGGCAATGGAGTCACGGACGCGACGGTAGGTCCGAGACGGCGCGGCGCGGCGCGTAGTAAAAAGAAACGCGTTCCCAGCGTCGTTTCTCTCGTCCGAGAAGACACTCGTAAAGGCCTTGATTGCGGCGACGCGCGCGGGTAGAAAGGAAGCAGCAAAGTTGAACACAGTAGGTGGATTGACCTTTTTTCAGGAACAAATCGATGTTCGAATTCATAGGTATTGTACTGAAGAGAATTACACCTCTGCTCCTCCATAAACAGAATTTTAAGCCAACTGCGTTCTTGCTGATTCGTTAATAATAAATCGAAACACAAGTTTTGAAGATTGCATAGCAAATAATTTAAATGAAAGCGATGATTATTCATTGCATAAAAAATAATCCTAATGTAATGTTTATTTTAAAACGAGATATGAGAATCAATTAATGTATTGAATAAAATATGAAGAATAAGCCATTCGGAATTAAAAAGTGCATTTTTTACATGCGAAGAATTACGTCTGTTCGAATTTAAATCTTAGTATATCAGTTAACAATTCCTTGACCAACAGAACTGGCATCCATATGAGTTATTTTGAATAGCCCTCCCATTTTTGGAAGTTAAAATTGGAAGGGAGGTTCTGTGGGCGGTGTTCCTTATGAGCACAGAGCAGCAAGAGGTCCCCGCCCGATAAGCCGCACGGAGAGGGGAGACAGCGGCGGCGGCGGCGCGGCCAGGTGCCGGCGGCGGCTCAGTGACTCAGCGGCCAGCTGGCGTCTGCCCGGCCCTTCACGCCCCCTTGCCCCTCCCACCATACACCTCGCAGGCCCACTCGCTCTGCTGTTCTCGCCGGCCTCCGAGCGCCCTCTCCTACGTCCGCTCTTCATTCCGCACGAGTCCGTCTCACATCCATTCGGTAGGGTCACCGTTCTCAGGTTCGCTCCAATTCGAGGGTGATGGCCCGTCCCGCTCTCTTACACGCCTCATCTTCTTACTTATGTCATCTGAGTCCTCTTCACAGACGACAATAATTCCAGCTTATTCGTACGAATATTTGCTTATTCGTACATTCCGAGTATTTTCATTTGCATTGTGATTCAACGTTTATCAAAATTGTATATAAATGCTTACTGCTAACAAAAGATGTAAATCGTTAGCGATTTGTAAGCGAATATAGATTTGATATAAAAACCTAATTTATAAAAAGTACATAGATGTACTATTTATATATTGTTCAGTGCAAGTCTGAGAAATAACAGTGAAACAGTTATCAAGCTATCTCAAAATGTCCGAATTTCTAAACTAAAGTATGTTTGTATCTTGTTTTTGTATCTTGTTATTAAGAAAGCTCCTAGCCCTCAAATTAATTACAAAACTTTTTACGATTACCTTATGTGTTATACATTTCTTGAAAACTTACAATAGGACAATTATATTTCCTTGTATATTGCATATATTTATTTGTTAATTATTTATTGGGGATTAAGAACCTTCAATTGATTGAGGTCATTAAGGCCCCAGATCCAATACACAAAAATCTGTCCAAGGTTCACGCTCGCCGAGCCGGTTCGCAGCTCGCGAGCGCAATATCAGGAGAGGCTCTGCTAAGTAAGTAATCAGACACGTCTATTCTGCTACTCTAAGTGACAGTGGCATCAGTGTAGGGACATTCTCCCAATATCTCCGCATCCGAATTCCGCTTCCAATATTCGAACAATATTGACTAATATGTTCTCTCTTTTGTTGCATGGTGTCAAATAGCTGAGATTTCGATTTTGGCCGAACGAGCATTCAGCAGATTCAAGCGGAATTTGAACATCAATTTTCCAGTCTCGTCGCACTTTCTTCTTAATTGATTGATGCACTGTTACAATTTCAATCAATTTGACACTTCACGACGTTCTTGTGCCGGTTAGAAAGTTTACTTCTCCTGAGAATTAAGCTATGTAATAGTTTAAGAGGTAAAGGAATGAATTATTTATTCCCATGACTAAGGAAAGGAGAGACAATATGGAAGATTCGTTCATAGGTTCTGTATTATTTTTGCTTTGCAAGAACTGACCTTCGCTCCAAGCAGGGATATACTAGTAATTTTTCTATAGTAAAAGTTCCATTTAAAATGTCTACTTCTAACTTTAAAATAATTAAGTACATTGCACTCTCCTTCACACTATACTATACATACCGTAATAAATAAATATACTGAAACTCAAACTATTAATTCAGAATAGAAAAATGTTTAATGCCAATAATGATACCTACTCATTTACAGGTATTGCTCAGAAAAAAAGTATTGAAATGTTATAAAACCTTTATCTCATTCGCTCTTTATCATGTGTTTCTTCTTGAATATTAACTCTTAGGAACCTGGTAGCTTAGCTCCTCGCCCCGTCTCCGCCTTCCCTTCTCCCTCTTCCACGGTCGTTTTTCTTCAGATTGCGAGGCCTCCCAACAACTTCATCATTTCCCTCCGTTGTCCGCGCTTCCTCTTACGTGGACATAATTCGCCCTTTATCCCGCGCCCCAGAGACCCTGTCCTTTTTTATACGCCGCTCCTTCCTCCGGGGCGGCGGCGGCGGCGGCGGCGGCGGAGGCGGCGGCGGCGGCGGCTAAGAACGGACGCGCAGGCAGCAGTAACTCTCGCTTTGTAGCGCCGCCTCCACTGCCATCGCCGTCGCCGGCGTTACGTCGCGACGGATAATTTACCTCTGACCGGAAGTTCGCGCGTCTCCGCGCCCCGTCCTTCCGCGCCTCGACGACCCCCGCTGCCGCCGCCGGTCATCTCCACCTTCGCCCGGATTTGGAATATTCCCAGCCGACCGGGTTTTCTTTCCGTGGGGGCCCTTCCGTCTCCGGCGTCCCTCGGCCGCCCCTGCCTCTCTTTCATCGGCCGCGCGCCAAAACCCACCCCCGCCCCTGGCCTCGCGCGGCGCGCCGCGGCGACGGCCTTGCTCTCCTCGCCACTTCCCGGCGCTTCAGTGAGCTGTGACCCGGGTTCTCAGGGAAACCCTAAAATGTAAATGCCGGTTGCTTTGTTGGGGCGCGCACCCTCTCATGCCTTCCCCGTGTAGAAGTGGAGACAATGCCACAACCGAATAGATTAGTCGGAAGAAAATCGGAGGTGTGGTTTTAAGGATTACATATTTTATTTCAAGTTGCCTCAAACATGAAGTCCATAGACATATACTGAATTTTGGTTTTTGATTCGTATACTAACTGAAATTCAATTGCAAGAACTACGTAAATTAATATACTTGTTGAAATTTTAATGCACCTTTACATTAAACAATTCTTTGGTTAAGTTAGGTAAGACTCTTAAATATGGAAGTCATTTGAATTCTTACTTTTACAAACATACATACTATTTAGAACAAATACACCATAATCAGACCAGAAGAATCCGCAATATATTAATCAGTAAGAAAACACACACACACATTAAATACAAAAGTAAGTTCTAATAATATATTACACGCAAGTTAAACAGCGAAATTAATCAAATTTCGTAAACGACAGTTGTTAATGAACATGATAATTATTTTAAAAAATCTTAAGAGAAAGCACTCATTACAAGAATGTTTTATTAAATATCGGATCGATTCCAAACTATCAAATGTGTAAGCTACAAAGTGTTGCATTAGATTCTAATACTTCGCATCGTTCGCAGTATAGCTTATACTTCTTAATTAACAACTGAAAATAGGCAATATTGAGATGTGGAATGGTAGAAAAGAGTGTAGGAATCACAAGAAATCCAAGTGCAAGTGCGAGTCAATCGCCCACTGAGAACCCTATCGTTTCTCCCTTCCCGGCCAGAGGCAATATGGCCAGGGCCTTGAAAAAGCTTGGCAATTCCCTAAGTGGCTCGCTGAGAGCGGACCCTCCGGAGGGGCAGCGCGCGGGAGGGCGCGCTTGGGCGAGGGGTCGACCCGGCATGCTCTGGGCTCGATCGCGGCGCTCACACCGGTGTCGGCCTCTCGGCGTGCGCGCGCCGCCGCCCCCACCACGTCCGCCGCCTCCGCCTTCATCGCCGCCGCGGCTGCATGAGGGTGTGTGAACCTCGATGCAATTGCAAGGCGCGCGCCTCTGCCCGTCCCTCTCCCTCTCCGCCAAAACGCCGGCGCCCCCGCCCGCCTGCCCGCCCGCTCGCCGCGAGCGCCGCCGCCTCGCTTCGCCGCCCCGCCCAGGATAAATCATCGCAAGTGCGGGCGTACGCCGTGGTACGACCCCGGGCCGGAGCGGCGTGGCCCACATTTCAAGCGGTTTTTCCGGGACGCGCGCTCCTCGCTCCGGGCAGCGCGAAGCGGCGGCTGCCGCACGCAGCCGTCCCGCTCCCCTCACCGGCCCCCACCCCCGCCCGGTCCCGCCCGCGGCCCCGCCCCCGCCAGATCGCCACTCATCGGCAGTGCTGCTTGCGCTAGCCCTTACCGCCTCCTCGGCCCTCATATCTCCGTCTCTCTCTTTCCTTCCCTCTCTTTCCCGCGCACTGGCTGCCTCTCGCCCTTTCTCATGTCCCAGCTAGTAAATCTATGCGGTTTCCCTTTCCCCACGACCGCT
Source organism: Gryllus longicercus (assembly GCA_038098605.1). Taxonomy (NCBI): domain Eukaryota; kingdom Metazoa; phylum Arthropoda; class Insecta; order Orthoptera; family Gryllidae; genus Gryllus; species Gryllus longicercus. Next base: position 3,737,689 of record JAZDUA010000001.1, read on the forward strand.
TGATCCAAGAACATTTAATTTATTCTTCTTTCACGCATATTCTTACGCTCTTTTTACATTTCACTTTTTTCAAGAGTTTGCGTTTTCTTGTCCATTTGCGCACCTGTTCCTCATCCTTCCACCTGCTTTTCTACCTATCTGCTCGCCGCCTTTCAACTGAGCTGCCCATTAGCAAACACACACGCACACATATAGACTATGGGTTGCATGTCACGCCCGCGTTTTCCTTCATAACATGGCCAACATTTCCGACCACCTAATTGAGTTCTTGCAACAACGGATTGCACGCGAACTGCCCCAGTCTTCCCCTACGTTTCGCACACTACGATCCTAATAACTGCATTACTGCTAGCACCAGCGGGGTCTAATGGAGGACTATAATTTTGCCACTATCTTGCCTCTTTGCGGTATTGCAACGGGGAGAGACTGGTTACGTCTCCCATGTGTAACTTCAACACATTATTACACTGAAGATCCACGTGAATTCGCCATGCCACGCTTTTGGCGTTTCTTGCGCACCAGTTCACGTAAATGAAAATCAATAACGTTCATTGTTTAGCAATTTGTAAATAACATCCGTATATACATTAATAAAACAAGACATAAGAAAAATAAACAAATACTTTAATACAGCATTTAAATATTGTATGGATTTAGTATGACAAGAAACATTTGGCTTTAGTTTCCTAAACGTTTGCCAGCAATCCTTCAGAATCAAATCTCCTGCCCTGGTTCCGCAAAGAACCGTTTCCGTGGTTTCCCCGATAAACACCAGGCGAATGCCGAAGCAATACCCTAAGAAATGGGTCACGGAGCGCGCGTGATCATTCCTTCCTCGGGGATTTATTTGAGAATTTCCAAAGCACGAGTGGTATTTAATAGGACTCTTCCACGAGTGAAATTATGTCCTCCAAAGTTCCAAAATGCATCAAATATTGAAAATAACTATGTTAAAATCAGATGTTATGTTATAGTACATACGCAGTTTATTGGACATTGACGTAGCGATCGATGTACAATACCGCCTCCTAAGATAGATAAGTCACAGTTAATGATTGGCGAGTAGGAAGAAGTGGCAAGAAAAATAGGATGGAAAAGCGATAAACATTTTGGGATACACCGCCTTGATTGGGGCATTGTGTATGTACACTATTGGTTTTAATTTCACTAGTGGAATTGTCAGGGTAATTTTATATTATTATAAGCTGAAAAGGGGCGGATTTTGATAACCTAAAACATCAGCAAAAATCATCAAGAACATGCTCTTAAAATGTTTTTAAAATGCCCTAAAAGCAAAGAAAAAATGTGGTAAAAAAGCTATTGGATATGTTGCTAAGTAATCGAGGCTTCTTCTTTCATTCAAATTAACTCAGCTTGCAAACGTTTGGTTTGGCGTGCTCTTTACCAGGAAATCTCTTTTTTTTTTAGTTATACCGAAATTGGCTGAACTGACAATGGCACAATACGTCCTTTGATTACATATTCCCCACGGCTGACATTACAATTTCTGAGCGAAGAAAGCGAATAGGCTACTGAGTAATTCTGCCGAAAGCATTTGCTACATCTCAAATATATATATATATATATATATATATATATATATATATATATATATATTTGTTGCAGTAGTATTAAAATCAATTAAATCAGCAAAAACTGCTTTAGATATGATGGGAAAGGTAAAAAATGAATATTATGAATTATATGTATGAATGAATGAATGAATGAAATGAATTATAATTATTTGTCGAAATATACACAAAAAATGCCATATGAATATAGTTCATTTGTTTTTGTCATAACATAAAATTAATGTCTATAGTAAAAGGCATAGTTCTAAAGTAAAGACAAAACAAATGACATTACATTAAAAACCCCCCTACTGATGAGAACTATGCTTTCTATCACAAAATACATACAAGCTCTTAGGAGATTTCGTGGTTTTCGGTAAAGTTTTCTCTATATTTATTTTACAAAGACATTGAAGGTTTGTATTGCAAGTTCTGTGCTAGAGATGTACCATGAATTGCTGGCTATTATGAGGAGTTTTGAAAAAGGAGGATCTTAAGAATGTTATTTCTGTTCATATGTTAGTATGGGTCGAATCATCATTTTGAAAAGGTATATTATGTTTTTCCACACGGGTAGCTCACTGGTCAGCGTACTCTCTTTGCAAGGGTTCGAGAAAAATCATCTCTCAGATTGAAAAGAACTGAATACAGCATAGCGATGTCTATGTGCTAACCACACCCATTACCCATGGCCGCAAAGCTGGCTTTGGCTGCGTCAGGAGCTGATGCGCCAGTATAGACAGACAAATTCTGTTAAATTAGGTAACCAAGTAGCGTTTTATGGAGGAGATGGAGCTGATACATATCTTTCTGGTGAGGTTTATTTCGTTTAGATGTTCTTTTGAAAGGTAAGCCTTTTGCTGAATAGGATTTCTAGGATTTGACAGGGGTAGCGCACGAATGGGAACCAGTTTACTGTATGTGGGTTCTAGTGAGTAAGCGTCTTTTCCCCGGGAGCGTCAATTACTTTGGTCATTAGTCCTGTGAGTGTAATGCATTTACAGCCTGGAGGTGGCGGTGTTACTCTGGAACGTGATATCCTTCGACCTTCACATTGATATTCGATATATCTCCTCTAAGTATCTTCCCCTGTGGGGATTACCTCTGCCCTGGTAAGTTCCCTACTCGTCTCCCAATATGTGTAATAATATAGTGAATGTAAGGGTTGTATGTGAGTATGTAAGGGAGAGGAAGGAAGAAGGACAAGGAAAGGAAAACTGCAATCGCCCTGTGTCCCGTTTGTTAGGGGATATTGAATCACAACTCTCATGGTATTGGTATCAATCGGGAAAACACGAAAAACTGCCGATCAGAGCAGCCGTCCGCTAAAATTCTTCTCCAGACAGCGGCAGAGTTCGACCCAGATCGTCTCAAAAATCCGCCTCCGTCGGGGCCTGAACCTTCACTCAGAGACGTTGCCGCCATCTCGAACGATTCTGCTATTTGTCCTCGCAATGGTCTGACAAAAGAATGTAAATTCAAATGAATAAATAACGAACACAAAATTATAAAATGCGAGCACTACATTAAATAAGAGAAAGCAGAGAGAAAATGAACGACCACAATCTTGAACACACAACCAAAAAATTAAACTCCCACTTTGGAATACCTAACCTGGACGCAACTCGTAACACTACTCAACATATTTGGCGCGCAGCAGAAAGCGAGAACGACACAAGGAAATCTCCGTTGCACGACGACATTTATTTCCAACTTGTGGGCCCGGCAATGCTTCGCTATTGCAAAATATTACACACCACACACTGATGGTCGCGTGATTGTTAATCACGTTTGAAACTATGCTGTGCAAAAATTCTAATAGATGAAAAACTTCCTCGCTAGTTTGGGTTTGTTCTATGTCCTCGTTTGGACTTGGTTGTCAAGTATCCTATTTAACGTTCTCCCTCAAGGTAGGGCAATCACTGTCTTGGAGAAATTTAATTTATTGTTCCGAGATTAAAGTAATAATTCCCGTAGTTATGCCATAATCGTAGGGACAGAATACTTGTATGTAGTGAAGAAACGCTTAATTCTTGACTATGCGACGGGTTGCGTAGAGTTCTGGGGCGCTCGAGTCGTCATAAATGAACAAATCATCATCAACAACGCCCACACTTGTCCGATTTAACTCCAACCACTCTTTAAACGCTCTCATTACTAATAAGAACAAAGTGTGAAAGTTTCAGCAAAATCGGTTGAGTAGTTCTTGGGTCTATATGCGACATCGATAAGCACATTCTCTTTTATTTATATATAGGTTTGTCAGTGACAACTCAGCGACTAGTCTCCATACTTTACCCATTTTTATTCGCAAGTTCTATGGAAATGGAAGAAAAGTCATTACGTCACAGTCACACAATTTTTTATCGAAACTTATGCAAGATAAAATTCCAACAAGTATATGGCCTAATATTAAGTGCCTTCAATTGAACGTGGCTATGAGTTTCTATCACATTGAATAAAATTTGAAGTAGTTTATTCAATATAGTTTTGAGTTCGTTTCGATTTATAACACAAGCGCGAGAAAATCTGCACGTCTCTCAAAGACAATCCAAACAAGTCAGAGGTGTCATCTCATTCCGTCCGGCAAATTTAATCAATGTCTAGCATCAGCAATCATAGTCCTTAACGAACGCAAGGTATGACAGGAAAAGAAAAATGAACGTGTTTTATTGCACATTTTCATTGTTTCCAAATTTGTAGAGCAAAATGAGAATGGCTAAATTGAAGATTGATATCAATAGTAGGGGTTGGTTTCATGATTGTTATTTTTCCTTAGAATACAGAAATTCGAATATTTGTCATTTACATTTCCCATTTTGAATCACCAGTGTGATTTTCATCTACGCAGAGGAGAGAGTACCTTCTCGCCCATCTACGCCCATCTATTATGAAAACCTCCTGTTTCTACTACAGTACCCCTCGACATCCGCGAATTTGCTAATCGCGCGTTCCGAACATTCGCGATTAGAGAAATGCTACCGGTTTGTCAGCGGTTGAAAAAAGTGATTGAAAAAATCAGCAGTAATATGTAATACCTGGTAATATTACTACTGCATTATCGAATCATTGAGGAATGTTGGCCAACACAAAATCATTTCTCAAGAGAAGGTATTACACAGTACAGTACATACCGTCTCGAATTATTTGCAACTCTTCCGTAATATTATAATATTAAATGAATTCCGCCCGAAAATAGTATAACCCGAAAAAAGCCATTCGCAGGGGGGAAGGGATGTCAGAATTTGTAATCGAGCACATACGGTATTGTTCCTCTACGCTAGAGAATCTTGCATTGTCGCGGATGCAATTCAAATATAATTAATTCTTACTGTTGCAGTGATTCTAACACGTCACAATATGGAACAAAACTAAGCGAAAATTGCTAATATTTTTTAAAAAATTGTACATTCTTAGATTTCATGATTTAATATCACTTCATGTTTGAAGAATTTTCGAAATTATAGAGGTTTTAATGAAAATTGGACCCCTTGGTATCATTATTAAGCGACTTTTGTGCAAAGTTTTAGTTTTAGTTACCCGCGATTATAACACATTGTTGACTTTCAAACCTTTTTGAAAGAAATAATTAAAAAATTACGATGATAATGAACTATTGTAATGAGAAATGTCCGATAATTTGTACATATCGAAAGAGAATCAGAACATTTTAGGAATGAAAATTATTTTAAATGTTTCGAAGGTAAAAAGGACGACTTTTGCAGTTAATTCATGTCCCACATGCACTAATAATGTGACGTATGTATAAATTAAATAGTATGACATCTCAGATATTCCAAATCCCTTATTGTAGACAATCAATAAGTTAAAATAGTAATCAATGAATTTTTATCACGATAGGGTCATTACTAAGTTGAATTCTTTTCGAAGATAAGCATCAGCACTTTAGCAATAGAATTCGTTTCTGACAAAATAATCGCATAAATCCTTAGAAAACAAGATAAGATGAATAATGTTCGTCACAGTTTCTCTCCGGAAAGCAGTTATCTTGTCGACCTATTTTAGAAGTCAACATGGGGCATATAGACTATCATACACAGGTAGTATGGTCAGTATTCCATATGAAGCGTAAAGTGGAAGTGGAGAACATGCGAACCTCGTCGTGTGATTTCATCGCTCTTATGATGCCTATACACCGCTATCAGATATTCTGGTTTGCACACGTCGCAACTCAGAAGTATTCATACGATTCTGCAGAATGTGATAAAATGTACCCTCTTGCAGTTACATTAACAACTCTCCCTGTGAGAACTTTTAAACAAATTTTGAAAGCATTTTCGTATTTTGTCTGTAAGATAAACTGTAGTATAAAAAGGGTTATAAAACTATACCAACTCAGCGCTTGGAGAAACCGGTCCGCCAACGATTATCTTGGTTATCATCATTTTCAGAGATTATTAGCGGGATAATAGAATAAGAAAATAATTAGCAATCGATATCCTAGAACCTCAGCGACCACAACGAACATCATGCAAAAAATAACCGAGGTGTCCATTCAGCGGCAGTGAGAAAATACCCGGAGGTGAACTTGTAAATGAGGATGTCTTAGCCGGAAATGGGGCGCAGATGGAGATGTAGGCACAAGCAAAAGTCACGAAAGACGGCGAAGTGTGTGCCCGAGGCGTCCCCCATCGCGCGTGCGGCCTGAATTCAAGGGCCGGTGATCGATGTCCGGAGGCGACACGCGACGCAAGGAGTGCGCTAGCGGCCGTGGTGCCGGGAGCCGTCGCCGCGTCGCCTCCGCCCCCGCCCCCGCCCCACCACCGCGACGCGCCCGGTTGCGCTGCGGCCTAGGGGCTTCGTGCCGCTCGGAAGAAAGCGGCGAATCGAACGTCGGCCGTCCGTAAATAATGCAGGAGCGCGCGAGCCGAGGCGGCGGCAATGGCGGCGGCGACGTTGTCCACGCGAGACACGCAGTCGAGCGGCTGCGGGCCATTAGACAGATCGGGCGATAGGCCCGCCGCCGCCGCCGCGCGCTCCGTAGCGTGCGCGCAAGGCAATCGCCGCGGCGAATCTGTCGCCGCCCCGGCTCCCGCGCGCGCCCCCGTTCACCCTCCTCGCACGCCTGCCGGCGCCCCGCCTCACTCCCCCGCGGCCTTCCGCCTGCGCCGGAAAACGCTGCTTGTCCACGGAAACCCCAAGTTGCCTCCCCCGCCCACGAAGCTCACGATATGGCGGGCGGGCATGCGAGGCTCGGTTTTCATATGGCGCGCACGGCCGACCGATAGGCGACAAGCCGAGTTTTCTCTGCTTTCGTGTCGCCTCCGCCCCTCCTCCTCGACGCCGCCGGTTCGATACAGAAAAGTTCTCTTGTTCGTTAGACCCGTCAAGTCGATCATTTTCCTCTATCTTGGAGACCTATCGGACCGTCAGACGCTCATTAGGGGGGCCTTCCGTCGCGCGGCGCGCCGGAGAACACGACGCCGCCACTTTTATTTGGACGGCGATTTCTTGCCCCCCCCCCCGCCTACTCCCACGCCGCCCACGCGTTCGGGGAAGCACCTGACGTGTGTCGACCGCACTGGAGCGGCAAGTGACGACGGCGCCTCTGACAATGTACTCGTGGGAATTGTCAGCGCAGTCACTGACACTGACACCGGCCACGAGAACTAAATTAGAGAATTACTTATAGACCCATCTTAGTGCAGATCACAGTGCAAGTCTTGATGTGTGTCCAATGAATATCACACTGCAGGATGATCTAGTAATACACCATCATTCTCTAAACGAGGGGCTTACAACATTTTGTCAACCATTATACAATTTCTCATGACAAGTCATGGTCTATGACAGCCTTGGAAAATATGATATTAATGCAGCGCATAATGCTCATTCCGAGGTCACTTTTGAAATTGTACGGGTGGTAATATATTATGAAATGTCTCCCCGAAACCTGTACCAATTTTATGCCAGAAAACTGTTTAAGAAAGTGACAACAATAATTTCTTCTGCGTATTTGTGTATTACATTAAAGTGGCTTTCGTAGCCAATTTCAAATAGTATATAACGATAATATAACCGAACAGCGTAGGAACATACTACGCAAAGTTTCACTAAGTAAGGGAGACCGGAGTACCATGAGTCATGGGGTTAGATAGTCGTCATGGACGTACTATCCATGGGGAAGTGATGGCCTAAGAAAGCATGTGGTGTTAACTGTTTTTCTGTTTCGAATAAAATTTGTAATTGTCTTGATTTTCTTTTTCAATTTGAGTTGAGAAATTTTTCTCTGCATTTTTTAAAATTCTTTATTATAGCTAAATTTCTGTTATTAACTTTCTACGCTTTACTACTGAAAATCAACTACCGAAAAAAATGGGGCAGACAATAATGGGTAACCATAGGTCTTACCTTAAGAACTTGTTATGTATACAAGTACATAAATTATCCAGACAGGCATTTTGAAGAATTTTGGGGTGAAGAGTGGTTAAAAGGATTTTTCAAAAAAAATTAAGGGTCGTCTCTAAGTTCTCCAAAAAAGGATAGTCTTACGCGTGTTACGACATTCAATGGACACAACATGCTGGCTTAATATTGTATCTGTAAGTTAAAATATTTCTGATGCACATTTCGCTATTATTTAGACTTAATAAATTAGTTAGTTTGTATAACTCATAATATCATAGTATCGTCGGCCCTGACTCACGGTGGCCCGGGCATGAAAAAGACAAGTTCTTTTTTTATTGTTCTCAAAACAATTAAATATTAGTAAATTCAAAATATTATAAAATATTGAGATATACCTTTATTTAATTGTGTTAAAACAGTGAAGTAAACCTTCATTCAAACTTCTTCTGAATATTACAATTGTTTGGCTCCCTTGTACCAACGCTACGTGGTTTCGTAGCCCCGACAAGCTGGACGTAGCCCACCGGCACCCGAACGCAAGCTCCCTCAACGTGTCCTCTCCCGTGGGAGGCTGCGGCGAGCTGCGGCAGCCTGGGGCTCGCCACGGGCCCCGTCCCAGACGTCGCCGCCGGGAACCGCCCACCATCTCCGGAAGTCCCCGGCGAGCGACCGCGCCGCCCAGGTTCCGGCGCGACGCCCGCATCCGCCTCGGCTCACCCACCTCTTCTCCGCCTCCGCCACTGCTTTCGCTCCCCACCTCGCCACCGTCTTTCACATATTTTTCTCAAGATTGCCAGGTCAGAGACTGTTGCGGATCAAATGTATTTTTGGGCTATTAAGTTATAAGGAAGTTAACCAATAAATAATAGTAGATATATGATGTAAATTAGTTACTCAACTTATTGTCAGAGTGCTTAAGATAATTATTAATTTCATCTTCATTATTCTGCCCGTCACATCCCAATCACCATTCAATTATTGGAGAATAGCAAAATGTACTGATAAAACAGAATAACAACAAAAGTAATTTCCTTTACCCTTCATAAATTACATTCGGTATGTTGATGTTCCAATTTATAGATACGTGAGGCATAAAACATTACTCAGTGATGTCAATTACACATTTACGTAAGTAAACGACATGTTCTTTATTGCTTGCAACAACACTGTGGACATATTCGATTTTGCCATGTTTATACGTAAAATTATTAGGGATACATTTACTTTTGCTCCTCCACATCAGGACAGAAGATGCAGCTAAAGGTCATTGGTATTGCCACAATGCTAACTCAGTTTTTTTGTTGGACATAAATGGTTTTTGCATGAACGCTCCTCATACTAGTTTAATCGAAACCACACCATGATCTCGAATTATGAAATGCTTCTCTAAAAAAACGTAAACAAAATAAAAAGGAATCAGCTACATACATAGCATATCAGTCCCATTGGTGCAATTGTTTGTACTTGGCGCGTCGGCCCGTGTACGAGGCATGGCCTACCAGCGACGTCCCAGCCTAGCGGCGATGGGTTAAGGAGGTACGTGCGGTTAACACGAAGACATCCCTTACGCCACGGTCTGGTCTTCTCAACCTGAGAAGTGAATTTTCTCATCGTCACACAGCAACATATACTGGAAGGAAAACGCACACTATAATTTTGCCTGACCGGGAATCGAACCGGGGTCACGTTATGGAAAAGTTATGGAAAGGTTATGGAAAGGTTATTGAAAGATTAGGGAAAGGTTATGGAAAGCGAGCACTCTCACCAATGAGCTAAGCCACCAGGCTATTAAGCAGTTGCAATAAAAACAACATATAAAACAATGAACAAAATATTACATTGGTGTAAGAAAAATAGTATATAATATTCTTCGTCTTATAATAGTCTAGATTCATCCTTTATATATTTTAATTTCAATTTTCATCTCATTTCTGCATTTCGCCGTTCTGCATCTCAGTAAACATGTACCTGGCGAGTAATATATTCCGATGCAGCGAACAAATGTTGACAAAGTCAGTCGGTGGAAGCTGATCCGGTCACTCTCCGATTAAGGAATTACGATTAGCAAGATTTATATTTGAAATTTAGTTCATGTAGCGTACTTTAATGAATTGAAGACATGGATAATATTTTTGGTGTTTGAATGCGGGCTTCAATAATGTTCTTATTTTGAGTATCCTCGCGGAAAATTTTGAGTAGCCTCACGCAAAAAAACATTTTAAGTATTTCATCTAAATATATTAAATCCCTGATGAAAATGTATGGATCATATAGACCCATCAGTTTAATTTTGTATTGTTTCCTTGTGAATATTTTAATATTACCGCCTAATTGACTAGGGATTAAAAATAAAAAAAGACCTTTTACTTCGTTGTAAAAATCAACTTGTTCGCAGTCAACTTGAACGCAGGCGTTCACTGGTTGGCTAGATATTTCTCAAAAGTTAATTTTTTTTATGAAAACTTTTCTTTTAAAAAATGATATTTGCCAATAATTATAAAAAAATGCACATTTAGAATGTACTTTATAATTTTAATTATTTGAGTTTTACTTTTGAAATGTGGTTATTTTAAATTGTATCTGGGCATTTGGGATTTACGAGTATAGATTCAACGTGTTTTCAGTTCCAAATATACTCGTATAGTTTTACAAGTTACATTGAGCGTGTTTTGACATTTTATATTCATTTCATACACTTAATGATATCATTATAAATGTATTACATAAAAATATGGTATGATGTATATGACACGTTCTTAAAGTTCACAACACAATGAAATAATAGAAATTGCACAAAGTTTACCTACAGTGTAACGGAAGAAATCTGATCAAGGACGTAAAGGCCAAAAACACCAAAAACGTAAAATATAAGACACACATGTGAAAAATACTTAAACTTTCCACAAACTGCAAAACAAATCTTACAAACTTTACCCACAGTCTCTTAGATTTATTCTGAAGAAAAACGTTAACTATTGAATCTACTCTAAAAATTGGTCAATTTAGACTCGATTATCCATGGAAACTCATAAAAAAAGGACCAAAAATTTAGTAACCACCGAAAACAGTAAAACTATTTCAAAGTTAATGAAAATACCCCGAAGATATGTAGTTAAGTGGGAATCGTTCCCCACTACCGCATAAAAACACATTTAAAAAACTCACTGAAATTGGATAAGGAATCCCAGAAATGAAGTTTTTTTTTTTTTTCATTTATTTTCTTCTTGTTCGGCCATGTGGCCTTTCAAGGGCTTGGATACAATAGCTTTTTCATTATTAGGAATAGGCATCCTTGGCATTTTGGGCTTGACATCACTGCTCCGTTTTTAAGGTGTTGGATTGGGATTGGAATGATTTGTTGTTTATTTAGAATTTACATGCTTTTATGTTAGGTTGGATGTTTGAATTGGATTTATCATGTGCTTACGGAGGGCGAAACTTATCTTTTGGGAATTTGGATTTGATTCGGCAGGGGTGCACAGCATTTCGTCCTAGGTTAAAGTTATTTGTTAAGTGAGAAATGTTGAGTGAAGTATAAAAGCATTTCGAAATTGTAGAGATGTGATCCTTGATTAGTTCCATACGCAGCTCCCCATGTATCTGGGAATTTGGTATAAACCAAGGTGCTTGTATGATTTTCCTAAGGCATTTGTTTTGTACCGTCTGAAGTTTCTCTATTGATGAGGGTGCTGCATTTCCCCAGACAGGACAAGCGTATGTTAGGGTGGGTAAAATGATCGATTTAAATATCATGAGCTGGCATTCGATTTTTAATGAGGATTTTCTATTTATTAATGGAAATAGTTTTGACATTTTCCCCTGAGCTTTATTTACTAATGCAAGGATATGGGGTTTCCATGTTAATCTTTTATCAAAGTGTACACCAAGATATTTAATTGGTCCTATATTCCATTGAATCGGGCTGCAATTGATTTTTAAGGTAGGGGGCGTTCGTGGTCTACGAAGTGTGAATATTTTCGCTTGGCATTTTTCTGGATTAATTTTTATTCTCCACTGATTTGTCCACAATATTAGTTCTTCCAGATTATTTTGTATCCGATTTTGGGCTATGAGAATATCTTCATGAGCAGTGAATAATGCTGTGTCATCAGCGAAACGAGCTAATTTGGTGTCTGACATTCGTGGAATATCTGAAGTGTAAACATTGAATAATGTCGGAGAGAGTACAGAGCCTTGAGGTAAACCTGCTGATATGTTACGAGGGGTTGATAATGTTTCATTGACTTTTACCATGAAATTTCTGTTAGTAAGAAAGCTATGGATTATTTTTTGGATGTAATCAGGGACTCCCAAATTACGTAATTTATACATTAGTCCTGTATGCCAGATCCTGTCATACGCCTGTGCAATGTCTAAGAAGACTGCTACAGTATGTTTCTTTTGGTGAAAGCTCTCTGCAATATTTTCCGTTAGTCTCAGTAATTGGTGCGTACATGAATGGTTAGGTCTAAAGCCGAATTGTTCATCGGGGATTGCTTTTATTTCAGTGAGGTATTTATTTAGTCTACTGAGTAACAATCTCTCAAAGATTTTTGATATTGTAGGGAGCAAGCTGATTGGTCTATAGAAATGAAGTTGATTTCCCCTTTTGTTATTTTACTCTACACACGATTATTCCCTTGAATTGTGTCATTCAGTAAATTACAAAGAAAATTTACATTCTTTCTCTCACAAAATGTCCTACTTATCATTCAAGTTAAATTTGAAAGTGTTTTACGTTTCCAGTCTTCGCGAGATCTAGGTTAGGCAACATATTTTTGTCTTGTTTTGGAAGTATTCCGCGTCAAAACAACTAAAGATCTGCCGTTCGCGTAAGGTAGGTACAATTTACGTTACCTTCTATACCAAATTTTTATTTATAATTTTAATATACTGAAGTGTTTGTTTTTCGAAATTGTGAAATATCTGTAGTAAAGTTAGGTATATTTTATATAGACAATCATTTTGCTATATTCAATAAACAAAAAATGAAAGAGGATATAGGGCTTGGTTTTGGGAAGCTCTCTTCAGAGACGTTCCTATTCGATCCCTTCTTCCAGCGAGTGACGGAGCACAATTTCATCTCTTTGGACTTGAGTGTTGCATCCTCCTTCCGACCCCGCGACGCGGCTCGATTTCGTCGGAGGACGAGAGAGGGCGGCCGCAGGGGCGAGGAAAGGCGCAAGGGAAACGAGGCGATCGTCTGCGGCCCCGCGCACTTTTGCGTACTTCCCGCTTGTTCATCAGAGCAGGCGCGCTCGACGAAGGCAGCGGGTGGAGGTGGGGGTAGTGAAGGGCGCTTTTTCGCGGAGGCGGCGGCGGTGGCGGCGACGCCGCCGCCTCCAGGGACGCTGACGAAGATGGGAAGCCCGCGCAATGCTTTGAGGGGTGCGTGGAGGCGTCGGAGGAGAAAGCATAGGAGCGCTCTCGGGGGTTGCGGTACATTCTGTTCACGTGGCTGGCGTTGTTGTTTTTAAGACATTGATGTTTCGCAGTGTAACATATGTGATAAACACGGGTCTTGGATTCAATATATTTGGCCAATTTTTAATGTTTTATTTTTTTTATTCGTGTATTGGAAAATTCGGATTTTGTTCCAAGAGTGGTCACTTAGAAATGAATGGGCGAAAACCAGAAGAGTATAAGTGAAACGTGCTCATTTTAAACTATATTTTAGTGGGAATGTATTTTCGTGGTTTTAATAATGAAACAAAGCACCACGAATTTACACTAATACTGATATAATCTAGTTATCACCCATTCAAAGAATAAAATTTTAATAGGTGGCAGATACTCGACTCAGTAATGCCCAATCAACATTGTACCTCTGAAAGTATCTGAGAACTAAAAAGTCCAAAAACGTACTCTTTCATGTCACCTTATTGCAGCGCCAATACTATAAATAACAGGTTTTCAGCTTATTCTTTAAGTGCAAAATAAAGAGAAAAATAAATTATATTTCTTCTAATCCTTACAATCATAAGGCATATTCTGCACGTCCTACAACTCAAAATCGGTTCCAAATTTAGTTCTTGAAGTTAACACTAATAGTGTCGTTTACTTACTACCTACCATTTTGAATAAAACAAAATTTCATTATTTTATTATTTCTGGGACATTCAAGTGTAAACATCTTTTTTAAGTTCTATTTTCATGGTATTTCTAGTTAGGAGATGTGCTATGGTCTCGTGTTCCCGCTCAACGCTCGGCCGCGCGGTGCGCTCTCCCTCATGAGAGGCCACGAGCTGGCGGTGCATTGTCACCGCTACACATTCGTGTAGTAGCCGCAACAGTGTGCCGTCCGCCGGAGAACCCGTCTCAGGGGAAATACTTCCCTACCGGTTGTGTTCGTCTTAAGACGGCACCGCACATTCGGGGAGTAGCGAGCGAGTGCTCGCCCAATCCCGAGTAGTATGGATGGGTAGATTGCTATTTGTCGACCGACGAACATTCGGTGCTCGCGCTACCAACCACATGTCGAACTTTTATATATATATCAATGAAAGCGAACATTCACCGAGCACATCAGCTGCTCGGTATTGGGCGAGCAGTCGCTCTCAACTCGGCGAATGCAGAATGTGTGTGACGGCCTTTACGGTAAGGGCGATTTGTACTTAGCAGACATGAAAGGGCTCTCAATTTTTGTCATCAACGGGTGATGTTAAATTTCATAAAGAGTTGTCATTCATTTTCAACATTTATTTTTCTTTCTTTGTAGCTTAAACTTAGAACTTACTCTTGCATATCTACCCCACGATGAAGTTTCCACGTTACATGCTCAATATTCTAAGAAACATAAGAATCACGTTGTATTAAAAGAGATAAAATACTGACAAATTGTTTGTGCTGTAGTTTTCAATGTAAGGCTGTTCTGTAAGTCCAAATTATGATAAACTTGTTTGCAATTATTTGTGTTAATGAAACATTTTAAAATGATTCATTTTGACATTGATTTACACTCCACACTCTCACGGTAGTGTGACTTCCCCTTGCTAGTGCCTAGAGCCGGTGACAACCAACCCCACAAGTGGATTTAGTTAGGACATCATGGCTTGATGATTTTTAACAATTCTAAACGTTCGAAAATCAAGCATTGACTAATAAAAAATACAATAATGTAGCCTAATAGATGTGGTTTCCATTGATGCAATTATTCATGTCAAAACTAAGCCGGAGTTGAGTAAAAATTTAAAAAACAACTGGTGTAAGTCAGTCTCATTTTCTGCACTGTCTGCCACCGTAATGTTTAGAAAAGTATTTAGCAAAAATAATACCCATTAATTTATTTTTGAATATTCAGTTTGATATCCAGATTAACATGTGTCGGAACGAGCGGCGGACATGTGAGGAACAAGTTGAAGGGATCCATTGGAATTAAATGCGGAAAACTTGTTGGGGCAAAATGCAGCAAAACAAGCGGGAAAATATGCAATGGGATTATGCAAGAACATTCAGGGAAAGTGTAGAGAACTACTGTGGGGGAGCATGTGGGGAACATAATATAGGATACTTGTGGGGAACCATGCAGGGAAACGTTCCTTAGCTCATAATGGTCTCTACTTCTCTGAATCGGCACCTACACAAGGTTATAGGATACACAGAGGTATTTACGACGGTCGTGAGCGATGTCCAGGAATGAGGGCATTGCAGTTGATAAGCTTGTCCCGCGTGAAGGCTTGCAGAGCTGATGATTTATCAATCTCAAGGTGAAGCCCATAGAGCTCTAATTACAACTCGAACAACAGTGACCCTCCATTTACAATCTTCCCAGCTCCATCAGGATATCGTATTTTTCGATATTGATCAAATCTACTCTGAAATGTAATGGGATGGCCACGTCCACTCTCCGTAACTGCTTCTCTTCAATGAAGGTGATTTCTGTCAAGTTATGATAAAACAGATGGTCTCTTCGGATCTGCAATCTCAGAATATTTTCAAAATGTTTTTCCCCCACCTTGTCAGGCTTGTGGTTCCACTATTAATCAGTTGCCCGTAAGACACAGATTTTGGTGGAGCACCGTAGCCACTGGCTTGTTGTTTGAAATCATTCTGTGCATTCTCGCTACGGGCACTCATTTAACAATTGACCGCTTTTTCTTACTGTGTGCATAGTCTGTGTTTTCCGTCTTCGACTATCTTATCTATTTTGGATTGAATGGCCTTAGACATTTGAGTCAGTTGGTTGCTGGGAATAGACCCACTTCTTTAAGGGACCCATCTCGCAGCCAGCCGTGAGAGATTCACTTTCCCTTCATTGTCCCGCGCATACTGTCCGTGGAGCAAAGTGACATACAAATAGGTAGGCATACAATTAGGTATATTCGGTCTACCTAATATTTTTCTCTCTAAAGATAAAGTATTTGCTTCCCAGTTTACGTATTAAATAAATGAATTGAACCTTGCTTCGTTTTTCAACCACCTCTTGTATCTGCTGAAGTCCTCGTCGCGGCGGCATTCAGATTCATCAGCGCAAAGCATGATCAGCTGTTTCGGGTTCCGTGATATTTATTATTATTATTATTATTATTATTATTAGTATTATTATTATTATTAGATGTGGATTTCTTCTAGTAATTATTGTTAAGGGAAAATATATTATTGTTTCCTTGATGGAGGGTTATCAAAATGTAATTACAGTAAATGTTATCCTATGATTGTTATTAGTTTCAATAATGCAAAACATTAGTGCTCATTATTTTTTAACAAAAAATTCAATTCAAAATTTTAATTTAATTACATTGTATTTTTTCTAGAGCACATTTGCCACATCGACTTTTCTTCTCTTTTGATTACGAGCGCGTTCAGTTTGACTCCAAACGTAGATGAAACGAAAACGTCTTCAGAAAAGAGATCTTTCAGTTTGGCGCTCGGGCCTCTGTAGCGCAACGCCAAAGAGCATCGTCTTACAGCCCTCTTCCGAGAGCCCGACGAAAAGAAGTTTGCGCTCGTTTGGGTGGCGCGCCTGAAGGAGAGTAGGGTTGGGGTGACGGCCACCGAGGCGGCTCACTGGCCAGCGCCTAATCTCCACAACGTTTCGCCCAGTTCCAAAGTTTCTCAACGTCTGGAAAATCTCTTTGATGTTCGGCTTCGTTTTACAAACTTCATACGTCTATTATAACTACTTGCTTGAATACCGGACTTATTTTTAACGTCCTGCATTTAATATCTCTTTTAAATTGTATTAAATATTCCCTGTCCTCTCCGCTAAAGTCCGATGAAAGAGGATTAGAAACTGAAAGATGCTTGGCCAGGAGGCGTGCGGTCGGCGCGCGCGCCCAGGGCAAGACACACCGCCCTCG
Organism: Gryllus longicercus; assembly: GCA_038098605.1. NCBI lineage: Eukaryota > Metazoa > Arthropoda > Insecta > Orthoptera > Gryllidae > Gryllus > Gryllus longicercus. The sequence continues at coordinate 3,754,928 of JAZDUA010000001.1, forward strand.
CCACCGCCCGCGCCGCCTCCGATTTGTTAAAAAGAGGATCGGCCGGCGCCATTCTTCTGCGTTCACCTAATTGGCTTAATGAGGCGCGCGGCTTAGGGCGGCGTCGCCGGCCGCAGCGGAGGCGCGTCGCGGCATCGGTGGCGTAGGCGGCGGCGACGGCGGCGTCGGGTGGCAGAGGGGGCTAGGGGCGGGGGGCGGAAGGGGAAAGGCGGCAACGCGCTGCGCGAGAACTCGTGATGTGCGCCGTTTGCTGCTTTCGGCGCAGGGGAGACAAATGCGCTCGATTCCCATTAATGCTCGCACGAAGTAAATGTGACGACGTTAACGTTTTTCTTCTCCTCCTGGGGCATCGAGTTGTGAACTTGGGAACGAGCGAAGAAGTGCCTTAGTGACAGATCGCATTCCCCGTTTCTGTCGACTGTATGTTCTGTATGCATTACGTATTCAGATTCACAAAATAGTTAACGTTATGGTTGAAATTCCAAAACAGATGGAATAATAAGGCACTTTTTAATGCTCGTAAATATGTCGATATCTCCCATAGTTACGGCAGTGGTTATTATCACCCTTTCATTACCATTTCTTAGCAATCTGCTTTTTCTTGTTAATAATGTCTGTAAAGAAGTACTGAAATTTGCTTAACTCTATCTATGTTTTTACTAGGAATTCCTGCTCAAAGTTAACCGGATGTAACTCATTCACCCACACGACAGCATAGATATCTATAACTACACGATTTCGAAAATGATATAGGTAGAGAGAAGTTTAATACGGTGGAGGCTGAAAAAAAACTACTATTTACTATACCGGTAGAGGAGTAGGTTAGTTCATATATTTTTTGTGAAGGTTTTAATGAGTGCTTTGCAATTAAAATTTAACAGCATAAATATGACAATTCTTTTCAACTGAAAAAATTCGCTTGAACATAACATTTGTCTTACGAAAAATTATACATTCTAACTTTTTAATGTCTTAAATCTTTTTAGTGTAAGGAGTTTTCATAATCTTAATAAATTTGATACATGTTCTAAAACATTTCAGTCAATGCGACTCTTTTTTGCGTTTGTTGTTGAATTATTTCATGTACTCTTTATTTTACAGAGTATATGGAACGATGATTTCTCATTCATCTTTTTTTGCCAAGGTTTGTTTAAATGTAAAGAAACTCGAGAATAGTTTAAAATTCTTTTATATTGAAAATAGCAGAAACTATCTTCAGAGATCTCTGTTGAAGTCAAAATGACGGCACGTAAACAATGGGTCCAGAGAAAAGCGTTATCCGTTAAGAAGTGTATCCGTCATGTTGGTTCATTAATATGAACACGAAACTTCTTTATCCAATTAAATGATATAAGATGCTTTTACGTGAGATCTTCTAATGGCGTCTACGTAGTAATAAAATACTCATATGCTCAAAAAATGTAGGTACTATCTAAACATATTTATAATTTTATGTTTTTTCTAAAGTACGATTTCCCACATTAGTGAATGAGAGACAATCGCGGCTTCGGCTGAGCGTGTCTGTTCCGCCGTCTTCACGAGGGCGTCATTGCGTTGATAAAGTGGCCAGTGGAGTGGCCGCGCACGAGGCCACAGGGCATAGGGCCGCGTCCGAGACGGTGGACCCCGCTGCGGAGACGTGGCCGCCGAGAAGGAGGGGCGCGCCCGCCGGCGTGCGGCAGCGTGGGCGACCACGATGCAGTTAATATCGCGCCCCGAGTATCGACGCGAGGCCCATGTCCCGGAGGCGGCAATGAGGAGGGGTCGGCAGGCGGGCCACGCTGCGGCCATACGCCGCCCAATGCATAGGCCGCTGCCGTTCCGCCTCTCTCGCCACGGCCGCCGCCTCCGCCGCCTCCGCAAGATGCGCAGGCGTCGGCGAACCCTCCGGCCCGGCCGAGCGTCGAACCGGGAGCTCCCTACGAACACACGCACGTATCCGCACGTGGCGGCGAGGCTCGGTCAATACTGGACGTCACTCCTTCCCTCCTCCCTACCGCCCCCGGCGCGGCCACTGCCACCCCCGCCTCAGCCTCCGCCTCCGGCTCCCCTTTCGCGTCCGACCGCCTCCGCCCCAGGAGCACGTTGAGGGAACGCGTGTGCGGCCGTCTGTGCGCACCGACGCGCGCCTGTGTGCGTGCAATGTAAATTCTTTGCTTCTTAATTCCCGCGAGTGCGGCGGGCGTGGCGGGGGCGGCGGGGCCAGGGGGACGCGAGAGGGTTGCGGGGCATTGATCTGATCCGGCTTTGCACTTGTCGTGCCCCCCTCTCCACGCGCGTGTGAGTCAACCGTTTCCTTGGCGGCAGCCTCCCCGCGCGGCGTGCGTCTCCCCCGCCCCCGCCCGCTTCCGGGCCTCCCCACTCCCCGCGTCTCTCCAGCCGCGCAAGGCGTGCTGCAGCCGCGGCCGGCACGTGCACTATCGATCGCTGCATCCCTACGACAGACGGCTTGCGCTGCTTAGGGATGTGCACTATGTCTGGAGACGCACAGCGGTCGGGGATCACCTTTGTCTAGTTGGATTGCCAATGATGCTTGTGGAACAAATGTGATTGCTATGTGCAGCTATCTCCGAATATAGCGCTCAGCCGCTGCTCATTAGAGGTTGGGCAGTAGAGAGGATGTGAACATAAACACAGTGATTCCCGTGCAGTCAGAGGTTCTCTAGGTCAAGGTGATATATGCAGTGGGTCGGCAAGTTTAACATGTCATCCAGTTTTTGAATCAATAAAACGGGGTAAATATTTCTACTCGAAACGTCTGGTTTACATTTTCTGAGATGGATAGTGACAATAAGAAATAACGTAAGAGTTGTCATCCGCCTTAAGAACTACCATGCCGTATTTCGTATTACAAGAATGTAAATCCTGCGAGAACACTTTCTCTTTAAATGTTATCCATTGTTTTCAATGTTTAAGAGCACGTCTTACAATGTTGGGTACCACCAAAACACATGACTTATATTTCAATTACTACAATCCTATATGTTTTCAGTTGAGCTGAAAGTTAATGGTGACGATATAATATGAGAACAAATGACGAATGAAAAAAACGCAGAACGGAAGTGAACTGCTTTACGACTCACTCGCCTTATGAGCTCTTTTATTCAATGGGTTAGCATAAAATCATCTTAAAAATATCTTACATCACATACATGTTTTCATTATCGTCCGTCATCTTTAACACATATGAAGACCACAATTGGACTCATCCATCCTTGGTGACAGCTTATGAAGACTCCCTTACTGCAGTGTAGAGGTTTAAATGTGTGTTATTTCATCTCCAGAAGCCATGCTTTTCTATTGTGTCTTTACCAATCCGCGAGTTCTAGAACATTTGAAAACACAAGTTCATAAGAATTGTTATTACACAGAGAAAATCAAAACGTGTTTTATTCTTGCAGGTTCTCATATTCTGTACTTCCGTGTCGTTCCCCTCCGGATTATTTTTCTTGCCTGTGATTTTTCTTTATTGTTTGCCATTCACTACACCATTCCTAACTCTCTGAGTTCCACTATTCTAGGACTTTTCATCCCTCACCCAACTTCTTTCTTGGAAATTTGCTGCATTCATATTCTTTCGTCCTATCTGTTAGTCCTAATCACTTTCTCATAATCACCTATCGTCACCTTAAGCCATCATCCTTTTTTTTGTCAAACTCCAATGATTTACTCATCTCTGCAATATCTGCCCTGAACATGAAATTTTACTTCTATCGTCTAATGTTCCCTCCCCTGTACTGTAACCACCTCCTTCAGTCACGACTTGACTGTCATGCACTGCACATTGCCAAGAGAAAGTAGTGAAACCAAATAAGAATGCTCAACACTATAACAGTTATACTATCCGCATCACAACAGGCAGCATTGCTTCTTTTTATAGCTAATGTAGAATGCCAAAAGATACAATAAATATGTTTCTGCGAGTATTGTTTGCAATATTTGTTCATGAAAACTCAAGAACAAATGAAGTTTCAAACTTTTTGCAACTTTTTTCTTTGCGTACACATTTCACATATCATCTGCATGCCGTACGTTTTCGTAAGAAAAGCATTCCCTGCCTTAAAATTTTCCGTTCAACTATTATTGAATGTTATTATGAATATCACTAGTAATTTTAGTCCCCATACATGTGCAGTTTTGTCAGACGTGTTAAATTGATTGAAGCAGAATAATTTAAATTTTGTTATGAAATGAATAATCGGTGATATCACGACAATCTGAGTGATGAAAATACAATTTTATTACTAATATCAAGAGTGTGTTGAAGATGATATTAAACCACCATCTGTAGCGACGAGCGTAACGGCAAAGCCGAGCGTACCAGTGTTTGGGAGGTAGCAGGTTCGTTCCCTACAAAATGTCGGAAATTGGGATCCGGTGAATTCGTGGTGCATGCCAGGATCGCATTCGTAGGAATCGGATCAGTGTTTTCTCTGTTCATTTACAAGCGAATGCCAGCGCTGCGCCCTATAAACAGGCCACAAACCAAGCTCTATTTTTTATTCACTTATCATTATCAAATCATCTCTTCCCATGCGGGTCGGGCGCCGTGCAATGCCCCGTCCTATCCCACCCCGTTATAACCGGCATACGCCGCCGGCGGGAATGGTTTGCGGATCCTGCAACAGAGCGGAACTAAGGCTAGGAAAAAGAGGAAAAGGAACTTGAGAAAAAGTTTTAAATTCTTGGATCACTAGGCGCGAGTGCTCTACTAGGAGGCTGTAGTCTCGAATGATAACTTCGAATGAACGTCCGAAAGTCTCTACATACGGGGTATACATCGCACGCCCACGTCCAACGGAGTATCTGGTCTTCGCCAAAGTAGTAGTCGTATCTCCTGCAAAGAGAAGGAAGTTCTCCGGACCTGGCAGGGCGGGACGCAGAGCGGCGCTCACCGCGGACTCCGCAGTCCAGTCCTGGCTTAGGCTCCTGGGCCGTTCCGCTCTCCTCGGGGTCTCCCTCCGCGCCCCACCCCTTCCCGCCCCTTTCCCCGCCACGCCGGCGACCTCTTCCTCAGCGCAGTCGCTCCCCGCGCCGCCCACCGGCCCGGCCCAGCCTTCGGTCTGCGGCAGCCTAGCGTGAGCTCCCGCCGCCGCCGGCGCGCTGCCCATGCTATTAAGAAGTTTGGTCACCGGACTTGGCGAAAGGGGCTTCTAACCCTAACAAAGCAGGGCAGCCCACGTAACCTTAGAGATTCCCACAACATTAATTTATGGAAATCAAGATCCCGAAACTTGGTCGAAGGGCGACGGCGATGGCTCGAGCCCTACGAGTAGCTCGCCGGCGGGCAGGCCAAGGCGATGCCAGCCGTCTAGTCCGGCAAGGTTAAGAAGATACTGTTGAGGGTAACGCGCCGGTTCTGGAGAATCATCTTTTTTCGACACCTTTGAGTTAAGGCCCAAATATTCCTCGTACTCTCTTAGTCTCGTCTTTTTGAGCATATTGTTTACTAGGAATATTCGATGTGATCTTCGACTTGCTGTGTAATATTCAATAGTAAGCTTCAAAAATAAGGAAATTACCGGAGATAAACTACGACTATTAATGTAATTGTTATGTTTTCGAAACATTCATAGACTAAGAAAATAAGCACCGCAGAATATGGTTCCGAAAGTGTTGAGTCTAGTGCTGGAGCGCATTTAGGCAAATAATTATACATAAAGCAGATTTTATAAATCCTTCTGGTTACATTAAACAAATATTAAATGTTTATTTGTTGTTTTTTTCGTTAAGTTATTTCACTTTTATAGACTAAAGCCCCAATATTCTTCGTATTTTCTAATTATTTCTTGCTATGCGTATTGTTTAAGAGTATTTTTTATTAAATTTCATTTTACATTGGCAGACAGTACAACGTTCAGCAAGCAACTTTGTATAAGCCAAGTGTGAAGGGGGCATCTTCTTGTCACCTCCCTGATAGTGATTTTCTTAGGTTATACATTCAACCAAGGTTATTGCTAGTAAAATTCGTGAGAAAACTTTTTTTTAATTTATTTCTTCTCGTTCGACCAAAGGTCTTTCGAGGGGGTTCGGTTTTACATACTGACATTTTGGGATTTGGGCATTCCTCACAAATTAAGATTAGATACTCTGGCTCGTTTAATTCGTTTGTTTGCTTCTAGAAGCTGCTGGGAATTATTTTTGATTTTTTTGGGGGGAGGGGGGTAAGCTGTTAGGATCGCCCTATCGAGCAATAGGAAGGGAACGTGAAAGATTATATTTAGATACGGGATGATATTATTGGTTTAGGGAGGTTTAAGCATGTCTTTGGGAAATTTGGATTTGATTCGGCTTAGGATGTTTGCTGTTCGACCTAGGTGAAATTTCAGAGCGGAATGAGATGAGGGAAAGGAAGAATAGAAGTTATTTGCTACTTTTTTAATGTGTTCGAGCACTGTTTCCATTTGGAGTTCTCTATGAATTTGGTGGTTAGGTATAAACCATGGAGCTTTAATTGACTTTCTGAGGACTTTATTTTGGACAATTTGCATTTTTTGTATGGTGGTGGAAGCAGCGTTTCCCCACACCGGCCAAGCATAAGTTAGAGTGGGTAGGATAATAGATTTATATAATAGAATCTGGCATTTGGTATTGAGTGTTGAATGTTGATTTATAAGAGGGAATAGTTTTAATATTTTGGCATTGGATTTGTTGATAGCTGCGTGAATATGAGGTTTCCAGGAAAGTTTCTTGTCTAACAGTACTCCAAGATACTTTATTGGTTCACTTTTCCAAGGTATTTCGTTGTCATCTATTTTCAGATTGGGAGGGTTTTGAGGTCTCCTAAGAGTAAATATCTTAGTCTGACATTTTTGAGAATTGATTGCGATTCTCCATTTTTTTGTCCATTGTATTAGGATGTTAAGATTATTCTGAACTCTATTATATGCTAGGTTAATATCTGAGCTTGCTGAAAACAGTGCCGTATCGTCGGCAAAAAGAGCAGTTTCCACGTTGGAATACTTGGGTATGTCACTCATGAAAATATTAAATAAAGTAGGTGAGAGAACTGAGCCCTGAGGAACTCCGGCTGTGATATTACGAAGAGTAGAAAAGGAGTGATTAATTTTGACCTTAAATTTTCTATCAGAGATAAAGCCTTTAATAATATTCTGAATATACTCAGGGACTCCAAGTTGTCTTATTTTAAATAATAGACCGGTATGCCAGACTCTGTCGTACGCTTGTGCAATATCCAGAAATGCAGCCAAAGTATGTTTTTTCTCTTGGAAGCTTTGTGCAATGTACTCAGTAAGCCTTAGCAGCTGGTGTGTGCAGGAGTGGTTTGCTCTGAAACCAAATTGAATATCTGGTATTGCATCCGTGTCTCTCTGGTACTTGTTAAGTCTCTTTAGTAGAAGCCTTTCAAAAATCTTGGAAATTGAGGGAAGGAGACTTATTGGTCTGTAATGTTCAGGATGTCGAGGGTCTTTTCCTGGCTTGCGAAAAGGAAGAACAATTGCAGTCTTCCAGGCAGTAGGGAAATAATTAAAACGTAAGATGGCATTAAATATTGCAGTTAGTCCTGCTACAGAGTTATTATTGAGATTTTTGAGCATCTTATTACTGATTCCATCAATACCGGGTGATTTTCGTTGTTTTAAATGTTTACTGATATTGGCTGTTTCAGACGGTGAAATAAACTTTATTTTGGTTCCGGCTGTAATTTGTGGTTGTTTCATAAAATTTTCAATTTCATTGTTGTGTTGTATCATTGTTGGAGGGTGTGGTCTAAATACATTTTGCAAATGATCTGCAATCGCTTTGGCCTTCTCATCATCTGAATGCAGTAACTTATTGTTCACTTTTAATTCGGATATTTCGTTTTTATCTCTAGAGATTCTTTTTGTAGTTGTCCAGAGATGTGCTGAATTTGGATCAATTTGGTTTATAAACTGCCGAAATGAAGTGTAGCGGTGATTATCCAATCTATTTTTGACTACTCTTGATAATTTATTTAGTTTTGCTTTTATATCTGGTTTTCGAGTTATTTGCCAAAATCTTCTTAAATTATGTTTCGATTTAATTAAATTAATAATTTTCCATGGAATTTGGGAAGAAAATAGTTTATTTTTTGTATTGTAAATATGGGGGTATATCTTTGTTGTTATTGAATGGTCTAGAGATTTAAAAATAGCCGCATTTAACTTTTCTAGTTCGGAGTCGATATTTGCAATCGACCTAATAGGAAGTGGATATTTATAGTTATTTTTCATTAGGTAAGCGAATTTAGTCCAATTGATATGTTTTTCTAAAGGGTTATTTCCTGGTGTAATTTCTTTAAAATTTTCTTTGTATGATATTAGGATCGGATTATGATCTGAATCTAATTCAGCTACTACTTTTTGAAGCAGTGGGAAATTAATATTTTTGGTTATGACTATATCGAGAACGTCAGGGGTTATATTAAAATTGTAGGGAAAATGTGTAGGATCTGTTGGGGCATGAATATTAAGACTATTATTATTTACAAATTCCAGTAACTTTCGGCCTTGTATAGTTATTGAGTTGCAGCCCCAAGCTCTGTGTTTGCTGTTCAAATCTCCTAAGAGAATAATACTTTTATATGGGCTAAATATTTTTCTATAAGTCTTTTCAGGGAATCTCTTATTGGGAGGCTTATAAGCTGCAATGATTATTACTTTGTTGTCATTGTTAAGGCTATTATTAATATTATTACTATTATTATTACCACCACTATTTCCACCACCACCACCACCACCAGTACTAGTACTAGCACCAGCACCAGCACCAGTAGCAGCAGCAGCAGCAGTAGCAGTAGCAGCAGCAGTGGTACCAGTAGTGTTATTGATATTATTACTATTAACGCTACTCTTCACTTCTATTCCTATTGATTCTAAGTTCGAAAATGAAGGCGTAGATACTTGACTGCACTCGATGTTTTTAGCTACTATTAGTGCTACGCCACCTGATGCTTTGTTGGCAATTCTGTCCTCTCTGAAAATTCTAAATCCTGGAATGTGAAACTTTTCTCCCGGAATTAGATGGGTTTCGGTTACACAAGCTATTTCAATTTCATTTTTCTTTAAAAAATATCTAAATTCATTTTCTTGGCGTTTCAGTCCGTTAGCGTTCCAGTTTAAAAAATTAATATTAGTTATTTTATTTGCCATAATTCAAATTTGTCAGAACAGATTTTACTGTATTTTCAATTATGGGAGTGAGCGCTAACATGACTTGTGATACGATGTTTGAGATTAAATTTGATTGATCCTGTTTGAATAATGATGAATATGACCTCGATTGGTTATTAAGGTATGGATTAGGATGAAGGGTAGGATGTGATGGTATCTGTCTAGCGGATACATTGTTAGGATGAGTATTGGTTTGATGGGGCATGTTAGATGGTGGGTGTATGTTTTTTTTAATTTTTCATTGGATCCGCTGCCTTTTTGTATATGCTGCAGCCTTTATAGTTAGCAGTATGTTCGTCACCACAATTTACGCACTTAGGGGGGGGCAGATTTAATTTTGGTGCACTCGGAGTAGTGGTGCTGTCCAGTAAATTTGACACATCGAGGTGAAAGCCACAATTTGCCTGGGTATGCCCAAATCTCTGACAACGTTTACATTGGATTACATGAGACTTGATTCTTTTCTGAATTCTGATAACACTATAAAAAGCGGTTAAGTTTGAATATTTCTTTACTTTGATAAGTATTTTCTAAATCAATTGCACATACAGGTATGGGGCATTTGTCTTTATTATAAAGTCTTGCTACTTTAATTGCTGGGAATTTTAGTCTTGTCAGTTCCTGTAGTATTTCACTTTCCGAGTACGTAGTGGGAATGTCTTTCATTACAATGGCTAATGTTTTTACAGAAGGGTCTTTAAAAGAATGGAACTCTATTTTCTCAGTTTCACAAAATTTTCTAAAGCTTCTATAATCACTTATGGAAGTAAATGAAATTTTAATAGCGTCTTTCTCCTGTTTAGTTGTGAAGTCGACCTTAACGTTCTTTTTAATGTCATCTAACAAAAGTTGGAAGTTACCTGCATTATGCACTATAATTGGGGGTATTTTAATAATTGGATCGTTCTCAGGTTCTTCATTAGTCTCTAATGTTCCTAGAAGCTTGTACCTATTTGAAACGAATATTATACCTGGATATATCCTCTTCTGGCGAGCGTGACCTCTTTCGTTTACGCTCATTAACATGTTCCTGCGTACCTTGGAGCTGCGGTTGTTGTGGCTGTGATTGCTGTTGCAGATGCGGTTGTGAAGGCACATGATAATGAGTTTGAAGTTGAGAGTGTTGCATTTCTACCATTTGTTGCTGATGTTGGAGGTGTTGTAGTTGTTGCTGAAGAAGTTCTTGGTGTTGAAGTATTGCTTGATCTGGGATGGGTTGTACAGATTCACTGATAAACGAGTTTTCACCACCATTTTCACTATAGGTAGCGTCCATTGCGCTTCGAATTAGTTGCCCCGTAACGGAGCAACTACTTGTGGCCATTCACTGGTTTAAAAAAGATTTGTTGGCTTTTACTACAACTAAAATAACACTTTTCCTAAACGTGGCACTGTTCGCACCGCTCACTCGAACGACACTGGCACTGAGTGTTATCGCACTGATCGCCGCGGGTTGACCACTGTCAGAGAGCGATAAGGCAGAGCTACCTCGGGCACAAGCGTTCGCCGCGACGGCTCGGAACGGACTGTGAGAAAACTATGATAGGGCTTAGAAAGGTATACGATGGGAGAGAGGTGAGTGCAAAAATTGTTGTTACGTTTTCTAATGTCGGAGATATATTAAAGGAAAATGTGAAATGGGAGCCTGTTTCTTAGGCGGGAGAGTGGGGGTTGATCAGTTCCTATTTCGTAAGTGATTGCTCCTTGTACATGATAAATTATTAAGGAGATTATGTGCCAGTATCGTAATAAAGGAAGTAATCAGTTCTATCGCGAGATCGCTGTGAAGTGTCCTATTGCTATTATTCTGGCATTTACTGTTATTCTTAAGACTTGTTGTGAAAGATATATTGAAAGATATATTGATATATTTGTTGTGAAAGAAACTTAAATAATGTGATTGGGGAAGCTTAAATGCATACAGGATATGCGTAAGATAATATCGGACGAAGAATAGATTTCTAAATGGTAAAAGCGGAATTATTTTTAAAGAAGAGTTGCGGTTGAGAATCGGACGTAAAATAGCTAACCGACTATTGGCTTCAGTTTTAAGAGGTTTATTCAACGAGATGTGATAGTCTTACAGTTCTGTTTTTATCGCATTCTTTATTAAGTTCTTCAGGCACTCATTAAAATGCGTGCACTGAATTTGTGTGCATGGATTAAAATCAGTATGGCTTTCTATTTCGTTTTTGTACGTTCATAGATCATGTTGGAATTAATTTATATTGTTCGATGCACAACTAATTTTTTCTGTAATTTTGCAGCTCTAAAGAATCTTTCGCTTTCGCTTTCAAGAAATTTGCTTTCATAATATTTTAGTATTTACAAGCCTTACCGGAAATAAGCTACAAAAGACGAAGCACTTACATTATGTTCGTTTTTCCAAACGTGTTCTACAAATAATGCCAGTATTAGCATGTGACATGAATATCATTCTCTGCGTATTATTTATGCAAATATAACAATAATTGAGGGTTAGTGAGTTAAGTGGTCCTAAGTATTAGATAAACGAAAATGACACACCTTTTCAACGCATACATTTTCAATCATGGAGTCAAAACTGAACAAAACATCCCAACTATCATTTTAAGAAGCTCGTGGGTGGCCACAATCCTGAATAACTTGAAAACATTACGGTTGAATATATCGAGTGTCATCTTCAAATTGGCTGGTGGGAGTGAGGAGCGAGCGGCGTAGATCAGGAGGCAGGCAGCAACGCATCGTCCGTCGGCGCCCTCCGCCCTCCCATCCACCCCGTTGCCAGGAGCACTCGCACACCTGACACGAGCTCAGGCCACTCAGTGGGGTCGGCCGACCAGCGCGTTGCCGCCTTCTCCCCGCCAGGCAGACGCGCTTTGCCGCCCGCGCCCGTCCCCCGCCCTCGCGACCTCCACCGCGCCCACCCCTGCGCCCGGCGCCCGCACCCGCGCCTCGCTCTATCTATGGACTCCCCTGATATCTAGGGGGCATCTGCGGATATCTGCGGCCGACTAGGGGCGGACCCGGTGTGTTTATGAGCCACTAGGGTCAAATGCGCGTATGTACTCGGGCACTACTCCCCGAGTTGCGGTCGCCTATCTGGCGGTCGGCCGAAGGGAGACTGAATCTACGGCTACTCCTGATAGCAGCTGGCTGCCTACGGCCGGTTCGACCCCGACTATTCGTTTAGCGTAATAGGCCCTTTGATTCTGGAAGTACGTCGTTCACTTCATTATATAGTATGAGATGAATGGAGAGCTTTTCTCAGAGACATAAGCGAGATATTTGATGTAAACACGATTGAGATCTAGGAAATGAATAAATTACCCTGAAAAAAGTCGTGGTTCATTCACTCACTCTCACCAATTCACACATTCATTCACTCTCGCCAAATTGATGAAATGTTAATATCACTATTTCCTCGTGTCCCATCATTTAAATGTTCTCACGTATTTAATTATAAAAATGTTTTCACATTGTACACAAAATGTTCTAAAATATACTGGTTTTCGTAAGTACCGACAAGATATTTACTGGCGTAAATTAACATTCCAGATTTATTGGATCTGACAAAATTTAGCAAGGAAGTCTCAATCTAATAAGATTATAAACAGGTAGATAAATAGGATTATTTTGTGAGTTCTAGATCTCAACATCTAACAAAAATAGCACGGCCTCCTGTTTGACAGAGTATGTAAACTTTCAAATATGTGGAAGCCATATGTAATCATTTCTCTAGTTTTCTAGTTAAAATATTTAGAAATCGTGGCTTGATTTCTCGAAGAATGGTACTGACAATATAACACTTGTCTACATTACTTGAAATTAAACCGAAGGTATACTTCTTCTGCTTGAATGATTGAAAGAACCCCACAACCAAGTGGAGGTTCTCATTTCTACAGCAACTGAGAATTGGACAGCGGTACTCAAGGTATTCCCCGGCAACATTCGGGGCCTGAGAGGCGTCTTCCTCTGCCACGCACCGTCGCCTTTCGCCGCCGTTGCCACGGAGTCTGCTCGTTTACCCCGAGCCGCCGCCGCCGCCACGGGCTCGGAAAGAAGCTGCGGAGTTGAGTATGCAAATACCTTCATTGGCGACGGGGCGGCGCGGACGCGATGCTGCGGAGGTGGTGGTAAGCGGTGGCGGCGGTGGAGACGCTCGCGCCTGGACACACTCAGGGGGCTGCAGCAGAATGGCCCAGAAGTTTAAAGTGATTATAACACGGCGCTGGACTAACCAACAACTTGGGCGGGAGCGGCGTCGGCGGGGGCGGCGGAGGCGGCGACGCGACGACGGGGCGGCGGGCCGGCGAGCCGGGCGGTGTGGGCAAGTTTCCAGCTGAGCCTAATTAAGAACCGGCGTCTCCAGGACTGTCTATGTGTGCCATCACGCTGCGCCCCGCGTCTTAGCAGGCTCCGAGACTGGATGCGGCGGTTCGCGCGGTGAGAGGTTGAGAGTGGCCAGGAGAAGGGGATGGTGAGGTGGGAAGGGGGAAGAGGTCTCTTCCGGAGCTCGGGCGTCCGAAGCTGTGGACTAACCGCCGCCAGCGGACCCCCGCTGCGCCTTCCCCGTCCCCGCCCCCTCCCCGCACCTCCCCGCCCCCGCCACGCACCGCTATCCTCGCTGCGTCTTACTCCGCGCCCGCTCTCACCCCCGCTCGCCCTCGCGCTTCCCTGAGCCGCGGCCTCCTCGGGCGAATCCGGCGTCCAACCACCCCTGCAGAAAGATAAAGAACAAACCTACAAAGTTTGTCAGCAACTTATGCGGAGTTGGCGAGGCGGCGCCGGCTGCCCGCGTCCCGCCGTGCCCTCCCCCCGCCCACACCCCTCTGCTCCTCTCGCTCCGCGTGGGCCGCCCGAGGATTAAACAAGGGCTGGCGGGCGGTCTTAGGACGGCAGCGGACGCAGACGCGGCGCGCCGGCCGAAGACCGCGGCAAGTGGTCTCCAGTGCGTACAGCCCTATCCAAATGACGCTGCTCGCCACAGCGACGGCGGCGCCTCGCTCGGATTCAATTGGAGCAAGTGTCTGTCATCAAGTGATTAGCAGTCAGATAAGTGTTCCAAATAGTACAGTATCAGTTGCGTAGATGGAAGTTTAAATACTTATGTTATTCACCGAAATTTGTCACCTCAGTTTCCTTTAATTATAGTATTAATTATTATATGTTAATATTATAGTAGTAATTATTATATGTAATTAAATTTGGAAGTTATCTGCAGAATTCATAACGATATTTTCAAGAAACGTGGAAACCCCTTTCTTATGATGCACAGGAAAAAACCTTTCTTATGATGCCATCAAATCATTCTTATACATTTTCCCTCTGTTTAAGAAATAACTATTTCCACCTCGTATTTCTCCAATGCAGCAAATGCGTTTAATGCTTTTTATCTTCAAGATATTTGATAGTTTTTAAGGTTTTATTTCTGTAGTATTTTAGGCGTTGAGAACTTTTTAAACATTTCGACAGAAATTTATTTGTATCATAACTGCATTGAAGTCAGATCTGAAAGCTTTTTATAGCATCAAAATGCCACATGTATAGACATATGGTTCATTTGTATGCATTACTATTTTTTCTGATACTTTTATAAACGTTATTTGTCTTACATTATTTTAATACTAGGGATAAATTAGATTGAAATTACGCCAATAAAATAATATTTGAAAAAGAAATAACAGAAGAATTTTATTTAACTTCTGAACCTGTTCTAATGAATGTGAATAACTACAAATTGCAGTTACTCAAAATCTCATACGTGTTAAACACATTCACCCTTATAAAGTACTCAATTACAATTTAATCATGGACGTTGACTAGGAAAACATTGTCATAAAAAATTGACGTTCTTTGGCCGAGGATCAAAGCCGGGTCTCACCGATGGAGGAGGCATGCGCTAGCCATTACTCCATGAGCGCTTCTCTCATAATAAGTGCGAATTCTACTAATAAGTGTGAATTTTCAGACAACTTTCGAAACATGTCATGTATGCGTATGAAAATCTAAAGCACTGTTTCTGACATATGCTCCTTTGATTTGTGTTGTAGATCTGCCGTTTCCTGAAGCAAATACTGTACTAATAGAGAACGTGGTCCGGAATAAATCTTGCTGAATTGAGTCAGTGAGTAAAATTATATATAATTACAATTCTGATACAATTTTGAAATATAGCAATGTGAAAAATTGATGACTAGTCACGAATATATACTTGTCCATTCATATTACTAATTTTCGTAGTGTTCTGTATCGGTTTTGGGGGCGTCGTTTTTATGTTGGCTCTTAAATTTCCTGAACTCAAGAAAATGAGATTGATACTGTTCTGGTAAAATACACCTAATCAGATTATTTACTTTTTTTCTTCTGAATGACCACACGAGATCAGACTGTAGTCTGCATTCACCCTCCCACGTAGTCCAATATTTAAAAAAATGTTCACATTGAAGAATAGTGTAAATTCTGAACACAGATTTGGAAATAGTAGGGAGACGAGGATAATCGTTAAGATCGTGAGTCGAAGTAAACCCTGACAGTTCCATTCCTAGCAGCGACTACTACCGAAGTATACTCTTTGTTTTCCCTCATAGAATGTTGTACCAATTGACACCCATTAACGAAATTATGGAGTCTATCATTAATAAAGTGCGCAGAATTTAAGAATTGGTTGTTTAATTATCGTCTAATTTTTATATAAGTTCTCCATTCCCGTTGAACTATACATCTTAATAGTTCATGTCGTAAGGCAAACTATCATATCTTTCTGAAACATTAATTACGGAAATTAGTATAACGTGGTAGTAAGAGACATGAGACATACGCCTAACCGAATGGTAACTTGCCACGTGTAGTTGAATACAAAACTTGGCGGGAGAGCGGATGATGGGTCTTTTGTTTACGTCACTTTTTGTTTATTCCATTGTAACACAAACACTTTTGCTAGCCATTCACTTATGGTGCCTTCCAAATTTGCACGATCCCTTCGTGAGTCGTAGAGTCCCCAGACTCGAGCCACTGCTCCAGAGGGAAATCTAATTCTCTAGAGCATGTAGGGCAGACGCAGGGTTGTGCGGAGGCTGTGCGGGGAGCAAGGCGCAGGGGGCGGGGCAGGCAGCTGATGTCCTTCGCCGTCTCTCACAGATCACGAGAAACTTCCGCACTCGAGCAACGTCTTGGACGCGCGCCGCGGGCGCCCATCTCCCTCGCCTCTCGTCCCGCTCGCCACTCCTGGTCCGCAGAACCCCACCCCTGGAATCCGCCGCGCCTCGGAACGGAAAATGCACTCTTCGCGCTCGCTTAACCCAATGTGTTTATCGCGCTCCCACATTCGGCACGCGAAGTTGGCGCCGACCAGAGTTCACAAGAAAGTCTGCGGTGTTTATGACCACGGCAAGAAGCTTAAGCGCGCTTTCGCATCTCAAAGATTGTTCTAATTAGAGGCCGCCCCGAGCTCTCTCCTTCCTTTCCCTCCGGCATCCCTTCTGCTTGTCGCCCCTCACCACTTTAAACCACCCCCGACAATATCGGCTGCAGTGGCCGTAATCCGTTTCCGAGGCTATCCCTCGCCCCGTTCCCCATCATCCGCGTCAACGCTCTGAACTGAAATGCTTTGTGCTCTGGAAATCTTCGTAAAAGTACACCGGTGAACCTCATTCAGCTTCTCATTTTACATCAGATTCCAAATAAGCAGATTCATTAACGCCCAATTAAGAGATAGGAGAAGGTAACCACTACTTAATTATATTTTGTTTAACTACAGAATTATTTATTTATTTATTTATTTATTTATTTATTTATTTATTTATTTATTTATTTATTTATTTATTTATTTATTTATTTATTTATTTATTTATTTATTTATTTATTTATTTATTTATTTATTTATTTATTTATTTATTTATTTATTTATTTATTTATTTATTTATTTATTTATTTATTTATTTATTTATTTATTTATTTATTTATTTATTTATTTATTTATTTATTTATTTATTTATTTATTTATTTATTTATTTATTTATTTATTTACGTCAAAAACAGTTAAAAACTGCGTGTGAAGTGCTATGGGGAGAAGTTAATTTAAAGTTATATTTATGTCCAGATGCAAAACAAGGGGCCATCTCAGCATTTGCTCGAGGATCAGGGAAACTGGACAAAAACCTGATCGAGATGGAAGTCACTGAACCAGAAGCTGTAGTTCAATAATTGTTACAGGTTCTTTACAATTATACAATCCAAATGATATATAATACATTAAAAGTCATTGCTAAAATTAATATATATATATATATATATATACATTTATATATATATATATATATATATATATATATATATATATATATATATCAATGTTTGTTCGTATTGTGTGCGCTGCCGTTGGGTTCATCGAATTGCACTAAAACTTTGTAGAGTTGTCATGAAGCCACAGAAACAACTGATATAATGTTCATTTGCCAGAACAGTTAGCACATTCTAGCGGCAAACCATTTAGATGTGGAGTTCGTCGTTTTGACCACTGACAAATATTTACTTCACAACCATGTAGTTATTCAATTTTTTTTTAAAATTAAGTTAGTCAGATTGGCTTCTGAACGCCCCATATATCATGTGATTATTTACGTTTCCTTTCTGTCTGTTACTACAAACCACCAGCCTACCAAATAATTTCTTTCAATGAAATTAGCTTCCATTTTCTTTTGTACTTTCTTTTGTACTTTTTCTTTTCTTATAATGTGCTGTAAATTATTTATTTATTTATTTATTTATTTATTTATTTATTTATTTATTTATTTATTTATTTATTTATTTATTTATTTATTTATTTATTTATTTATTTATTTATTTATTTATTTATTTATTTATTTATTTATTTATTTATTTATTTATTTATTTATTTATTTATTTATTTATTTATTTATTTATTTATTTATTTATTTATTTATTTATTTATTTTTATTATTTATCTCTTAATATTGTGGCCAAATAACTCAAATGAATCTCAATAACGAAACCTATTTTTTTAATTCTGGAATTATTAACAAAATTTCTGAACTCCGAAAAGGAATATCATATAATAACTTGTCAAAAATATGAACTTTGAGATTATTGTAATAATAATAATAATAATAATAATAATAATAATATACATTTTGTTGTTTTTGTTCATTTTGAAGATTAATGTTGTAAGTCTTTTTATTGAAACCGATATATACATATGGTGCAACGTAATGCTATCAAATATATAATGATGCAAATTTCGAATGTACATCAGCATAATAACACATATGTTAAGTATGAGTTTCACATGTCAGGAAAAAAAGTGACGTAAGCTTATTTTTTGCCTAAATTTGATTTCTAATTTCTTTTGTAAAGTAGTTTTTACTTACCTTAATTAACATGTTGCTAAAAACATTGAAAATCTGGAATTAGAAAGGTAGCGCTCACATATATATTATTATCCGTTGTTATTTATGTAGAGTATTGAAATCCTGTCATCTAGCCAATTAAAGAAAGAGTCGTATACTAGATACAACATTGGCTATAACTGATAAAGAAATCTGAAACTCGCGAACTTGGTCTGTAAAATGTTAATTTTTTGTCATTAATCTAGTATAAAGTAGTATGTTTAGGTTTAAACATATCACGCTACGTACGAAAGTTTAAAAAATACCTTTCATTAACTTTTATGTTATTTTAAGCTCTTTGCTTAATTTGAGGTACAATCTTTATTTTCCAGACCCCAGTTCTGAAGGAAGTTCAAGAGCTCTAGACAGAGTAAATCGCCAGCCATATTTTGAAATCTCGGTTGTAGGCTGCAGATGGACGAAGCCCGTGGCCGTAAGAGCAAGTCCTCAAGTGGACACGTTATCGATTTCCCGTCCTCTCAATCGCGAAAACTGTGGGTCGGCGCGGTGGGGGAGAGGAAGATGGAGAAAACGAGAAGGGAGGTGACGAGAAGGGGAGAGAGAAGGCGGAGTGGACGTGGGCGCTGGAGAGGCGGCGGGAGGCGACGCCGGGCCTCCCAGGGACGCAGCCCTTGCTAACCCCCGGCTCGGCGCGGGCTTAAGAGGGCTACGCGCCCCACTGCCAGCCGCTGCCCCCGCGCCACTCGCTGTCCGTTGCCGCCCCCTTGCGCCCAGCCGCCCACCCTCACGCCCTCTTACGCTCGCCCCTTGCGCCCGCCCCTTGCGCCCGCCCCCTCCGCTCGCCGTCAGTTGCCCGCCTTCTTCCCCACCTGCCGCTCGTTCCCCACCGCCTCCCTCCGCACGCTGCCTACCGCGCGCTGCTCTCCGCCCGCTTACCAGCCCCGCCGCCTGCTCCCCGGCGGCCGCCCCCGGCCGCCCTGGCCACACCACCGCCCCCAGACTCTGCCCAGCGGATTTGCTTCGTGCAACTGGTCTCGGGTTCAGACCTGCATCGCGCAATCAATATTGCGTTCTCGGCGAATAATGAAAACTGCCCCGGGGAGTGCGCTCCCCTCCTCGCCCAGTGCTCTCCCGCGCGTGCTTCTTCCCGCCGCGGCCCGCCCCGCTCTTCCCAGCGCCTCCCCGCCACGCCACGACACACCTCACACCCGACACGTCCCACGCGCCCAGTCCCGCACGCTCTGCTCTCGTCCGGCTGCCTCACGCGCGCTGCCATTCCTGCCGATAGTGTAACTATTCGTAATTATCGTGCGAAATATTCTGTCCATCAGGGACAATTATTTGGTATTATGTTCAGTTCGAGGTTTCATAATTACATAATTACAATTCACTTGAATATCACATTTGAATGTTATTTTCTACATTAACGAAGTCCCGGTTCATAATTGCAATAATCGTGTCCAGTGTTATTTCAATAAAAAAGAAATCCTGGTAAATGCAAACTCGCCATTAGCGCTGCAATTTTTAATACCCCTGAGCATTTGATGCGCCACTCACAATCATCAGGGAGGAGATCGAGTCGCAGGCCGCGAGAGATGCACCGGGAGGCGAGGGACAGGCGCAGGGCGGAAAAGAGGCTCCGATATCATCAGATAGGCCGTGACTCAACTGAAACCGAACGCAGATCTGTTTTGACACAGAATTACTATTACGTGACTACAACATCAATATTATGTTAGCATTATGTTAGCTAACATTAATATTACGCAGAAACGATGTAAAGCCACGAGCATGTGATTTCTTTGTCAATGAACTGCTGAGCAAAAGACACGTATACAAGTTACGTTTCCATTATGTAAACTGCAGATTTTAAGACCACAAATACTTTTTGAAGATTTTTATCAGTTTTACAGAACATATTAATAGTTCGAGCTCAGCTCCCGTCGGGGCAAGACCTCCGCCGGAGTCGCTCCTTGTGATAAAGTGTCCGCTGTGATAACACCTAGGTTATTGTGTGTACTTCAAGTTCTATTCGGATACAAGTATAACTAAACAGTGAAGTGTATGTAAACGTATATAGTGCAATATAAATATTTAACAATTACTGAAACACAAAATGAAACTGCTGGCCTCGGCCAGAGCATCCGTGAAGCAATATTAACTTACAACGGAACAACATCCGTTGCAATGCAGTCAACCGATCCACCGCAGCTTACGCCAGAACAGCAGCTTCAATGGCAACCCCATCAACAAATGCAGCCACACCCCTGGTCTCAACCATCGCAGAACGGCTGCACGGCATCTTCATTAACACCCGACAACATTTTAGTCGTAAGTACGCCAGGGCAGCAGCCTTCATGGCACCCTCCACAAACACAGCACCAGTCGTGGCTTCAAGAAAATGATAAAGGTGACCATGAAATGTCAACAACTGATAACCACGGAGAAGCAAGTACTGACGGATGGCAACTAAATGTACGCAAACGAAGACGACGAAGTGATGGTAGTCAAATAAATACTAACCTACCGACATTGACAGAAAATGTGATTCCTCTACAAAATAAATTCACCCCTCTAATGAATGAAAATCAAACTCAAAATGAAACGGCGGGGAAAGAAACACATTTTTCTATCCCACCCATATTTATACCCGGCGTTACAAATGTCCCAAAATTGATTGACATTCTCAAGCAAAAAGTAAAACAAGAAGACTTTACATATAAAATGTATAGTAATGAAATAAAACTAATGCCACGCACAGTGGACGCGTTCCGCTTGTTAATAAAGCTCCTCGACGAAAAAAAGGCAGCATATCATACTTATCAACTCAAACAAGACAGAGCTTTTAGAGTTGTACTCCAATACTTACATCCCACAATTGATAAAGATGAAGTTGTAACAGAATTAAAAACCCTCGGACATACAGCTCGTAACTTACATAACGTGCGGCATAGACTAACTAAACGCCCACTCTCACTTTTCTTCGTAGATCTTGAACCAAGCCCAAATAATAAAGACATCTACAAAATAGAGAAACTCGTCAATGCCATCATAAAATTTGAACCTCCCTACAAAAAGAAAACAGCCGTTTAGTGTCATAGATGTCAAGAGTACGGACACACAAGGTCATACAGCAGAGAAACCCCTAAATGCGTAAAATGTGGTGAAGAACACTTCACTGAAGACTGCAAGAAGGATAGAAATGCACCAGCCATATGCGCTTTATGTTCTGATAATCACCCTGCCAACTACAAAGGATGCCCAGAATACCAGAAATATATGAAAAGCAGAATTCAATATAGAAAATCAACATTCCAAAATCCAATTTTAAATCCTAAAGAGAAGCAAATAGTACCAAATGCCTCAGATTTCCCTCCATTACCCATTCACTCCCTCCAAAATAGCACTTCCAATCCCAACCCACAATCCGTAAGAAAACACGAGCAACCTCATGGTAATGCAATCTATTATCCAAATCCCAAACCAGTATGGAATACAAGAAATTATTCTAATCATGGAACTACAAACGACCAAGAAGACCTCAGTCAAGTCCTTGATAAAGCCTTTCAGAGATTCGAAAACATTTTGAAACAGCAATCCGTGCAAATAAATACCCTTCTTAATTTAATCACTACACTGATATCCAAAATGCGTTAAATGGCGGGAAACATAAAACTTCTACTCTGGAACGCTAATGGTATACTCCAGCATCGCCGAGACGTAATAGCAATTCTCACCGAACAAGCCATAGATATCATGCTTATATCTGAAACACACTTCACAGATAAAAGCTATCTTCAAATTCCGGGATACGAAATCTACACTACTGAACATCCGGACGGAACTGCGCACGGCGGAACGGCCGTTATCATTCGTAAAACGGTCAAACATCATGAGCTTACCGAATACAAAACAGAAGAAATTCAGGCCACCTCCGTAATGATTACAGAAAACGGTAGACCACTAACCCTAACAGCAGTTTATTGTCCTCCGAAACACCAAATAACGGAAGATCAATTTGCTACGTTTCTAAAAACGCTTGGACGGAGATTCATAGCCGGCGGAGACTACAATGCCAAACATCAACAATGGAGCTCACGTCTCAATACCTTAAGGGGGAAGAATCTACTTAAGGCAATAAACAAATTGAATGTTATGACACTATCAACAGGAGAACCTTCATACTGGCCCACTGATATGAACAAAACGCCTGATCTTCTAGACTTTTTCTTAGCAAAAGGAATAATACCTGCTACAATTAAGATTAAAACCAACTACGACCTTAGTTCCGATCATACGCCAGTAGAGATGACCATCTGTTCGTCCGTTATTGAGCGCAGATCACCACCTAAACTTTGTAGTAAGTTTACTAACTGGGATAAATTTCGAATATACGTTAACAACTCGTTAAGCGTAAATATGCCTCTAAAATCAAGCAATGATATAGATACTGCAGTTTTATATCTAACAGAGGTTATACGGAACGCTGCCTGAAGAGCAACACCAAAATCTGAAGTAATCAAGAACTCACCGTATCCCAAAGAAATTAGACAAAAAATAACTGAAAAACGCCGACTTCGTAGAATCTATATGTACACCAGACAGCCTGAAGACAAAAAGAAACTTAACGCATCAGCCCAGCAACTAAAAAGAGAACTAAAGGAGTATCAAAACACCAAATTTTCCAATTACGTAAATTCCTTGTCACCAACAGCTATAACTAATTATTCACTGTGGAAAGCAACAAAAAAAAACTATCGGCCACAACAACACATCTCGCTTATTAGAAAACAAGATGGCACTTGGGTACGAAGTCCTGAAGAAAAGGCCGAATGTCTTGCTATACACTTTACTACAGTATTCAAACCAATAGCTAAACGAAGTATTTCGGAAAATGAGGTAATAGAAAGTTTACAGGCTCCCCTCCAACAGTCGGCACCCACCAAGACGTTCAATTTTTGTGAAATAGAAGAAACCATTAAAAAGCACATAAATCCTACTAAAAGCCCAGGACATGATCTTATAACTGGTACAATATTACAAGAATTACCCAAGGAAGCACTATCATTCGTCACATCCATCTTTAATGCCATTATAAGCGAGAGCCACTATCCGACTCTCTGGAAGTATGCACAAGTGATAGCCATAGCGAAACCTGGAAAACCTGCTACAGACGTTGCATCATACAGACCAATAAGTCTTCTCCCAATTTTATCCAAGGTATTTGAAAAACTACTTTTACAACGGCTTAAACCAATAACCGATAATATAATACCAGACTTTCAATATGGGTTTCGTGAAGGTCACTCAACTATAGATCAGACACACCGAATAGTAAACAAGATATCTCAAAGCCTAGGAGAGAAGAAATATTGGTCTGCTGCTTTCTTGGACGTACAGCAAGCATTTGATAGGGTCTGGCATGCAGGTCTGCTATTCAAAATCAAACAATTACTCCCGCACTCACTCTATACATTTTTTAAAACGTATCTATCCAGCCGCTTTTTTCAAATTAAATAACAAGATGTTTTCTCTAGATTTAAGCCACAGACAGCAGGTGTCCCTCACGGAAGTATCCTAGGACCAATTCTGTACGTAATCTATACTTCTGACTTACCAACAACAGAACGCACAATGATGGCTACATTTGCTGTTGACACAGCTATTTTAGCTGTCGACGAGGACTCAACTCGAGCATCGCAACACCTGCAAGCGCATCTGGACAAGATAGAAGAATGGACGAATCAATGGAGAGTAAATATAAACACAGCAAAATCATAACAGATTACCTTCTCACTTCGAAAAGAACAGTGTCCCAAAGTGAAATTAAACTCGTCAGAACTCTCAGTAACAACTGTTGTGAGGTATCTTGGTTTACATCTAGACAGTCAGTTAACCTGGAAACCTCACATCTTGAAAAAGAGGAAAGAATCACAACTGAAATTAAGCAAATTATCATGGCTACTTAACCAAAGGTCTAAGCTCTCCTTATACAACAAAATTTTAGTGTACAAGACAATAATCAAGCCAATATGGACTTACGGCATCGAACTCTGGGGAACTGCCAGCAAGTCAAACCTGGAGATCCTGAGAAGATTCGAAACAAAAACACTGAGATATATATGAAACGCTCCATGGTTCGTCACCAACAATAATTTGTACAAAGATTTGAACATCTCAACAATGACAGAGACTATCTCGGAGAGAAGCAAGAGGCATCAGAAGAGACTGGGATGCCACCCGAATCAACACTCAGTGAACATGTTGGACAATAGTGAACATGTGTATAGGCTAAAGCGTGAACATATTCTAGACTTACCCTTTAGATTCTCTTCATAGTAACTTATATCATGTATACCATTTACTAATTGTTCCAAGTGAACAGATTGTAAATTAGCAGAATTGAAAATAAAAAAATAAAAAGTTTTACAGAAGTTGATGGGCCGATTCCATTTCTGAAAGTAGTTTTATTCCATCACGTACAGGTTTCACGAAGCACTCTTACATTTTTAGTTATTCAAAATTTGCGTTATTTAGGTCAATGAAATATCAAAAAATAAAACACGTTTACTTAATCTTCATTAATAAAATAACTTGTTAATAAAGTAACAAATGTCATGATGTGACTTTTCTTTTCTTCCAGAAGCTGCAAATGCTCCTTTTCTTCTTATGTAACTTCTGTGTAAGGTTTCAGCGTAGCATCAGCAAAACTCTCATCACAATTACAATCCTCCGATCTTGTTATTTCTTTCTTATCTGATTAATATGTTGGTGTAAACGTTATATTTGTACCGGCAAAGGTGACTCGGGGCATCAACAGACCGGGAGGTCCTAGGACTCGAGTCCTGGCGGTGAGAGGATTATCGACACTAGCTTGTCAGCTAGTTCGAATTCAGCCGCTGTCAAGAGGAAAATTCCAGCGGCCGGCTGCCCTAGTCGCTGGTTTTCCGTAATTTTTCCGATCAGCACCAGGCGAATGTCAGAGCAGTACCTTAACAAACAGGTCACGGACCGCGCCTTTCTTCCCCTTTTTTTCTTCCCTGTCCTTCAGATACCTGACCCCTTACTCACACTCACAGGCACTACACTACCACACCAGACGACAGCTTAGAACTGGGGCAGGGCCACGTTTGTGGGAGATACCTTATTGTGGAAAATTCCCGCGTGCCGACGTAGGTCGGCGCCAGATCTCGCCAACCAGCGATGAAAACATGTACTACATTTACGGGTGCAATGAGCTTAGCAACTACCCCACCCGAAATCACTATCAACGTTCTATCATTGCAAAAATATTTTCAAGGGAATAAACAAAATGTTAAGAATAGTGTTATTAACTAAACGAAATACTGTATATTCTTGGTACTAAGAAGACCTCTCAAAGTATTCTTTTTTTCTGGTCTAAAAGGTATTCTCTGGGTCAGATGTGTTAGAGCCTGATATTGCAACTTCGCACATTTCTCTCATTGATACAGGAAACTCGGATCCACCTACTTGTCCGTGACACATGCATGAATCAAGAAAATTAAATCAATGCAGAAAACTGGCACTCAAACCATTTAATATCAGTTTGTAAAAATACAGCGGAATGGAACATTTCAAATTTTTGTCGTAATTGTGCTGGAATGCGCAATCAATTTCACATAAATTAATAAAACCTATGATAAGATGTTTTACTTTCAGAAATCATACTTAGCTAGAAAAAAGTTTATAATTGAAAATCTTGAGCTCGACATATCGTGAGTTTTCGTGCCTCCTGACTTTTCCCATAGTTTCCCGACGTTTGCCACACACAGCGAGGCTGGTAATATCGGCAAAACCGTCGAAAGTAGGCTATCTAAAAAAATATATTAAGTTCACACAAATAACTTCCATTATTTCATCATTTAATGTCGTCAACAAAACCACATCAGAATTTCCACAATTGTAAGGATTTTCCTTTAAACTTTCCTAATAGAATAACCTTAATTGTTTGTACAATATTCTGGATGTAGCTTTGGAACAAAACATAACTACGTGAATATAAAAATACGTTAATTTTAAAGACAATGCCTTAAACTATTGTGTTCATTGAAATGTTCTCCGATTATTATGTTCAGTTACATTTTCTAAACATTTGTGTATTTTAATAAAAATACCAATATATACTGGTAATAGTGGCTGTTTCGTGTTTTACGCTGCGTGAGCCTCGGGTTATTTGCTACTGTGACAACGAATTTTGTTTGAATTAAACTCAAATTTATAAAGTAAACTCGAAGATGAATTATTGATAATGTTTTCACAACAGTTATCACACTTCCTTATGATTTCGTTATGATGAAATATTATTTAGGCAATGTTTATGTGTTTCAAGTAATTTAGGTTTTTTGATAGAAGAGGGGTATCAGAGCCAGAGATATATTTGTATTAGATTCTTTAAAGGACAATATATAATTCTATATGTTGCAAGATTTATGTACACATATTGAAGCACTGTTTGTTTTTTACTTTTGTTTGTTGGAAAGTTTTATCTTTTATCGAAGTTCAAACGGCCTCTCTACAATAATTAATTTTTATTAATACTCCAAGTGCACTTCCCAATCTTTTTCTCATTCGTTTTACCTGGATGTCTGTCATTATGTCTGTCTCTCTCCAACTTCTACCCCCGCCCGCATGCCCAGTGCCTCGTGGGGGCCCTGTCCATCCCACCCGCTCGGCTCGCCCCGCACTCCCACGCGCTCCAGCCCCCAGACGGATGGGCAGCTGTCCGCCGTCCGGAGCGGTTGAGAGAGGGCAGAAGGGCACTCGACGGGCGTCGTGTCGCCTAAGAACCTCCCCTGCAACGAAGGCACTAGAAGCCCGCTAATATTTGTTCATGCGTAGCTCCAGCCTTCCCGAAGTTGTCTTGTGATACAGCCCTCAATTTACCTGCTTCGTTGTAGGCATTTGTTAATGTAGGCTTTCCTGCCCGATGTGTTCTTTCGTAGAGATAAAATATCACTAAATTTATAATTTCCATTTATTACTCAATTTTATTATCAAAAATTATATCCTTCTGATTAATGATTATTTTGTGTACTAAAAAGCTATATACCTTATACTATAACTGAATAATAAAGTGAAAAATAATTCAAGTCATATAGCAATGAGTATCGGTATCAGTACTAAATTTGAAAACCAGCATACATCTGTACAGGTTATAATTAATTTAATTAATTTAGGTATTTACTATAATATTCACATTTCGAACCCAAAGAAGACTATAAAATGCAGAGCGTAACAAAATGCAAAATCGTTTTACGGTACTATAAAAAAAATTATGAAGTTTCTTATATAAGTAACATTGGAGAGCCGATCTATGATTTCGAAATAATTACCGTTTATAATCGCATATGCTTACTTAGATATAAACACCAATTCAATTATTTTTATAATTTTTGTCTCTCTGACCGAGATTACTACTGAATCGATTTCGCAGCAGTTTTCACTGAAAGATAGGGTTTCGTCGGGAACTACATTTTTTAAATTATTGGATTCTTTTGAATATACTATAATGTATTTTTGTTGTTTTTATACAAATCTGTCTTATTTCAATCTGAATGAAATTGTCTTTTCGTGAACTTCGGAACCAGAAGAAGTTGATTTTTATGATGTTTCGTAGAAATTACATATACCACCATTTTCTACCTTCTTGAACAAAGTTTAAGTGAGTAGTCTTTCCGTTCTTCCAAAATATCTAGAATGTAGTGGGTTAATTCACCAAAACTAAATATTTCTTGAACCTCATAAAATATCCAACTAAATGCATTTTGATTCATTCAAAAAGAGTAATTAGTCTCCGAGTTATTGAAGGTCAAAATTTTTACAGGACGTTTGCCGGAAGTATGCATCAGTGCATGTGTACAGCTGTTCCTAGCAATGATAGTTGCAACAATGATCGTCACAACCATGGCAGAGCAGGACAGGTGAGGAAGAATTATGCGGGATGCGGCAAGAATACGGATATGCTTTCAGAATTCTTTCAAATTTAGTCCGTCTCCATAGTGCTCGTGGATATTTCGTGAATGTTCATTCCTGGCTGAGATATGGCATACTATTCTGGAGAAATACATCTTATAGTTCCCAGACTTATAGATTACAAAAACGAATTGTACAAATAATCAGCAAATCCCACCCACGTGATTCTTGTAAGCCTCTCTTTATTAATCTAGGTATCTTACCATTACCTTGTCTCTTGATACATGAATCAGTGTTTTTCGTTAAAAATGACTAATTTAAGGCCGGGAATATTTTTTTCAGCATACGCCGTTGACTATAACTACAACACTCGAACTAGTAATCATATTCATCAGGTGACAGTATCAACAGCTCACTACAAACAATTCACATATAATACATGTACATTATTTTACAACACCTTGCCAGATGATATGAAACGATTAAATTCGATAGAAAAGTTTAAGTCCCACGTAAAACCTTATCTGTTGCACAACTGTTTTTATACAGAGA
The DNA here is from genome assembly GCA_038098605.1 of Gryllus longicercus. Classification (NCBI taxonomy): domain Eukaryota; kingdom Metazoa; phylum Arthropoda; class Insecta; order Orthoptera; family Gryllidae; genus Gryllus; species Gryllus longicercus. The sequence goes on from JAZDUA010000001.1 coordinate 3,783,915, forward strand.
CTACACCGATCATTTAAAAGGAAAGTAATATTAATTTTAACGACATTTACTGTAATATTTACCATTTGGATTGTATAATTCTAAAGAACGCGTAACAAGTATTGAACTTCAACTTCTGGGTCAATGGCCCCCATCTCGATCAGGATTTCATCCAGTTTCCCTGATCATTGAAATGCTAAGATGGCCCTTGTGGAGATGGTAATTGTTTCTGACGTAAATAAATAAATTAATTAAATGAATAAATAAATAAATAAATAAATAAATAAAAAATAAATAAATAAATAAATAAATAAATAAATAAATAAATAAATAAATAAATAAATAAATAAATAAATAAATAAATAAATAAATAAATAAATAAATAAATAAATAAATAAATAAATAAATAAATAAATAAATAAATAAATAAATAAATAAATAAATAAATAAATAAATAAATAAATAAATAAATAAATAAATAAATAAATAAATAAATAAATAAATAGAGGAAAAGGGTGGTGTTGTGCGCGTGAGAGTAGTAGGGTGGGAATGGTGGGACGGAAAATAGAAGTGGTAGAGCACTTCTTGGTGGATAGGGTGGGGATTCGCCATATATAAAATGTATTTCTTATTTAGTCTAATAGTTTTCTTAGATTAATGAAACCCCGAGCAACACAGGCTGATTCGGGTAGTTGCTAAGAACAAAGCTTGCAAAGCTAAGTAATTCTTTGCGACACTGTGGACTTTTTATTGTCTTTAGCTACGTCGCCTGTTGAACGCGTTGGGAGAGTACCGATCATAGACACGTGGGCCGTTCCACGAGGGCGTTTGGCGTACGCACGTGGTTGCGTCAACCACAACGAGATGCCACGCGGCATACAGGGCGCCAGTTGACGGACCGCGGGCGGGGAAAATATCACATCACCCCCGCGAGCTTGCGCTCGCCCGGAAATTGGGTCACAGCTACGCGCGGGCGCAGAAAAAATGAATTATAAATGCCGTCGATAAATTGCAGCAAGCGCTTTTACTGAATCAAACAGCACCTGCCGCACTGTAGTACGCGCAGCGGCTGGCCCGGCGCTGGGTGAGCGCAACCCAACCGCATACGCGTGCCGCCGAGGACCACAGCCACCCCTTCACACCCCTCCCCCCACCCCGCTTCCCACGCTCCCAGCGCCACCTCTCCCCGCTGCAGCGGCCGACGCCCCGCCGCTTCGGCGCGCTCGAATGGATCCCGGTGTTTAAAACTATTTGCGGGCTGCGGAATTCGTACTACTTCGCTCTTCGTCGAACAACCGAGAGCATGAATGAAGGCTTTTTGTTTGCTTTGTTTCACTTTGTATCTGTCCTAAATGGTTTCATTTTTATGCTGCGATAAACTTGACCTGCATTTGCGTCGCTTGACGCGCAAATTTTTTCATCGCCATTGCGGTACATTTGAGGACGGAATCGCTGTGGAGGAAAAAGGTTGACTTATTATCCCATCAAAGCACTCGGAGTTTATTTGGTATTTTATGCACATATATTTTGTTTTTATGCCAATAGGGATGTGTTTCTACGGAGAAATAGCTGGGAAGAAACCTACTGGAGATGGAGGTTCATAGTCGCCGCAGATTTTACCTAATTTTACTTACAGAGTATGTAAAGTTTGTTTCTTATTCAGTTTATTGGAACTTAGAAAGGATGAAAAATAATAAATAATAATAATACTCAGTACTTCCATATTTCACTTGCAACTAACTCAAAATATCACTTTCAAATTAGTTCCCACAATGGGACAAACATGTTTCCTTAAATGGAATGAGCGAGAAAATGATTTCTTAAAATATGTCACGCTTGTTTTCTTCATTAACTTTAAATTATTTTGTCTTCTTTTCAACAAACATACATTTTTACTAAACTCATTCTTTGAATGTAAAGCGAAAGGTGTTCATATTTTTTATTTACTATCATCAATGATTTCTAAACAATTATTTATGTATGCGAAACAAATTGAAGATCACATGTTAATTTATCGACACCATATTCAACAGTCATAACCAGGGCTCGGATTCTGATGAAATGTCATCTTTTCATTGGTGCATTCTATACATAGCCAACATGTCAATCAATGATTATCATAACACATAGCTGATAGAAATGTTTAGTTATTGCTTATTTTGTGTCATTTTTGCTATTTTCAACTTTTAGGTTGTATTTTTGGACTTTTGGGTCACTTTTGTCGTTTATACGCATTTTGTTTCATTTTCTTGTTTTTTGTTAGAGAATGTTTCATGCATTTGCAATGATATACTAAAACAACTTTGTTATTGAATCATCAGTTCATGATACAAACCACTACTTTAATGGATTGGTTTTTTAAACCCTCAAAATTACACGGGTTTTCTATAACTTCCTCAGCCTTTAGAAACTGACGGTTGGAAGATCAGAGCTAAGGATTATATTTCCTAAAAAAATAAAGACTTTATATTAAGCACAATTTTACATAAACAAATTTTATTTAAAATGGTAAAATTCATTGAATAAATTAACATTTTGGTAGACGTTTTTAAAAATATTTTTAAATACATCATCTACCCGTTTTTAAGTTAAAGTTATTTTATAAGTAATTTTTCTTTTCTTTTTGATAAATTGTAGTAATTTTTAGGTCATCAGAATTCGAGTCCAGGTCATATCTAAGTCATAATGATCATTCGTTCAACTTCTTTCCTCGTTTTATAATATAATTGATTACCGAAGAACTATGTTACCCCGCCTACTAAAGCATTAATGTTACTTATTCTCAGCTAAAAGTGAAACGTTACCTCACCTTATCACATTATCTCGCAACAAAACAGTATCCAGTATTTTTTAATGCAATTTATACTTAATTTCCATCACAATATTGGTGAAATCTATAAAAGTAAGAGTATCGAATTGCGTTAATATAATATTCCGAGTAGAAAGTTGCAGTTAAACTTATATGTGGTATACCTTTTTAATACATTTATTGTAAGTATGAATACTTTCAACTTTTTTACTTGCTGTCTGTTATAAATATAATATTCCGTTACACGTAAAATAATTATAAATAATCCATTAAAACGGGTAAGTTGGGGAAACTTAAAGGAGAAGTGTCAGTATTGCTCTGCTTCAAGACTAAATAAAAACACATGATGGTAATAAAAATAAAAATACATCATTATAACGAAATATAATGACAAATATGAAATATAATTTGCGTGATATTTTGTGCACAAAATTTGGTTGTTTACACTCCCTGCTTGGAATATAAGTATGTGAATGTAGATACCTATCTAATCAGACTGTTGGGTGTTGACGCTCCGCCACTAAGTCAGCATGCGCATCTCCCCACGTGATCGTCCATCGATTCGAGCCGGACGCTCGAGCTCGAGCGCCCCCGAAGGAAAGCACGCAGCGGCGCCTCCACGGACGTCGTTTCACCGCGCGGTAGAATCTCGGCCATCTGCTGCGGGCTGCGACGCAAGAGCCCCGGAAGGTGGGGGTCTATTGTGTTGACATTCTTCTTAAGAGGCCGGCGCCAATCGCATGATGAGTGCGTAGTACGTAAGGCGAGCAGCAAGAGCGTGGGGGGAGGGGGAGGCGCAGAAGAGTAGTGATCGTCTCCACACCCGGCTCTTAATTAAAGAGGTGTAGGGGAGGGACAACAGCATGCGACGCCGTTAACGATGCCATCAGCGACCACAAGAACTTCTCATTGAACTGGTCCATGCCTCTGATACCACCAAATGGGTTTGTCGAGCAATTCGGTGTAGAAAAATGATCCTTTGAATTTGGTGGTCTCAGAAATGTCATTGCGCCAACAAAAATAAGTAACTAGCTATTCTTCACGCTTTCCTTCCGCCACCTTCGTTTTATCGACTGGGTCGTCCTAGATTCAAAAGTATTGTCCATTTTTTTAGATTAGTTCATTAGCTGTGATTAGTAACTTCATTTTGTAGGGAAGAATTTAATGTAGATGACACTTATTTTTCACATTCGGATGCAGACCCCCAATCCACCTCCATGAGTTAGATACCACGTGTGGAACACCTGGTTTTGATATTGCCAAAGTAATGAAGTATTCTCTATCGCAACTCCTGAATATGATAGGGTAAAAAATGTAGTACACTCGAAGTGTATAGAAAAAGATGTCTACCCCAATTCGAATAGTAGGTTTAAAATACTAGGTCCTGTAGTTCAGGTGTCGATGCGACTGGTCCTACTGGCTCATTACCTGTGAAGAATAGCCTCATTTTGTAGAGAAGAATTTTATGTAGATACCACTTATTCAAGTTAGTCTTTTACAAGAATTTCAGTAATCATTTCCAGGGAGATGCTCGCGTTATCATTTAAAATAGGCCACGTTCCGTGCGCGATCATACTTTCCTTGCTTTCGTGATCTTCCGTTCTGTTTTATACACGAATACTAGTGCCAGATTACGGAAGAGGCTGAGAAGGCTGCAGCTTGGGGCGCTCAATTTTTGGGCGCGGACAAATGTCAGCGGACGCAAAATTTCATAAGGGGAACTTTTGAACGTTTTTATAGAGATATTTCTTTCCATATTTGTATAAAAAGAAAGTGTTAATAAATCAAACATATCCATTAATATATATATATATATATATATATATATATATATATATATATATATATATATATAGAGAGAGAGAGAGAGAGAGAGAGAGAGAGAATTGCTACAGAAATATCGTATACTCATTAAATAAATATCGCGGTGAGAAGTTAGTTCAAATATTTATTTGAAATTGTATTTTCAACGTAAAATAAAAGCAATTTCTTATCTTAACATGTATATACTTGGGCAAAGGTGTTTTTAAATAATCTTGTTCAGAAATTGCAGAAATAAATTACAATAATATATGACTGACTAATTTTCTGGTAAATAATTGTCTTTAATACGTTAACAATTTTACCTCACTGTGATGCTGATCTGTAATATCAGTATAAAAACAGTTATTTAAGAAATAGGATTACGCATATAAAAAACTGTTTCTACGTATAGAAATGACATATGATCATTTTTAAATACAAATTTAAATACAAAAAATTAATATTTAATATTTATAATGAACCGACAAAATATCGACATATCGTGGATTCTTAAGATTTAAATATCAACATTCCAGTGACGACAATATCAAGAGCATATCAAACCAACACCCCAGGGGGTGTTGGTGAGATACATCTCCAGGGGGTGTTGATCTAACACGATGCTCCTAAATTGTTTATAGTGCACACACTTTATTAAACATTTAGGTTTCTCAAATTTCCAAAAAACTGTAAATTGACTTTCATATAATTAATATTGAACAACTAGAAATCAGAAACAAACTTGTTCTTGTAAGTTTTTTGAGTTTTCCTCTACATTCACCTCACCTTAAAGTTTAGTAGATATTAATATTTGGAGTTTTATAGACAAAATATTATATTAATCTTAACTTTGTTATTGTATTTACACTCTAGTCTAACATTAAGGCCGGTTCCTAATTTGAATGTAACTAATCAGGTAACAGATGGCCGTGTATTATTTCGGCAAAAGAGTTGAGCTTATTCGGAACCAAGCATGCAAAAGTGTCGAGACTCCAATGTGGTATGTTTTATTATGTTGGTATACTTTCTTATAACTTGATTTTCATACAAATTTTTCACATTTAATGAAAAACTCCAAAAATTGCAGTTTTGTACAAAAATGCAGTATTTTTCGTGTTCAATTTTACATAGGAAGAAAGTATGAGTGATAGTATTGGTACGGTAGCAAACAAACTGAGCGTTGCGGAGAACAGGAAGAAAGCAAAAGAAACACTAGAATGGGAAAATGAGGTCATAAAGAAGACACCTAATATAAGCTTATTATTCGCATCAGAGATAACTCAAAAATATTTCCCTGATACGAATCTAACGTCGTCCATTCTTCGAGCATTCTACCAACGGAACCGCCAGATAATACATGCAAACAAGAAATCAGCGTCAACAACAGAAATAACAGAAAACGTATTACAAGTTCCATACGACCCAGTACAGTGGAACGTTGATGATGGTTTTAGAGCAGATCTGCACAACGCCTGCTCTCTGGGCATTCTGCACAGCCCACCGTCTGCCCGCGAGAGAGCCGAAAGTGCCAGTAGTGGGTGTTGGGGAGCTTTGCAGAGAGGGGAGAAGACTGACGTAGCACTACGCGGCGCGTACATTGAATGCCGGGAAGTCTAATGCTGTGACATCATTTTCCCATTTATTTAAATCGGTGATGTCGCGTATTATAATCAACAATGACCATAATTCACTGTTCATGCTCTTTTGTACACTGCTGTGTATCCGGCTTTGTATCCACCACTGTATATACTTTTTTTAGTGGATTTTCGTTGTGACTCTTAAGCAATATATTAAAGCAGTTGCCATTTTTAAAACTTTATTATTTAATTCTAACTAACAAAAATTTACAATTTAATAATTGATTATTCACCCGGAATATTATAATCTCCAAATGATAGCAAAATGAAGAAAATTACAAGAACAAACCCTCACATCAATATTGACATAAAAATGGTACATACGTAATTGCAAGAATGGTAATGTCTAGCAGCACATAGTATATTGTTACCATTTTCCTCGTTATGAATCTTAAGATATCAACGAACAAACCTATCTGATGATAAGTTACGGGCAATCAGGGGATTAGCATGGGTCTTGATAAATAGAATGCAAAGGGCTTAATATTTTTATACCACGTCGTAAATGATGAATAAATCGTGTTTCTAGATTTTATATTAGAAATGTATAATGAAATGTTGTCAGAAATTGGAACAGAAAATAATCATGTTTTTTTAAGAATAATATTTTTTAGCTTTGAGACAACTGTCTTATTCAATTAAACACATAATTAATAAAAAAATAGTTTCTTGTTGACATCACCAAACAATAAGAATTCAGTGTCATAATTTTGTGTTTAGGAAAACACAATATTTATGATTGCATCGTAGCAAAACAAATTATATTATCAGCCCTAATAGCAATTATAATATTTGGTGTCCAAATCAAATATGTGTAATCCGTTGTAGTTTCCTATTTCACATTGTCATATATCGACAACAAACATTTCCAATATAATGCAAAAGGCAATGTTACTTGAACTGTATGTGACCGTCATTCTCGTAGATATCTCTTTCAATTTATGCGCTATGGTTCGAATTGCGCATTCTAATTGGTGGTTCCCACTCCTAGATTTTGCTTCATCCTCACCCTTCAAATTTCTCCACATTTCCACGTAAGTGGCACGCGAGCGTCTCTCAAGGGCAAAGTGCAAAATTGTGTGAAGGCCTGTTTTAGAGTTTTTTGTTTGCAAAACGGATTTAAGCAAAATATCTTTTTTTTAATTCATCAAGGCAATATACAGATCAATGTCCATATTAATCAAAATAATATTTCTCAAAAACAATGGCAAATGGTGAAGTTTAAGTTTTTAAAAGCTTATGATTAGTATATTCGCTATCTACAGAGCATGTCTTTTGTGCACCTTGCAAATTTGTAGAACTACTTTCCTCGTTACAACAGGGCTTAATGACTGGAAAAATAGCAACAGCATTTCTCAAGATGATAAGTTCCGAACAACAAGTTTGCTTAGGAAAATTTGTTTGTAGGTGTGCAGTTTAAAAAAAAGTTGATTCAGAGCTTGTGAAACGGGACAAAAATGAAATGGAATAGTGGAGAATTGTCCTGAAAAGAATTGTAGAAACTGTGAAATTTTTATCATAAAGAGGATTGTCTTCTTCGGTAACAAAGAGATGATTGGTTCTTTACAAAATAAAAACTTTTTAGGCTGCACTGAGTTGATATCCAAATCTGATCCGTATATGGCTGGCCCTCGTTCAGTATGAAAATAAAGGGCAACATTTGTGACAAAAAGGGTTTAGAAAAGGGTAATTTGGAGGATATTCATCAATTATTAAAAAATTTTCTACACATGTTATATTTAAAATTGTCGAGATTATTGTAACACTATTTAATGATGCACACGTAAGCTTCCGCGGCTCGAATCCATAAATTCTGGGCTATCCGGGAGACGCCGCGTCGTTGGCTGAGAGGCCGACGTTTGGCCTGACATGTCGCAGGCTTCCTCAGGGCAGTGACGGAAGTCACTTCCGTCACGGAAGTCACTTCCGTCACTGCCCTGAGGAAGTCTGCGATATGTCAGGCGAAACATCGGCCTCTCAGCCAACGACGCGGCGTCTCCCGGATAGCCCAGAATTTACTATTTAATGATGTCTGTAACTAATGCAAATGTCAAACGATCTTTCTTTGGTTTGAAGCAGGTAAAAAAATTATCTGTGATCGAATCGTAAACGAGACACATTGAATACATTATCTCTGTTAAACACATGGCATTTTTAGATACGTAGAGTGAAAATGACATTCCGTGATGCATAGAGTTTGAATACACGGTTAAGAAATTTGCAGAGACTAAAACGAGTGCGATGTCAGTGCATATTTTTATGTAGTACATCTAAATGTAATTTTGACTTTAATATCCATTTTTTGTAACAAAATGTAAAGAGATCTCAAATAAAGAAATTATTTTATAAATGCCTTATATTTTTAATTTTTTGAACTAAAAATGTTTGATGTTATAAAGAAATCCAAATGTATAACCAATTGTTTATACGTTTATAATTTGCATCAATGCGCACAATTTTTTATTCACAATATTAAAAAAATGTATGTAAAAAAGCAAATTATAAAAAGGGAGCTAAAACTTTTGAGAGCCTAGGGCACACATAAATCAATGATAGATAATGAGGAATACACATATGTGCGCGCATATCTCATATGGCGAGAGACTTCGTAGCTTAGGGATCGTTCGAGGCGGTTCATTTCGGACTGGGACAGTTCGTGATGAGTAGACTATTGAGTAACCGTAGTTCATAGAGTCATTCCCTAATCTGTAGTCAGCCGCTGTAGACTAGCAACTCAGTTCCCGACACCACGTACACGCCCACCACATATATACGATTGTACAGTAGATCGATGTTGTTTGTGGTCTCAAAGCACATGAAAGTAATAACTGGTACTGGTATGACCTATTATCAGAAGTGTGTTATTATTTCTACTAAGTTGTCATGAATGAACCCATTTACATATCGCCCGTTTATACCTTACCTACAAGGCCTATCGTCTTATGACTACCTTTTTCAGTTCGATTCATTCATATTTAAACATTTCTGTAGAATATCAACATTTTAATGTCAGATAATATCCCATTAATTGGCGGTATTGTAAATGATATCGAGTCATGTTCGTGTCGAAACAAAGTTCTCAACTTCATAGGTACTGTATCATGACAATTGAAGAGAGCCGACTCAGTCGATAATCGCGCGGGTGGAGGCCGGAGAGAGTAAACGTTGAACGGCCCAGCCAGGCTGGCATCTCCGTACCCTTTCTACGTACTCCCTCCCACTCCCTCCTACTAGCGCCCGCGGCACAGACCGCACCGCGCCGTAGAACTCCAATTATCGTCGCTTCATAGGGCGCCATCGAATAATGCTTCAATTTTAGGAGAAATTATCGGTATGCCGGCCAAGTCATTAGTACGAGGCCGCGCGGCCTATTTGACGTGCGTCTCTGGAATCGCGGCTCTACCACGTCGCCGCTGGCGGTCGTTTGCGATGTGGCTCTCTACAGAGGAGAGCGCTTTGCGGTCTCTGTTTGTTGGTGATCACGTTGTGGGAATTTCCTCCTGTAGAAAGTATCTGTTAGGACTTTCGATACACGGGTCTTCAAAATCTACGTGAAATGTGGAAATGGATTATGCAAACAGATGTTCGTCGTCTTGCATTAACTTAACACTAATCTTCAATACGTTTTTAGAATTTTTTGACAAATAAATTTAACATAGCTGAATTTGTTTGTTGACGTTTATATAATGCACGTTTGCATTTGGCAACAACTTTGAAACTGTTTTGTCGGGAAATGAATCACGAAATTGGGAAACTCCAAACGTCGATTCAAGAACATTTTTCAGGAAGTAAAACACTTTTTAATTTTTACGGTGATGCGAGCTAGCTGGCTCATTTTTTCACATAAAAATTTTTATGTGTTATTAATACTCATCGAAATCTCAACAAAACAGGTACTAATGGCCTCTTATTTGGAAATAGTGATGGATGCTTACAAACCTTCCCTGTGCTGTTAACATGAAGAATAACTTAATAATCCTATTACTTTCATAATTTATAATATATTACATTATATACAAATGCGTTATTGCTTTACTAATAGCCACATTTACTTCAGCAGAAAGCTACAAACTTCATTTGGACCCTTGTATCCGAAGCCTTCCCAATAAATCAATTTTGTTTTCTTTTCTCCATCGTCATAAATTTTAAATACATAATAATTTTCAAAAGTAAAATATATTTGAATTAATTCTATAGTAAATTAATATTTGTATGTAATCGTTACAATATTGCAGCAACATTAAGTTATTGTGAAATGCAAAGAAGGAAAAAATCATTGACTTTTGGTAGTAAAAATTCGATCCTTTTATGGGCCAATAATTCTGCTACTGTCGTCCTTTTAGCAATGTCATTACGAATAAGTATTTTATTTTTGCTGGTGATTCTTCACACTTGCAGGAAATGTCTATTTTTGGTTAACCCAAACTTTCAACAATGTTTTCATTCAATATTTTCCAATAAAATCTGTAGTTAACAGTATATTTCTTTGTTGGATTGTTTAACAAAATCATTTGCCCAATGATTTTTAAATTAGGCGCCCAGCTAGTCAACACCAGGAAATGAACGGGAGCCCATATGTCCAGGACATTAGGGATAGACAACGTCAATTTCACTGGAGTTGTCAAACAAACGTCTGTTCTAACTATAATAATTGAAGGACGCACGAGATTTTTTGTCAATATATCTATTTGTTGCAATTAAACATTTTGTCAAAAGAAAGTGGATTATAGGATTATTCATATTCCTAATTCGAACGTTAAGTATGTCTTTACATTTTTTTGTTCAGTTCATGTTACTCGTCCGCAATTTCTAATGATTCATTATCATTTTAAAAAAGAAGATCCATTTTTGTGTTACCGCTAATATCCGAATCTGGCTAATTTGCGAGTTACCCGGTTGACTTACACAGTACCCAGACGGTACCCAACGGATATTTTCGGTCCGTAACATATCCACTTGAAGTATCGGTCAGTTACAAAACAAAACGAATTGTAAATGTATAACACAATCGACACAAATTTTAAAAAGTATATCAAAACTCTAACCCTCTTACTTTCGTGCAATTGCCTAATAATATATATTTATTCAAAAATTTAACTCAATATTCCTGCAAAATTCTGACTTGAAGTCTTAATGTTTAGTTACCCAAGCAAATGAACTGAATGTAATTACGAAAATAATTGGAAATACGAAAAAAGGATTTTAACAAGAATAATATTGGCAACACAATTTTGAATCAATATTTCACTGACGTGAAGAATTTACTTTTAATTTTATTTACATTATTTTAATTTATTTTTTTTATTTCTTGAATATTTTCTAGATAATTAACTGTCATGTTTGCAAAATATTTGCTCCCATTGTTGAGGAACAGTAGAGGAACTCCACCACGTAAATGAATCTCAATCCATTTCCCAATTTTCCCTTGAAACTGGCCTGGGATGTATCAGTTTCCTTACGAGATACGTATACTAAATTCTAGGCACAGTTAAGAGTAATACATATTGTATTTGAATAATGAAGCTGTTCGCACAGCGAGTGAAATGATCCGTGGTACACAAAAGCTCATAATGATTCGGCGTCGGCGCGTTGTGTCGCTAGCAGCGGCGATAGCCACGTCGAGAGGGTCTCCGCCGTGGAAGGCGGAAGGGAACGAGGAAGGGGCGGGGGAGAGCGCGAGTGGGGCGAGGAAGGCCCACGTGGAGGGGTCTCCACAACGCCCGGGCTTTACTCCCTGTTATTACCCGCTCCCCTGTCATAAGAAAGTCCAACTTTGTTCAAAGGTTCCCCTGCTTTATTGGGGATTAGTTCTTTGCGTCCCCGTTGTTGAAAAATAAGAAGGCTGGCGCGGGAAACCCGAGCCGGTGTTGGAGGAAGGGGTCGTGAACTCCTGTGCCCTTCGTGGCCCGCCTGACCTTCGTTGACATAAAGGCGTACACTGTATGGAGGGGGCTGCTCTCTTTAGCACACCTAAAGGTTCAAAAATTAGGTCACATACAGCCCCTCTTTTATGGTACTTAATTACTTAGTATTAGCTTCGCAAGCTCAAAGCATTTGCAATTCTTTTAGCATTTAAGAATCTTTCTCAATCATTGGTGCTAGTACCATTCAAAATTTAAAATAGCTGTTTCAGAAGGCTGTTTGAATATTTAGAATCCCATGTTTTCTTTAGCATATGTACTATAACTGGAAGTCTGGATGTTGTGTAATTAATTACGGTATAAAATAGTACTTCTATCTTGAAGTATATTTTTAAAAGTGGTAGTGGTTATGGTTTGGTAGTGATGGGGTCAGAAGTGATAAATTAATGGGGTTTTTCCTTTCCCCTAAAACTTTCTTGAGAAATGGTGCAGAGCTTTTGTTAGCCACGTTGGGCGTCACTCTCCCCTCCTCGCTGGCGTCAGGGTCTTGCGACGAAGCTCACAATTTTTTTCGCACGCCGAATGTGGCAAGCGAGGGCAGGGGGAGGAAGAAGAGGTGGATGTGGAGACTAAAGGGAAGACAAAGAGAGAAAGGGGAGTTGGTCGTTCGTCTCGAGGGAGGGAGTGGGTGGGGGTGCCAACTTAAGAGAGAAAAAGTCACTCGGTTCCTGATTGCAATGGCGTAATGCTTATTGCAGAAGATAATAATTCTGCCCCCTCTTCTTCCCGCGCCTCCCTCTCCGCGGACTCTGCCGTCACCCTCGCCCCGCACCCTAACGCTACCCATCTCTTGTTTCCATGGTAACAAACTAACAACCCTTTGTCCGGTGCACTGTCCCTGGGGCAGCGTAAGAACTTCCCTCAACTGGCCGGCCGGCATCCCTCTCGGTCCAGATTCCCCCCGCCGCGCCGCGCGCCCCTCGCCCGCCCTCCCCGCCGCGCCCTCCTCGCCGCAGCGCCCGTTCCCGCCGTCTCGCGCCGTTCGAGGCCTTCCGGCGAGCCCGCCTCCGCCACTGAAGGGATAATCGCATGATAATTAAATCGCTACGTCGAACATTAAGATAAACTGGAACGATATTATTTCTCCTAAATTTACCTTGCTTATTTGGCCAGTAAATTAGTCTTTACGTGACACCCATCTTAGCGCAGAGATCGCAGATAAGCACGAATTAGACGCTGATTCTGGGCGGCGGAGCGGCGCCGTGACGATCGGGCTGGGGGAGGCCGCGATGCTACGCGTACAGACGCCGCCGCCCTCGCCACCACGGCGGCTCACGCGCTCTGCCTCGCCTCATCCCCACGCGCTTACACGCGGTCAGTTAGTTAACTGGCCGCGTCCCTACGTCGGCCGGCGTGCGGTGGGCAGGGCGCGGGAAGGGGGCGTGGGCGGTGGTGGTGGCGTTGGGGGTGGCGAGCGGAGAGGCGGGCGCGCAGCGGTCCAGCGCCCGGTGGCACCCGGCACGGGGACCAAATTCCAGGAGCATTATAAATTACCCCGAATCTCACAAAGCCCCGTCTGGGTCACTACAAGCGACGCCGCGGGAATTGGAAGTTCGGCGGGGCCGGAGGAGCAGAGAGGGTGGGCAAGGGGCTGCCGGTCTTGGCCACCACCTTGGGCGGGATTATTACGCCTGCGAGGGCCCGCACCAGCCACTGTGCCCTGCACCCACAGCTCCTGCGTCTACCCCCCTCCCATCTCCGGGCGGGAATGCGCTCCACTTTGTGAACGACCGCTCCTCCGTCACCACCGTCACTTTACCGGGATCACGAGCGGCGTGCATTCTGTGCGTGCGTGTCGCAGCGAAGCGGCTTGAGCAAGTATTCGCGCCAGTTGCCCGCTACCGCTTCGCGCCATACCGCTCGCTCCCGGAGCGTCGACCTCCCACTCTTCTCCCGCAACCTATCCCCCTCCCGAGGCGCGCCGAGCCACATCAAAGACGCGGTCGGCCGAAACGCAAATGTAATCAGCCGGACGCGCACCCCACGCGGCACCACCGGGGCCGGCGGCCGGCATGCACTGATCGGCGCCTCGAGATGCTCCCATGTTCACGTGCGCGTTGGCTCTGTGGAGGCATTGTGCCATATGGCTGCCTGTTCGCACTTCACCCGCGAATCTTGAAGGCAGGGCCAGGAAGGCGGAAATAAAGAAGAGTTTGATCTGAAGCAAGGCGGAAATAGCTTTGTTGTCACTGCTTTCGTAACGCTTTATCAACTGATTCATTTTCTTAGAGTTATTCTACAAGTGAATTCGTAGTATCTGTAATTTCTGTAGGTTTCAAAGATATTTCTTGACGAATAAATTCTTAAGTGAGCCAAATCACATCATATATAGAGGAATAAGCAAACTATCCAACTGTTCTGTACCAACTGAATATTGCGAACGATGGCAATGACCGAAATTGAATTGAAGTTGGTCACACTGTTTTATTGTTTCTTCAAGTTCAATAAATACATGCTAACAATATAAAAGCTACAATAGTTATTTATGCACCAAGGGTGTTATAAAGGTTCTAATGACCGAGCGGCGACAATCAGTTAACGCCCATGGCACAAACAAGATGTTAGTTTTCTCCGCATTTTAATTATTCACTTATATTCATTTACAAATTAACTAGATGTTAACTTGACTCGGTTTGTAATATGATTGGATCTATGGCAACGCGATCTTCGTTTGTCATTGTTAGCGTTTGTTTACGACCCTGAATCAAATAAAGAAAATATTTCATCAAGTATTTTTGATCAAAATATTATTATCATGATTAAATTATCATAAATAAAAATTTCATCCAGTATTTTTGAATATACATTTAAATTCAAAACACTTTGCATTTTCTCCTTACTATATTACTTTTATGGATGAGTAAGGATTTATATGTATACGAGCATCCCTGTTGTTTACATAGCCTGCCCCTGAAGTATTAGATATTTTGCAATTCACTTGGATAAGTATGTATTTCTGGTCAACTTGTTTTCCTAAAAACACAACCCTGTATTATCATTTTGTATCACCAGAGACGGATCATGTCTGTAAACCTGTTTGCTCTTCGTCGCGAATATAAAGCTATTAGATTTATATATTCTAAATTGCAATAATAGGTTTACATCTTTATAAGTTAAGAGTGAAATTATTGAAAACAATGTTTTTTTTCTAAACAGATTCTGAATTTTTATTTGAAGATTTTGTAATAATTTTCGCGATCCACTTCCGGCAATCACTTCTAAGTTTCCAGGAAACTATCGTTGTCGAATTGTGTAACTCCAGGAGGAGTAACAATGTTGCAAGTCACCTCATTGAGACCGTGAAGCAAGTGCAACCTTCCTAGCCAAGCGTCTATGAAGTGCTTACGTCCTCGTCCTTACGAGCCGGCACCGGGGATCCTCTCTTCCAGCGAACTTCCCGCAGCGCCAGCCAGAGCGTCCTCCTTCCTCAGCACTTTAGCTGGCGTCGCCGATAATACCCGGCCGCGCCCAACAATAGGCGGCAGAGGACGCCACCGACCTTCACCTTCCAGCGCTCAGTCATACTAGAGAAAGGGCCGTCGCCGCTAATCCATCTTACAACTTGGCGGGACTCTTCGGGACGAAGCGGCCAAGTTCGTAACTCCCAGGCGCGGACGGTAGAGGCGTGCTCGTCGTCCGCAACTTCGCCGCTATTTTACCGGCGACCGGCCTGCCGGTCGGTCGGTCGGACGGTCGGTCGGTCGGTCGGTCGGTCGGTCGGTCGACCGGCCGGCCGGCCGGCGGGCCGCTCCGCTCGTTCGCCGGCTGGGTATTACACGGACCGCCCCGGAACGCTGCCAAAGCCAAGGCGCTGAACAACTTCGGGTGGGGAGCGGCAAGGCGGCGCGGTGCGGTGGCGGAGTGGGCGAGATCGCGGGCGGTCGAGATGCGGCTCGGCGGGCGCGGTCGAGGCGGAGGCGGGGCTCGATAAATCAGGCTGCGGAGGAAGGCGTCGGCGGCGTATCGTCGCATAGGGCACCTGTCCCCTCGGCCACACGCCAATGGTCTTCCTCCTAGAAATTGTTAAATCAACTACTGTTTAACACGTTGGCTAGACATTGTTTGCATCCGTCGCAAAATCATTTAGACGTTTTCAATCATGACGTACTAAAAGGAGATTGTTGTAACTGAGAAGAGGACCATTGCTGAGAATCGTATTTGTAACATAATTTCCTTTGGGAAATACCAATAATAGTTAAAATGTGCTATTGCCGATGCTACTTGACAAACAACTCAAGCAAATCATTACTTGTGAATGTCAGCTAATATTTCATTTTCTGAGATTGAAGGATGAATATTCTTAATCACTATTGAGTATTGTTTTTTGGTGGTCAGGAAATATTTAACTGCTTTTTGGAAGTCGGTCACTGATTGTAATTGGATTCGAATCTTTTGATTTTTGAATTCTGTAGTGAAGTTGGATGAGACGTTAAATTTTTTCATTCGCGAGAGAAACTTAATTTTCCAAAATTAGTAAACAAATTGGTGGGAATTTTATTTTCGTCACTTAGATCATCTGGAATCTCTTCGTTTAGCCAACTAAATCTGGTTTTGATTTCTACATTGTATTGACTTTGTATGTTGAATCCTGCCGGAGGCTGTCTGTCTGTGGTTTCGCGTTAAAGGTCTCTGTTATCACTCTCGTTATCGCTGGCTCGCTTTCCTTGCGACATTACCTTGTTATGATGCGTTTGGGCTGAAGCATCTGACTATTGTGAATACATTCGTTCCTCGGGCTGGCCTGATGATCCGGCCACGAATTGGATGTTGTTGCTTGCAATAAGTTGACGTTGAGGCGGTATTTCAGTGAATTCCATGCTGTCCGTGAGATTCACGTTGCCTTCGTCGGGAACCACATTAGACGACTCTTCCGAATGATATAACGAATTTAGGGCTTCAAGGACCATTCGCCCTGTGCTGGATAAATCATTGTTGTTCATTCAACTACTAAAGCACTAGTAGTGAATAATTATGACCACTGAACACTATTTCGAACACAAAGTTCCTAATGTTCGGCGTGATGTTGAGTTGCACTTTCACACTTAACGATTCTAGCTGTTGTTAGCTGACCGACTGCACTGGCCCGCAGCTGAAACGAGAATGACGAAAATGTGTCACCAGGATCTACTAGTGTTTTTCAATTACCTGATAAAGAATTCTTGCATTGGAAAACGATATGTAGAAACATAATTAATTTCAAAATATTAGATTACTTTTGAGGTACGTGTAGAAAAGAAGCGGTATTTTAAAGCTTCCATCTTTTGTTCATTATCAGTTCTCCTCACCATGTTTAAAACAGTAAATGAAGTCTCCAGTACAATACTGGCTGCTAAAATAAGAACTGTTTTGCGAAGTGCACGAATGCAAAAAATCGTTAGAGTGCCTGGTGTACATAAAACGTGTGTTTTAAGTATTCAATACACTTATAAAACTTTTTGTAACAGTAACAAAAAATATAATATTTTAAAACTCGTCTATGCAGTATCAAATTTATAGTAGTTATGCAGTACTAAGTCAGGGAGTATGGACTCCACAATTTCCAAGCCATTTAAGATATCGAAATACAGTTTTCTTCCAAAGATATAAAATCATGTACCTAGTAATATGATGTAGATTGTATACTGTTCGAAATATTGTTTTTGGAGAAATGGAAAAATCTTTTATTTTTAAACTGTTTTTTCCACCCCCTATGGTTGGATCATAAAAGCATTAATACAAATAATACATTACTTCTTAATGTTTTACAAATAAAATTGAGTAAGAAAATCAATTTGTGAGATGTCATTCCGAATTTTACAGGCAATATTAACGATTTCCTTTTAGTGCAGTTGCACCTGCCCGCTTTGGAGTGAGGTGGCCTTGACGGCACCGAACCCCTCCCCCAGTCCAAATCCGGCAGCCGGCAGCAACACCACGGGCTGTTCTTGCGTGGCACTAAGGACAAGGGCTGTACAAATCGGCGATTCCAGACGTTTCGCGCGGCAATAACCAACAGTTTTTTAGGACTTTTAAAACTACCTACTATTTCCAGAACGAAGGAGCACCTGCAATTTTGTGTGGGGTACCTTCATTTATCCGTATTTTTAGGTAAAATTCAGGGCAGGTTTCGACAGCTCAGTCCATTCCTTTGTCAGTATGATGTCATTTCTTCCATTCATTATGTTTGCGTGACAGTATAAATAAGACACTTTTAACATCAAGAGTTGAAGTGAGTGTAGGTTTTACATTCATTAAACGAAATTATTTATGTATTGTGTTTTCACAATAGAATTGTTCCTATTATCTTTCTAATATGGAAATGTTTTGATCCGAACTTATTTCTAGGTACTGACAAAGGGGGCATTGCCTAAAGTGTAATTAATTGCTGTTGATAACTCAACCATCTGTTTCGGTACTTTGGATTAACCTTGGCACTTCACTGGAAGAAAATACGTAAATCATATGGATAGCTTAATGACCGTGTTGAATTCGTTCGCAGCGCGGAAATTTAGGTACTGGCTAAGGTTTTGGAAAACTTCAAAAAACTACAGCTAATTCGTCTAAACCAATGACATTACTGGCGTTTAGGGTGGCGTATCCGCGACGCATTGCCACCCTCCATGGCACCCCACAAGGCACCATGCGCCATGCCCATTGCTGTCGGTATATTTGTTCAAAGTATTTTATTTCAGAAATTTGCGTCTCCTATAAAATTCCATTTTCAAAAATTTAGTCACTCTTCGATGGGATGAGCGATATGTTAGCAAACAATGTCAATCAGTCTGGTCTTCTTCAACACCCTTCGGTAATTTTAGTTCTCGAAAGTGAGTCCGATCTTATATTTAAGATTATTAACCAGTTATCTGATATGGTCTACTGATTCGAATTCCCCGCGTTGTAGATGAGAATTGTCCGAGCTTTTATCAAATTTCCAAAAAAACAGTAATCGCATAATGTTTGAATGCACCTATTGGAGAGAGGTTCCCAGATGCGCAGAAGACCTGCAGAGTCATTCGTTAGAGGAATTCCTAGTGAGATGGTCGGCAAGCAGAGCAGTTTTCAGAATGTGATTCCGGCACCACATTTCTTCAACGAAGCAATCAACATCCGGAAAAGAGGAAAGTCAAAAATGCTTTCAAATAGAGGTAAATGTTAACTTAATTATTCAATCATATTGTGGATATGATTTCGTCGATTGTTGTTTACTATTAAAAAATAGCATTATAACGAGATGGGTACCCTGACACACTACGTGCCGCGTAATGAAATGTGTTTCTAATATGAGTTTATCTTTGTTTGAATTAAAGCTTTTTGTTTTGTTTCAGTATCATTTTGAATTTTCCGGTGATTGTGGTTTTATTGAATTCCACCAAACCTGATAAATGTTACCGTTTGAACTATTCGAGGAGTTTGTGGATACATTTCATGCAGTTGATTCGCCGCGTTCAAACACGCGTTCAAACATAGTAAATTAATATTTCCATGCTCAACGGAAAATTATTCGCCTAGAATCTACATGGTAATAATTGAAAACAATTGCCAAGAATACAGCAGCTGAATCAAGAAATTGTCAACATGTGGCTGCTGAGGAGGATCAGAAGGCGAGAGCGTTCTTCTGAAATGCGTTCACCAGGAGCAGAAAGATGTTTCCGGATCCGTTTCGCAAGAAATTCCACTGCAGCAATCTTTCTACCCAAAAGTATAACTACTGACATGCCACAAAGTAAGATATTATATGGTTCTCTTCGTTCGCTCTAAATATTGTCGCAATTGTTCGAATAGATATCGTAGGTAATTCCACGAGTCATTTGAAAATTTTCTATAAATCCCCGAGTCGTGAAGCGTCTGGGGGATTATTGTGAGAATTTAAAATCACAAGTGGAATTTATTAGAATTATTACACTTTTTATTATTTCGTTAATATAACTTAATACAGTAATAATAAAACGTACTTCATATATAATTAAAATTTATTCAGAATTTGCTGCAAGGAAATGTAAACGACATGAGACAAATAATAAAATAAACATAAACAAAAACACCCGAATTATTTAGTCACAATTATTAAACACACAATTTTCAATGTTCAAAATTGAAGGAAATGTGTTTATTCGCTAAATTGTAATGCAGATTATGCATTTCGTAATTTTACTGTATATTTTTTGTAATCTTGTCCATCCAGTTCTTATACTATAATCAAGCTACAATCTTTTAAAATATTTTCTATCACTCAATTCGTCGCAAATGCGGTTAATTTGTATTTTCTTTCTTTACAAACGTTTTAAAATTGTTTCCTAAAATATTTCTATTGTTAATTGTATTACGTGGTTTACATTCCTATATAATTTGATATATTTCAGCATTAGATGCCGAACTTAACTTTGACTAATATTTTGCTTTCAAACCGGCAACAATTGACGCATGAGAGGCCAAGGAATCTTAAAAAATATCTCTACTATATAAGCTTTGTCTGTAAACAAAAAAGATGTCA
Organism: Gryllus longicercus; assembly: GCA_038098605.1. NCBI lineage: Eukaryota > Metazoa > Arthropoda > Insecta > Orthoptera > Gryllidae > Gryllus > Gryllus longicercus. Next base: position 3,804,534 of record JAZDUA010000001.1, read on the forward strand.
AAATATCACCTCCTAGCAGGTGATAATGAAGAACTAATAATTAGATCTGGGTAATTATGGGTAAGACATCTCTAATTGATAGGTGTGGTTCCAATTCTTCGCTAAAATTTCGTGAGTGAAAAGAATAACAGATAAAGAATATAATAAGAGGAGTCAGTGTATTTTGAATCTACAACCATATATTGCCCCGAGAAGGTTTAAATGAAGTTATTTACGATATAAACCTAAGCAAGTCTTTCAAGGTCTCGTTCCGAAGGTCGCGGGTAGGTGTGAGTAGCTATCTGAGTGAAGGGGCTTCTTTTGCTGAGTGTCTTCAAGTGCGATAACTCTCAGTTGCAGTGTCGTTCGTGTGAGCGGTGCGAATAGTGCCACGTTCAGAAAAAGTGTTATTTTAGTTGTAGTAAAAACCAATAAATCATTTTTAGACTAGTGAATGGCCACAAGTAGTTGCTCCGTTACGGGGCAACTAATTCGAAGCGCAATGGACGCTACCTATAGTGAAAATGGTGGTGAAAACTCGTTTAACAGTGAATCTGTGCAACCCATCCCAGATCAAGCAATACTTCAACAGCAAGAACTTCTTCAGCAACAACTACAATACCACCAACATCAGCAACAAATGGTAAAAATACAACTCTCTCAACTTCTAACTCAATATCATGTGCCTCCACAACCGCCTCTGCAACTAGATCAACTACAGCAACTTCTGACGCAGCAACCACAGTTACCGCTATCAACAAGCAGTGCAGATACAGATTGTCAGAAGACCGATAGATTAGCACAACAAAGCAGTAGTACAACAGACGTATCAACAATGTCATCAGTTGAAGGTACGTGCGATAACACTCTGGAGTGGCAAGAAGTCGTCCCGAGACGGCGGAAACGAAAAAATAGTGAACCTTCACAAAGAGCTCTAAAGAAAATGCCAGCTACAGAAAGTATTACAAATTACAACAAATTTGAACTTCTTTCTTCTACAGAACCAGAAAACAACACAATAGAAAAATCTGAATCCAACGAACGAACCAATGGTAATAAAATTCCACCCATTTTTCTACCAGGAATAAAAGATGTGAATATCTTAAAAAAATGCATTGAAGAAGTATTAAAAAAGAGGAATACAGCTATAATTTACTGAACAGTGACAGTGTCAAAGTCATATTAAGTACAGTTGAAGCATATAGAAAGCTCATAAAACATTTTGAAAATAAAAAATTGCAATTTCATACATATCAGCTCAAAGACGAGCGTTCTTTTAGAGTTGTGCTTAAACAAATTCACGCAAATGCAGATGTTAAGGAACTGCAAGAGGAAATTGAAAGATACGGCCACAAGGTTCGCCAAATTTATAATATCCAACACAGACAAACAAAAGCGCCACTCCCTCTCTTCTTCATAGAAAAAAGAAGAAAGAAATCGTACAATGCAAAAGATGTCAAGAATATGGACATACAAGGACATACTGCCATCGAAAACATCGCTGTGTGAAATGAGGAGAAAATCATCCGACCGAAGTCTGTAAAAAGCGAAAAGAAGACCCACCTAAATGTGCTCTATGTGAGCAAAACCACCCAGCAAACTACAAAGGATGCGAAGTCTACCAAGAAATAAGACAAAGTAAATATCCCCAGAATACACAAAATTCGTATCTTTCTCACTCACACCATCGAAGCAACAAACTTTTAAGTAGTAACGTACCTAGCGAAACGCAACACCGCACTTGGGCCTACGTAGCCAAGTACCCTCCATCACATCAAGTCATAAATGATAATAGTAATACTGAAATTGCACAACTAATATCAACTGTTCAAGAAACTTTTCAAAAATTTGAATCAATACTAACCAAGCAAAGTGAACAAATCTCCAACCAGATAAGCCTCATGACCAAAGTAATAAGCAAATTATGAAGACATTTCGTATTGGTGTATGGAATGCCAATGGACTAGCGCAACATTGCAGAGAAATTAACAATTTTCTACAAGACGAAAAAATTGACGTAATGCTCATCTCAGAAACTCATTTCACGGAAAAAAGTTTCTTTAAACTACCTAACTATGAAATATATGATACAAAACACCCAGATGGCACAGCCCATGGAGGTACGGCGATAATAATAAGAAGAAACATACAGCATTCTTTGAAATCAAATTTTGAAAATGATTACCTGCAAGCCACATCTGTACTAGTTTATGACAGTTTCGGTTCATTGACAGTGTCAGCTGTCTATAGCCCTCCAAAGCATAAAATAACGGAAGAAATGTATAGAGAATATTTCGATACGTTGGGTGCAAGGTTCATCTCTGGAGGTGACTACAACGCAAAACATTCGCAGTGGGGGTCAAGACTGTCGACTTTACGAGGAAAAACACTACTCAACGTAGTCACGTCATTCAACGCAGAACCGCTATCGACAGGAGAGCCAACGTACTGGCCAACCGACTGTAATAAGCTGCCGGACTTACTTGATTTCTTTATCATGAAAGGAACAAATCAGAGCTTTACATCAATTGAAAATTCTCTCGAATTGTCCTCCGATCACTCTCCAGTAATATTAACTATTAGCTCTCATATAATAGAAAGTAATTTTAAACCTAGTATTTCCAATAAAAAAACGAACTGGAGTGACTTTCAAACATGGCTTAATGTAAATATTACTGCAAACGTTCCTCTAAAAAGTGAATTCGATATAGATGAAGCAGTTGAATTTTTAACTACTAGTATCCAACAAGCAGCATGGTACGCTACACCAGAAACGTACGGAACAGCTTCTCACAAATACCCCAAAATAGTTGATGAAATGAAAAGAAATAAGAGGAGACTTAAGAAAGTTTGGCAAACCACGCATGATCCAAATGATAAACGAAACTTCAACAGGGCAGCGCAGGATCTTAAAAGATTTCTTCAAGACCTACATGAAAATAAAACCAAGGAGTATCTTGAAAGACTATCACCAACCAAAGACAACGACTACTCCTTATGGAAAGCCACCAAACGCATTAAACGACCAATCAAACCTGTGCCGCCTATACGTGATAAACATGGAAAATGGGCTAGAACCAACCACGAAAAAGCAACAGTATTTGCGGAACATTTTGCAAAAGTTTTCCAACCATTCCCATCAGATGAAGAAGAACAAGAAAGAAATATTATTCAGTTCATTAATGCACCATATCAAATGTCTTTACCAATAAAGCATTTCAAGACAACCGAAGTTTCATATGCAATAAAACAAATTAATCCTCATAAAGCACCTGGCTACGATCTCATCACCGGCGTTGTTCTAAGAAACCTGCCAAAAAAAGCACTAGCATTGGTAACCTCAATTTTCAACGCCATCATCAGAATTGGACATTTTCCCTCTCAATGGAAATACAGTCAAATTATTGTCATACCAAAACCGGGGAAACCTATTTCCGAAGTATCCTCGTATAGACCGATAAGCTTATTACCAATCTTGTCAAAAATCTTTGAAAAGCTTCTCCTCAAGCGGATACTTCCAATCCTAGCAGAAAACAACATCATTCCAGACTACCAATTCGGCTTTAGGTTGAAACATGCCCCTACCGAACAAATCCACAGAATAGTAAAAGTCATTAATGAAGCGCTGGAGAAGAAACGTTATTGTTCTGGTGTCTTTTTGGATGTAGTCCAAGCTTTTGACAAGGTGTGGCACTCAGGACTCTTTTATAAAATCAAAAATATGTTACCCCACCCGTTTTTTGCACTACTTCGCTCCTATCTTACTGAAAGATGTTTTCAAATAAAATTTAAGGAAGAAACATCATCATTCTATCCTGTCGCAGCTGGAGTACCCCAAGGAAGTGTTCTCGGTCCACTACTGTATCTACTATACACGGCCGACCTTCCTGTTTCAACGGACATCACGTCAGCCATGTTTGCTGACGACACAGCGTTTTTAACTTCCCATGAAAATGCCATCGAAGCATCAGAAAATCTTCAAGAATACCTCACTGTGCTGCAGGAATGGTTCACAAAGTGGCGAATAGAAACTAATGAAAGTAAATCTGTCCATGTAACGTTTGCACTCAGACCAAATAGATGTCCTCCAATTAAAATCAGCAACAAGGATATACCACAGGCAGATTGTGTAAAATACCTTGGTCTACATCTAGATAGAAAAATGACTTGGAAGACACACATCAGAAAGAAAAGAACAGCTCTCGAAATCAAAATTAAGCAATATTATTGGCTTCTAGGCAAAAAATCGTCTCTTTCATTGGCTAATAAAGTACTGATTTATAAATCAACAATAAAACCTGTTTGGACCTACGGAATAGAACTTTGGGGCACTGCGGCTAACTCAAACCTAGAAATACTGCAACGATTCCAATCAAAAACTCTAAGATTGCTTGCCAATGCCCCGTGGTTTGTTTCGAATACAACATTGCACAATGACTTACACATACCTACAATAAACCAAGAAGTCCAATTCAGATTCCAAAAATATTATAAGCTCTTAGAAAACCATCCAAATTACCTTGCATTAAACTTACTTGACAATAGCCAAGAATTAAGAAGATTGTGCAGATTTCATCCCCTGGACCTCTTAAATAGGTTCGATCATTAATAAACATTGTACTGTTATAGTAATTGCACTGTAACTAAGTAAAACAGCTTAAATTTGTATATATATATATATATATATATATATATATATATATATATATATATATAAACATAATTACGTTCATGATTGCCAGTGTATTTATATATTGTCTGTTGTTTTTCTGTCTTGATCATATTTGTCCTATGTTATATTTGTGATTTATACCATTTATTTGATCATTACTGAAAATGTATTCACGAAGGACTGAGAATGCCCAGTTCCTTCACATGCCAATGTAACTTTGCTAAAAGATTTGCCTATTGTTCAGATGAACAAATTGCAAATAAAAATAAATAAATTAAATTAACGAGAGTTGTTGGTAAAAAACAGAGTGTCTTCAAATATTGGGCGTCCAAGAATTTGATTTCAGCAGAGAACCATATGAATATTGTCCTCTCTTTCTATTGTTTTGCATGTTATCCCCTTTGTCTAATGTTAGTGGTGTTGAATTTCTCGAATTTGCTCAGGCTTCTTTATCCGGTAGATTAGGTTTCAAACGAAACGTGTTTCACACATTTACCCACCGATAATTTCAATTGAGTTACTTCAAACATGAGATTTTTAACAAGTTTTTCCCAAAACATTTATGAATGCTGTGATTATTTTATAGATATATTTGATTTAATTAGTGAAAAATACTTGCAAAAGATAAATATGTGTCTGGTTCCAAATATTGTCATCCTTGAATTTTTCTCCCATATGAGTATTTTTTCAGACTATAATTAGGAACAGTCACCGGACAAAATTATATGTGAAGACAAAATTCTTGAGTTAGTCTATTATTATTGCAAGCAAATTGTGTGCTTGGAATTTCTATAGTCAGGCTGCTTTATGAAAAAATAGATAAATCCAATATTGTAAATTACTTCCTCTAACACGTGGGGTAGCCAGAATTCATGGTTTGTAGGTACTGAATACCGAAAAATTGATTGACGTCAAAACGTCTGTGTCCGTCCGTGTATGGTTAACGCCAGCGCCTAAACTGTTTAGCCGATTTCTCCAAATTAATTTTCCCCAATCGGTCTGAACGACTCAAGGCTTTGGGAGTTGAAAACGGATATTTTGATTTTTGAGGGTACTTTACATCAAGCCTTAAAACATTTTCAAAACATTCTCAAAAATAGCTCCATTTTTTTTATTAAACTTTGTTCTTGGATAGGGTAAAGGACAAAAAAGATTGTACGGGTTTCATGTTTGTTGATTCCCAGATTTAGCGACTATTTGAGACGTCTTTTTTGGAGATTTTTTGGGCGTCTTCCTACAACTATAATATTGAAGATATAGATTTTTTTCAACAAATCTGTTCTTTAAAGACATCTTGAGATTAGGTCTAATTTTTGGATATGAATAATTTTCGTGTAATTTAGCACGGAATATCGGCATTTTTTTTTCTTTAAAACCCCTCCAAATTTATTCTTTGAATTTTCTTCTCTAATGTATCAAAATGATTTCGAATAATTTGCCTCTTTTATATTTTTAAGTGTCAGTCCGGGAGCGGTTCTTACGGTTCTTCTGCAGCGTAGTGGTATGACTGACGACGGCTTAACTCGGAGGTCCTGTATTCGAGTATCGGTGCGGATAATAACTTTTGGTGGTTGAAACACTTTTGCATGTATATGTAGTACTATATTATAGTACTTAAAAATAATGCAAAAAAGTATGTCCTTTTGTATCACTACTAGTGTTTGTCTTAAATCACCTTCGTGCGGGAACATGGGATATTTCTCTAGCAGTAGCACAGTTACCGTGCTTGTGCTGATGGTTTCTTAAAAATTGTACATAACCTTTAATTTTCCTTGGAGTATTATACAATATTGAGGAGATTGTACTGGTATAAACTCTTTGAACACTACACTTACACATATAACTTGAGTACTTATACAAGAACTCTACACAAAAATTGAAAAAAAAACAACAACAACATAAAGTTCTTATTTTATGTGGTATTTACTGCACGTTCATTAATGTCAATTTCCTTGTATTACAATTCCAACTAACAAAACTGTACTACTGATAAACTGAAAATATAAGAACACTTGTGGAAGCTTCTTAAACACTGCATATTTCTCAGCTACAGCCTTTAATTCTTACACAAATTAATATAATTACTACTTTCACCATTAAATGAACATTTGTCATATTACCTCAATGTCTCGTCAGTATTTCAGGTTTATAAACTACTGTTAAATCAATTCAATAACTGTCTGGCGAAGAATATTGTTAATATGTCTGACATTCACTTCCTTGTTACTACTATATTTAAATTTCATTCCGTTCTAAAATTATATTTTCTCCTTTTTCTAATGTGTAATTTACAGTTGGTTTTGCGTTTTGTATCTCAGCAGAATGCACGTGTTGATTTTCGCACATTCAGAACCTGTCCCAGCTTCGTGTGCCGTGGGATACTAACACAAAACTCCCTTTCGGCTCTCATCCATTGGCCACGTTGTAGAGAGCATCTTAACCTTAGATTAAAGTAGAGAGTAAATATGTGTGCCTAATTTTCACTATCTTCGGCAGTAGGCGACCATGGTTTTAAATGCTCCAATCTACTGAATAACATCTAAACATTCAATTGACTTAATAATTATGATATATTGATATTTATGAATGATTGTGGCATATTATCAATAAAATAGAATGCATTTTTGGAAGTTTTTCTTTTTGTTTTTTTTTGCTACGAAGATGCCTGTAATGAAATATATCCCAATGCATCAATGAAGTAAAAGAGAAATATTAATGAAAATCATATTTTTTACCAGAATATATGGAATGTTAACACAACAGTTGTAACAATACAAATAGTATGGCAACTAGAAGTACGTGTTAATCTCTATCGCTAATCAACAGTGATACTTCTATAACAAACTTGCAATGCAAAATCAAATATGTAATTATAGGTAAAGACGATGGCGGGAAAATTATTTTCTCTTCCAATGACTAATTTATTACATGGGTTCATATCAACTGTTAACAATTTTTTATATGATATATGTATACAAATGTCTCGATGCACTGTAAGATGCTACGTAATTCAGCGCTGCGTATATCACACATACATTATTCATAACATGATGTTTCAACATAACAAAATGGCATATAAACAACCAAAATTAAACGATTATCAGACACGTAGATTAGGCAACTGTCACCATTTATTTGCCCAGAAGTTATGTGCGGAAGATGTATAGTATCTCACACATCGCATGAACTGCAATTTCCGTCAATTTTTTTTCCGAATGTTATAGTTTTCTCAGAGAATCCAGCAATTTGAGACTTTTTTACAGCACTGAAAATGTTCATGGTCTTTAAAGAAATGCTAAAAAGTAATTAAAAGAATTTCCAGTTTCTAATTATTTTCATGAACTCAACAAGACAGAATCACCTGAAGTTAAAATGTTTTAACTCCTCCAGGCACAATGTTCGGCACCTCTAAACCAGCACTATTGTGCGAATGCAAATAATGCAATTTCAGCTCCAAGACAATATGTACAAAGAGATAATGTAGGAGTAAGAGAATAGTTAGAACATCATTTGATATCATTATTAATTTAGAAGTACTCAATAGCTTTAGCAATAGAGTGAAACCTCAGCCAAATGGAACACGATAGTCCATTTTCCACCTGGATGGGGTCACCTTATAATGTTGTTTTTATTATTATTGGTAATATTTTATATCTCTTATTGTAATTATTGTTATTATCATTATTTTAAATTTTCCTCAGGCGGAACACGGTTGGCTACATCTCAACTTGCAAACACGTGCGTCTAATCAAGCAATCAGGCTTGGTTGAGCAGCCTACCGTGGCCGAAGAGTCAATGGACCCTGGTCGAACAGACGAGTTTGCGCATATGCCCGATCCACTTAAATAGGGACCGTGCGGGCACATTATCCAAACTCATTCCGTATTGTTCATACTATTAACATTTGACCATTTGTGAATGTTAATAAGCAGGGCACACCAACCATCCTCCTCACAGCTTACGTTGCTTACAGGGCATCGCGCTAATCTTCCTCTCCCTTTCAACTCCGCTCTCCCTACCACTTCGCAGCTTCCCTGCTGATCCTTCTATTCGGATCGTGCTATACCCTTCGCTGGCCATTCCTCTCTCGCCCTCTATTCACCCTCTCGACCCTCTCGAACACTTTCCCTCCTGTCCTCACGCGGTTGCACCTGTAAACCCCTTTCTAGCTCACCCTGCTTCTCCCGCTCTTGCCAGTAGTAGGGATATAGGGGTTCGGGGCCAGGAAGTGCTTATCTTATCAGCTTATCTTATCTACTTCCTGTTTCCCTCCCCCACATCCGGTGTAAACAACCGGCGCCACCAATTATAATGGCAGGAAGTGCTTATCTTATCAGCTCTTATCAGGTTATCTTATCTACTTCCGCCCACCCCTCCTCCTCCCCCCGCCCCTCCCCCTCCCCCCACCCCGCCCACTTCCGATGTAAACAACCGGCGCCACCCATTATAATGCCCCGCCGAATGTCAACAACCCACCACCCTCCCCCTCCCCCTCCCACCCACCCCTCCGATGTAAACAACCGGCGCCACCAATTATAATGCCCCCCCCTCCCCCACCCCCTCCTCCGCCCACCCGATGTAAACAACCGGCGCCACCAATTATAATACCCCCCCCCCCTCCCCCTCCTCCGCCCACCCGATGTAAACAAACGGCCATTTATAATGCCCCACCGACCGGGGTCACCCTCTCCACCCCCCCCCTTGCGACCTCTGGCGGCGAATGGTGGAAGCGTGCGCGCACTCTGGTGGTGAATTGTGGAAGCGTATGTGTCTGCGCTCTGGTGGTGAATTGTGGAAGCGTGTGTGTGTGTGTATATGTTTCAAAAATGCTGCTACCTGAAGCGGATTCGAACCAGCCTCAATACCCCTGAGGCGACCAGCACTTTGGCTCTGAGCTACGGTGACATCTCGAGTCAAGCTGTCTGCTTTGGGGTACAGATATTACACGCGGTCGGGAGGGCGCGCTGCGGATGCTGATAAGGGCGGGCGGCTGAGGGTGCGCGCTGCGGAAGTAGATAAGATAGCGGGGGGCAGGGGCCGCTGAGGGCGCGCGCTGCGGAAGTAGATAAGATAGCGGCGCGCAGGGCCCGGCGCGGGTGGCAGAGGACGCGCGCTGCGCAGACTAATGAGTATAGAGATACGCGCGCTCTCTAGGAGCCGGAGAACGAGATGGAGTTGTGAGCGACGTCGGGGCGCGCATTTTGAATGCACTCTATGTAAGATAGCCAGCCGCGCGTCTCTCTCTCACTCTCTCTCTCTCTCTCGAGAGCGCTGACGCTCGCTGCCCCGCTGAAAAGACTTTCATAATAGAAGAAAGGGAAACCCTAAAAGGCGGTGATAGGAAAAACAAATGAAAAACAATACAAATTGAAAGAATGTTTTTTGTTTATTGAAATCAAATAAAAATCAAATTATACATAGAATAAATAACATTCATGTTTGTTTGCCTGTTAGATATTTAGCGATTTCCCCACACAATTTCACCGTTAAACTGCGGTGGACTTATCACCAGTGACAACACATGAAAAACAATACAAATTGAAAGAATGTTTTTTTGTTTATTGAAATCAAATAAAAATCAATTTATACATAGAATAAATGACATGCATGTTTGCTTGCCTGTTAGATATTTAGCGATTTCCCCACACAATTTCACCGTTAAACTGCGGTGGACTTATCACCAGTGACAACACATGAAAAACAATACAAATTGAAAGAATGTTTTTTGTTTATTGAAATCAAATAAAAATCAATTTATACATAGAATTCTCCATCTAAAAAGTCCTCTCTTCTACACTCGATGCACTTCCACTTCGGCGGCGACTCGATATGCGCGTGCTCGAAACAAGGTAGCACTTCTTCTCGCCGACACCGCAAACACTTCCACTTTGGCAACGGTTGTTTGTTGTCGACATGCATGTGACCATTGTTGTAATGACGAAGACAAGGCAGGAGTCGACGAATGTCTCGGTTCCGCTGCACGTCTTTCGACAGGCGATGGAAGACAGAAGGCACGTCCTTCGCGGCCCAATGTAATAGCAAGTCCATAGGAAGAAGCTGCAGAGACTGATCATCAAGTCCGAGAAGAGAACACCCGTCATTGATGAAACATTGTATGGCACGTTCCATCTCGAAATGGCGCTGACGTAGATGAGTGTCAAACTTCGTCACTGTCACTATCACTGTGGGCTGGAGAGTACGTCGGTGGCGTATTTTCGAATGGACAACGCAGCGTCTGAATGATTTGACGAACGCGAGAGACGCGCTGTCGCAGTGCTTCACCGTACGGATCTTGAAGGAGATGACCGAGAGCTTCGAGGACAGCTAACACTTCAGCGTGCACCGTGAGAATAAACTCTTCCGGTTGTGGGGATCTTTTTCCGACTCCTTCCGCCCCGTATGAGTTGTGGGGTGGTGGCTTATCATTGTCTATGATAAAGGGAGGGGGCATGCTGAAGGAATCACAGGGAGCATTCAAAGCTTTCTGGATGACGCAATAGCGCACGAATAAATCATCAGCTTCACACTCACAACACAGACAGGAGTTCACTTCACCGAGAACCATCATCATCCATAGCACTTTCTCGTGACATGTAATCGCGAGATTGTGAAGAGTTTTTTCCTTATCTTCTTCGACATCTGATGGTTCTTCCTCGTGACAGCGTCGGGCAGCACACGCAACATCAACGGCGACGTCTATGATCGAGCGATAGGCTGCAGCGTAGTAGGGGCGCTGAAGACTGCTATTGTGTGCAATGATGGCGAGATCGGCGGCGGCGTCGCAGAGGCTGGCCCAGTTCATTATCATCCGCTTCTTCCACTCATCATACGCCTCTTCGTCTAAGTGAGTTTGTTCCATGGCGACAGGTGATGGACGAGTGTTGAGACCTGTCTCAACATGTTGAGACCTGTCTAAACGTGTTGAGACCTGTCTAAACGTGTTGAGACCTGTCTCAACGTGTTTGCAAACGCTCCCCCTACTACTAGTTGAAAGTGATTCATCATAAATCTCCCACCTACTAAAAGTCTAACCATAAATAATATAAAAAATTGAAAAATACTACTAAAAGAGTCTAACCATAAAATATATAAAAAATTGAAAAATACTACTAAAAGTGTTAACAAAAATCATAAAATAAATAAAAAATCATAAAATAAATAAAAATGAATGCTAGTCTAACTGAACCCCGCCTGCAGGGACGAGCGTGCACGCTGAAGAAGAAGAAGAAGAAACGGACGGACGCGTACGCAGGATGCGGAAATGACCCCATGGAAGACTTGTAAATTTATCGATCCAATAGCGTTTGTCGTCGGACACGGACAACGAACGCTTGTTTTGAACAAATGAATAATTGATATGTGATTTGGACCGAATAGTACATTGTTTGTCAATTCTATTTTCGTTTCGAAATAAACAGTCCAAATAATTTTGAAATTTATAGCGTTTGACGACCGAACGTTGTACTCCCTTCGCCCGAGAAGAACATGCCCGAGATCGGGTTTCGATGGAGTACATTTTTGGACGTAAACCTACATAGCCGAGCAGGGGATCACTTCCGCATTCGTCCTTAAACAACCCTAAGACCTTTTTATTGCGAGGTGTCACGCCAAATGCGTTATCGGGAGCGAAACAGGATGTATCAAACCAGGATAGATGCCGATTCATCTCAGCGTACACACTCGTGGAAGTAGAAAGAATGAATGAATCGGTATCCATGTAGAGAAGGTGAAGATCACAAAGATGTTTTTGACAGTAATTATAAAAAAAGTCATACATTCTATGCTTCGAAATTTCTAATATACAAAACCCCAAATAGATGGGCTTTGTGAACTTCACCTCCGTTTTTCGCAACTCGATAGTCATGAGATCGCCGTTCACGTGATGACTACGCACGAAAGCGGGATCGGCGATGAGACGTCTGGCCCCGCACCTCCCTTCCCACTTGTTCACGAGATAAATGCGTCGGTGGTTGCGCACGTCCTCCATCGACTTGCCGTAAATTGAATTGTTCATGAGTTTGAAAAATTTATCCTCGAAATCGGAGGACGCGCGCTGTCGACGTGCGTTGTTCAGGTCCATGTACGTGGCAAGCCAAGGTCGTTGTGAAAAAGAGAGAACGCGGTGAATTTTCGTGAGTTGCACTCCCAACTCGAGGGCCTGAACTAAATTTCGAATGTGAATGATGTAACGACGCTTGGGGAGCAGCGTCGCTAGCAACTTGGCTTGCCTGCTCTTCGAGTCGGGGGGGACGCGGGTTTCCGGACAGGGCGGCAAATCGCTCAAGCGATCGTGGATGGCGTCAGGGTAGTCGAGGTCGACCTCCAAAACGTATCCCCGATCGACTTCCGCAGCCGCCTCTGCGATGTTCAACCGCTCGATGTCGGTTTCCGGCATCCACCGGAAGTCGCCCACCGGAAGCGGATGTGACATCGAGAAACCATATAAGTTATTCGCGTCAACGTAGGCGAGATAAGATGCCTTATCGCTTGGCCGGAAGCGTTCACCCGCAAAGGGGTGATTGGCCTCAGCGTGACGACCGATCACTTGCACGAGTCCCCCCCGGATGCCCCGTTCGAAAAAGAGAACCATGTCGATGTCCGTCAGTAGCTCTAGTCGAACGCCGGTGGTTTTCAACATGGCGTCCCACGAAAGCCCGGGAGCGGTGTAGTAAAAGAGAGGATCGAGCCCGTACACCTCCAAACACAAATTTCGAAAGGTTTCCATCGTGTCGGTTTCTAACAGCACGTCGACTTTCAAGTACAAATCGGCGTACTGCAGCAAATTTTGAATAGAGAACGCGTCCCACACGGCCTGCGCGTGCGCGTACTCCGAGTCCGACACGGGTGTGTCTGTGAGGCGACTGTAAAAGGCCTCGGGCGACGGTAACCTCGTGTCGTCCAATTTGGACATGTCATTGACATAATCGTAGGGAAACACCCCCTTCCTTCTGGCCAACTCGAAAAGGCGATCGTCGGGAAAGGCTGCACGGGTGAACTTCAAATCGGCCGAATCGAGCGATCGACTTAAAGAGTCGAGCGATGCACCTAAAAATTTCAATGAATCTAAAAAGCGTAGTTCCACTTTCCCGATTCTCTGGGAAATCGCCACGAATCTCTCGTGATTGTGTGGAACCACGCGCAGCCCGTCGTTGTTCATACAGTTCTTTTCGCCCCAGGCCTGAAGGAGAAAATGCCAATCGTAACCGCTCCCGTTGTGCATGACGACGGGGATGAACTTTGGTGCGGGAAAGTTGACGTTGCACGCTTGATGAGCCGCGCCGCGAAAGACACCCGAAAAATGATCGTGGTCCCTGACGCGAACGGAATTTGGAAGAAAAGGTCCTTTGCATATGTGGCATATATCGGAATTTTGAAAAGACGCCTCGTTTTCGTCGTTCATCACGAGGGGAAAAGGATGACTCAAAAGTTGCTCATAATCTTTCGCGAGACCTTCTAAGAATGCTAATAATTGTATCGCGACGTCGGGACCGTGAAAGTTGACCAGTTGATTTCGCGACTCATCAAACGAGCACACCACTTGAAGCGCGGCCGAAAAGGGTTTGTGAATTTGATATGGTTGAAGGAAGGATCCATTCAACGACGGCTCACATGAAGACACGGGGACCGTGAGCGCTTCGAAGTCAACATAAACCGCGATCGGGCATCGTTGTTGTCTTTCGAGGTGCTGAAATTGCATGAAGCGCTCCTCCTCTTTGCCCGTCTCCGACGGAAGGATCAAACGTGCGGGGGACCCCACGGATCGGCAATCAATTTCGTGAGCCTCGAGATGCGCTTGCGAGTAAAACACATTCAAACATCTGTCGCAAACGAAAATCCTACCCTTGTAAGCCGTATGTTGAGACCGAATCAGTCTACTTAAATTTTTGATCCAAACGTAATGGGACTGTCCGCCATCGCCATGAATCAACAAGAAATTGAAATGGTTCTCTTTCTTCGACCCCGAAAAGTGTACAGGACCTACGATTTTCCAAGTTTTGTTGGCCGAATCAAACTCTAACGTGAAAACATTGAATGAAAAGCTAGAATTTTGACGTTCGAAACGTTTGATCTCGTGAACGGGCAGGGGCCAGGAGATGCCGCGCAAATCGAGACTGGTTTCCAATTCATCGAAAAGGGTTTGATAGATACTGGTACGATATGAATGCATAATTTTGCTGTGTGGGGGCTGACGTTTATGAAAAAGAGCCGAAGCCACCGCCCACAGGAAACATTTCTCGTCTCGATTTTGCACGTTGATCACACCTTGACGTCTCGCGATGGTTGCCGGAAGAGGAAGATAAGATGAGGCAGAATGAGCGATAGGTTCAAACAAGTGAGCCGAAACATGAAGAGCGACGATAGAGGCCAACGATTTCCCGGAATCTCTCTCGGAAAACTCGTCGAATTTGGAATTTATAGGTTGTGCTATATGAGAAAGGAAAAATTCCGAAATGTCATCCGCTTGCGTTAACACAGCCGTTCGTGCCGAAAGAAAGATAGGCTGCAGCACCCCTACAATTTCGTGCGTCTCGACGTTCTCTTTCTCAATTAAAAATTGACACTCGAGTTGCGCGAAAATTTTGAAATTAGATCGACCGAGAGTGTTGTTGAGCTCTTCAAACATCTTACGATGGAAGGGAACACGACAACGGTTGAGAAACTCGACCGGATCCGCAATGTCATGTGGGGGAGGAGGATTCAAAATGACACCTCGAAATACACGGGCGTTTAGAGACTGAACGACGTCCGTCCATTGGGGAGCGTTTGCAATGTCTCGTTGTTGTTGTTGTTGGTACGGACAATCTATAGAATCAAACAAAACACACACACATAAATGACAATCATACAACACATCACTAACCACTCCTATTAAAAGAAATTTATTTTACCATCCTCACGCTGCGGAGAAGACACTTCCGCTTGTCGACCTGCATGAGACTCACTTTCGTCACAACGATTGAATAGAAACGGGACATCTATAGAATCCATGAAAACACATACATAAATGATAATCATACAACACATCACTAACCACTCCTATTAAAAGAAATTTATTTTACCATCCTCACGCTGCGGAGAAGACACTTCCGCTTGTCGACCTGTATGAGACTCACTTTCATCACGACGATTGAATAGAAACGGGACATCTATAGAATCCATGAAAACACATACATAAATGATAATCATACAACACATCACTAACCACTCCTATTAAAAGAAATTTATTTTACCATCCTCACGCTGCGGAGAAGACACTTCCGCTTGTCGACCTGCATGAGACTCACTTTCGTCACGAATGTGCCGATTTAACAGAAATTTCTTCATCTCAAATCGAATCACTGAATGCTAACAATCACACGTGACTAACACTCAAATAGCAGTACACAAGACAGAGTTGAATCACACGTGACTAACACGACGCCAACACTGAAATAGCAGTACACAAGAAGGTCCGCACGCTTCAAGAGCAATGGCAGACTAATGGTAGAGCTCTGTGGACATGGAGTTTTAAACCCTATGTTATCTCACACTATCACATCCAGCACGTGCAGTGCGCATGCGCAGAAGCCATTCATCACTCCCCCAAGCGATAGTGATAAGAACAGCAGTCGACCACAGCCGGAAGTTATAATTAGGAAAACAGGATGTCATTGATATCACTCGAGCGCCGGAAGAGATAATTAGGAAAACAGGATGTGTTGATATCACTCGAGGGTCGGAAGTTATAATTAGGAAAACAGGATGTATTGATATCACTCGAGTGCCGGAAGAGATAATTAGGAAAACAGGATGTATTGATATCCCTCGAGCGCCGGAAGAGCTAGTGGAAGCATCCGCCGATCCAGCGGACATTCTAATTGGTGCGCCGGAAGAGATAGTGGAAGCATACGGCGATCCAGCGGACATTCTAATTGGAGCACCGGAAGAGAGTGGGGAAGCATTCGGCGGTCCAGCGGACATTCTAATTGGAGCATCAGAAGAGAGAGTGGAGTCACTGATAATTTAATAATCTCAACGCGGCGACTTAAAAAGGGGTTCCATTCGAGCAACGCACACTCGCTCGCGTGCCCCCACTAGTCATGAGCAGCTCGCAACACGTCATGAACGGGATGCCGGAAGACTCCATGGACTTCGCAGGAGAATTGGTTGAAACATCGCCACCAGCACTTCGAAAACGAAAACTGTAAGTCTTTTTCAATTTTTTCAATTTCATATATCATACATTCAGTGAGTAGTTTCAAAGTGTTTCATTTTTTTTAAAGTATATCAGAAGAGATAAAAGAAAAAAGAAAAGTGATAAAGAAACAAGCGTGTGAAGAGGCATTGAAGTTATTATATGATGATGAGGGAGATCAGTCCATTGCTCTGGTAGAAGAAACATCAAAAAACAACATGCTTCTCCCGTTCTCTTCAAGACAGGAAGACAATGCAATGCAAGCATTACAAATGAATGACAACACAGACTGCATACAGATTAGTAATAGTGCTGTATTTATATACACATCGAAAAAAACGACCGAGTAAGTGAAATAATTTTCCTTGTAGCTGTTTTACTCTGAGTTGTCCCTAAAAATGTTTGTTTTCATTGTTTAGTTCGTGGGAAGCATTAATAAAAAAGATGGAAGCCACTACAATTCGGGTAAACATGAGGCAGTTGCCGAAAGGTATTTTCTTCGAAATTACAGACATACACCTCACTGTCAGTGAGGCATATAAAAAATCATCGTATGTAGCGACTCTGCACAATACATTCGATGTATTTCTCCCAACAAGGTATGCAAAATATGTTTTAATATGTTTGTAAAAAGGTTTTTTTTTTTTTAATTATACAATAATACTTTTCTTTATAGATTTACATCAGAAATTGAAGCCATAGGCAAAGAAGAATTTTTAGCGGAAAGGCCGCATTTAACTTTTCTTGGGATTCATCCTAAGAATAAAGCAAGTGTTGTACTTATATACAAGTACAAAGATTTATTGAAACAAACAATTTGGGAAAATCTCTTAATATGGTTCAAGCAATATGGACTTCTAGAAAAAAAGGAAATAATGTACAACTTAATAAATAAATCAAAATGATTGTCTCTCTTTATCAATTTTTTAATACATTCAATAATTGTTGTCAAAATGTTTATTGCACAACTGAAAAATGATGTATATTTATTACAGAATAAAACAAAATATGAAATATAACTGCAGAGTTCTTCTTATTTTCCTACTCCACTCTCCAAATCCTCAAACTTAAAAATACAATATGAAGAAGATAAAATTACAGAGGAAAATGTATCAAATATTTATAATGTAAATTATTACATTCATTTCAAAATTTACCATACAAGGTTGTGACAGGATATCAAATAGTGCATTTGAAAAGTTTTTCTTTATTTAAATCAAATGTTTATATAAAACAAGCAAGTCGAAAACAAAACTCTCAGTTGTATCGATGCGATGGATGTCTTCGGACATGCGGTTCGGGCGCGTCACGCCGTCACAAAGCGATACATCGATGAACAAATCGATGACGTTGTGAAGCGTATAAGGAGAGTTGATGAGACTATGGAAACCGTGATCAAAGAAAGCGACCTCGATGCTCTCGAGCAGAAGCTCTCTACGCGTTTCGGAGAACAGGAAAATCAATTAAAGACGTTCGCGAAGAACGAATGCAAGGCGCTCGAAAGTAAAATTCCTCCCAGGCTCTTGGACACGTTACCGCAAGTCGGTTCGTCCGGTAATTTCAATTTTCATGACAAACTTATTCGCAAAGTAGGCCCTGGCACAAACAGCTCGGACGTTGTGATTAAATCGCAATTGGATGGCACGCTGGCGGATGCGAAGAAACACGCGGAAAATCTTTTTCATGTACATAAAGAACTAGTCAAAAACGATTTTTCTAAACTCGAAACAAAGATAGAAGAATTGGAAATGCTCGATGTGAAGAAAGTATTGCAGGAGGAAGTCGATAAGCGCAAGACGAGTTTAGGTAAAACTCTGACGAGTCGTTTAAATGCATTGCGTGAGGAAGTCGATAAGCGCATAAACGCATCCGTTTGCGAAGAAAAATTGAAAAAGCTCGAGGCAGATTATTCTAATCTCGAGAAACTCTTTAACAGCTCTCAGAGCCGAGTGTTGGAAGTGGTGAACGATGTTACTGTTCTCAAGATTAAGCTCCGTAAGGTCCTTAACGTAAGTAACATATGAGCAAATGGTAAGTCAATTCGGTAAGTTGCGTGATGTCTTCATTAACGATAAAGAAAATTTGAAAAACCTCAATACAGTCCAGTCTTACAAAGATAATGGGGAAAATGATTGGTGGCACCTCAAACTCATCATTGACGTCTTTGCTTAGCACCATTCCCATGACATCCTTGATGGGCGCCATTCCCGAGTGATGTATGAAAAAGATCGAGACACATGAATGGATTTATATATATATTTCGACACTTGCGCTCGTGTATTAGTACTGGCATGGTTCGCACCGTGTGTAGAACAACAACGACGAGAGATTGTAGGAGACAACCTGATAGGAAGTTACGACAAAGAGGTGCACAGAGAGAGACAAGAACTGATTCTTTTCCTGTTTCCGACGCGGTGATTACTCCGACCGCGATGGGTCGCGGCATTTCTTTGCGAGGTCGGTGCGTCGGCGGTCCCTGTAGGAGGGGGAATCGTCGTCTGCAGGGGAGTGGCGTACGAGGACGGAAGACGACGAGGACGGCGCGTGGCGGTAGAAAGAGTAAGAGAGGCGGCTTTCTGCCCGCCCTCATCCCTCTGATTCCAACCATCCTCAGCGGACTGAGCGCGCTCGGAACTGTCGCAGGCGGCGCGACCGCTATCGCAAACGCTGTGAAAAACGCCAAAAATAAAAACAAAGAGTTATCGGAAATGGTGCGTCATAACAAGGTCATGGAAGAGACCAAAAAAGGCTCGGGCGTGTTGCTAAGGGCCGCGAAAATGCTTCGAACGAGCAGGAAGACGAAGGGGAGGAGGGGGAGGCCTCAAAAAAACGAATGAGCGGAGTACCGCGTCGAGCGCTCACGCACGAGGAAATGTCACGTTTTGCGAAGATTTTGAATATTCCTCATTTTCGTGGTGTGTTTACGCGGGATGCGCTGCCCAAAAGAACAAGGGCGAAGCGTGAGTGCGGCGTCATCAATCTCGACGACGTCAGCGGCGACGGTACTCATTTCGTCGCGTACGCGAAACGAGGCCGAACGGTGCGTTATTTCGATTCGTTCGGACTTCCGCCCCCTCCCGAATTCCTTCGATACATGCAAGGACAGCACGTGACGTACAACACACGTCAAGTTCAACAATACAACGCGAACAATTGCGGCAAGTTATGTTTGCAATTTCTTTTTCACGAATGGAAGAAGAAAAAGGAAGATTAAACACCGGACATTGTCATTTTGCTTGTGACGATTGTGTCATGCGCACGTACACCTTAATCGGGAAGGGTCCAGAGGTCTCGGTGAAGTTTGCGCCGGGTGTCGACCTCTCGAATGATGTATATGAGATTGCCTTAGTGCATCTCAGCACCGTTCACACCATTCGCAACGTGAAGGACGGTCACAACCGACTCCACTACGAAGTTGTCGAGGGGGATGGGCCTCCAGCAAGCTATAGTCTGTCCGTCTCTCCGGGTACGTATACTTTAGAAGACATCCATCATCGTATATCGAACAATCTACAGCAACAGTTTCCCGGCGACTTTGCGGCGAAGAAGCACTTTTTCGAATTGGAAGCGGACCCGCAGACGAACAAAGTGCGCGTCAACACCTCATTCACGCTGCGTTTCGATCACGCCGAGTCCATCGGTCCTCTCCTCGGATTTTCAAAGACCGTGTCACCCACACCTTTCGGGGTGTACGTGGCGGCTGATGCTGCGCCGACGATTGTAAAAGATTTCGAAGTGTTCGTGACGTGCAATGTGATCGAAAGTGGATATATAAACCATCGCATAGCGCACGTGCTGTATCAGTTTCATGTGAACGATTTACCCGCCGCCATCGTCGAAGAAAGGCCGGCTGAAAAAATCTTTCACCGCGTCACGCGACGTTGGATTGATGAGATATCAATTCGACTGGAGAATGCGGACGGTCATCTGATTCCATTGTACTCGGAAACACCGTTGACGTGCACCTTACTCGTACGCCCCAGAAGCAATCCCAATGCTTTCTTCTAAAAGAACATTGAAAAAGCACTATAAAATGCAGGTCGTACCGCGACCGAGGCACAGAGTGCTTTGTCCGCTCACCACGTTAACACCATCCAGTCGACAAACCTTACGAGCGTTGGGTTACCGTATTTTTTCTAAAAAGAAGAAAACCGAAGAATGTCGTCGAAGAAAATGAAGACAAATCATCATTCTTCAATTGAATTTGTGGACGAACACGCGATCGACATTCTCCGCAAGGAGAATATAAAACACCACATCGTCAACGAAGCTGTTCACGAACACTTTCCATACATTAAATCGTTTGGTCAAAACGATGAAATTCGCATTACTATCGTGAATAAGGACGCCGTTCTCTTACCTTGCGAGAGTTCGCTCGTCATCACGGGATCTGTTGTCAAAACGGGCACCGCCACGCGCACCAACTGTGAATTGATCAACAATGCTTTCGCCTTTCTTTTTAGCGAAATTCGTTACGAAATCAACAACGTGATCGTCGACGTTGTGAAAAATCCGGGCATCACGAGCACGATGAAGAACGTGTGTTTCCTTTCGCCGGCAGAAAGAAGATCATTCGGCAACGCATGTTGGACCGAAGACCTTCTATTATACGAGTCTGCTGTCAGCAACACCAAATTCATGCTCAGTAAGACAGGGGGAAAATTTTACGGTATCGTGCCATTGCGACTGTGGATGGGATTTTTCGAAGATCACACGCGTATCATGACTGGCGTGAAACATGACCTCGTCCTCATTCGAGGTCGTCACGATAATCGATGTCTCACGACGAAAATCGACACACCAGACGAAACAACGATTACCGTGACGGATGTGATTTGGAGAATGCCTCATTTGACACTGAACGATGCAGCTTCCCTCGCGGTGACGCGAACGCTGGACAGTCGGCGACCGATCCCCGTGCAATTCAGACGATGGGAACTTCACGAATACCCCAACGTTCCAAGTGGAGGCATGGGACCGTTTCAGTGGACGGTGAAGACTGCCGCAAAAGAGGATCATCCCTTGTACATTTTCTTTGGAATGCAAACGGGGAGAGACAAGGACCTGAAACAGAATTCGGGTGAATTCGATGGTAACGATATGACAAGAGCAAAACTGTATTTAAACGACGAGTTTTACCCTTATTCCGAACTTCAATGCAATGTAAAATTTTATACTGGCGATGAAAAATGGCACCCGTATCTTTTTGAAATGATGCAAAAAGCTGAACGTTCTTACTACAATCGCAATCCCATCTCGAGCATGGAATATTGGTATCTGAATACTTGGTTTCCTATTATTGTGTGGGACGTCTCCGCCAGAGCGTCTGCCGTACTCCCCTCGCAAACCGACATCAAGATCACGTGGGAAACGGGTACAGCCATGCCTGCCGACGTCACAGCTTATTGTGTCATTATCTACAAAACGGAAGTGCAATACGCACCAATCGACGACTTTGTGGTGAAGAAAAACGTGATCGTATAAGACGTCGCGTGTTTCGTGCACTACCATCATTCCGTGTCTTTCCTTCATGAGATGATGAACGAAGAAGAAGCTCCATCTGCTTCGCCCGGTGAAGACGACGTTGATTCTTCTTCGTCTCGCGATTCGCAACTCGCAGTTTTTATTGCCATCAAAGAAAACATGGAGGAGGGGGAGGACATGGAGGTGAGAGCGGCGTCTTCATCAACTGATTTTCCTTCTGCATGCGGTCATCCCTGTCCGATGCATTGCACATCGAAAAAAAAGAAGAAAACCAGAAAGGACGAGAAACCAAAAGAGCGAAAGATCAAAAAAACAGCATCATCGCGACGCCGCAAGACGACGACAGAACGATCAACATCCACTTCACCGGATACGGTCTGCTGCGATCTTCTTCTTCCACTGGACGTCGGCGAATGCGCGCGCAACGCAGCAAATTGGTTAGCGAGAGCTGTGCAGATGGCAATTGTATCGATGTCTACCCCAACAGACAACCATAACTGTCATGTGTAATGTGTCACATTTGTATTTTTTAATTATCAATAAAATGATGTATTTCTATTCATATTTTTTTCATTTCTTATCCTTATCACACACCGAGTAGGGTATCCCCTCCCTCTCTCCTTTGTTGGTTTTAAAAACAGTCTCCTTCGCTAGCATGCAAACAGTCTCTCTCTTTCTTCGCAAGGCGATGAACGTTGTTCAACAATCGGCGACACTGCCCGTCGTGAACGTGACGGCCTTATGGCGTGGGCAAGATGATGAGAACAAGAGTCGACACGGCCCGCTTTTCCCAGATAGCGTGCGCGCTCTTATCGTGGGACCTTCCGGATGTGGAAAGACAAACGTGGTCGTCTCGCTTCTCACCGGACAGTTCGGACTGGCGTTCCGCAACGTGTATTTATATTCCACCACAGACACGCAGCCCATGTACATGTACTTGAAGCAAGTCTGCGACGGACTCCTTCCTTTTCGTTCGTTTTCGCAACACGATAGCATCGTGCCGCCAGCCGAGGCGTCGCCCGACAGTGTTTTCATTTTCGACGACATCGCCACCGAAAAACAAGACTGCATCAAAGCCTACTTCGCGGCCGGGAGACATAAACACACGGACGTGCTCTATCTATGTCAAACGTACACCAAAATTCCCAAGCAGTTGATTCGTGATAATGCGAATATGATTATCATCTTCCGACAAGACGATAACAACCTCGATTATATCTACAAAGAGCACGTCGGAAACGATTTTCGTACATTCAACGATTTTAAGGCGGTGTGTTCCAACGTGTGGAACGCCGACCGTTTTGCATTTGTGCTCATCTGTAAACCAAGTGCGCTTCATAATGGTCGTTACCGATCGGGCTTCGACCGGTTTCTCGTGCCGACGGACAATGGTGGTGGTGCTGATTTTAAGGTTATATAATATCTTTTCTTTCGCTATAGTCTTCACTCTACGCCATGGTGTACGTGCGACAGCATTTCAATGTCGCGGGACGGGGGGACCGACACTATCGCGGAAGAGGATTTATAGGACGGATGCTGAATCGGGCGATAGACAAACTGCCCTTCGAACTTCACATTCCCGGTGGATATCAATTTTGCGGGCCCGGTACAAAGCTCATGAAGAGACTGCAAAGAGGCGATCGCGGTATTAATCCTTTGGACGAAGCGTGTAGGGAACACGACATCGCTTACCACAACTACAAAAGCGGTGAGGAACGCAAAAGGGCAGATGAAGCACTCGCCAAGACAGCGTGGGAGCGCGTCACGTCCAGAGACGCGAGTGTCGGTGAAAGAGCGGCCGCGCTCGGTGTGGCGGGAGTAATGAAAGTGAAATCCAAAATAGGGGGACGTGTGAAAAAAATAAAACAGATTCGCGAAAACTTGAGAAGAAGAAATGTAGACAGTGAAACAACTAAAAAAAATAACAAACGATCAAACATAGACTTGAAAACGCTGTATGCACTTGAGAAAACGAAAAAGAGCTTGCGTGGAAAGACAGCGCGTCCTCGTCCTTCCTCACCACCCGCTCCCCCTCGACTCGTCACGTCGGAAGAGAGGTTGAAAACGGAGTTGGAGAAGGCACGCGAAAACATTCGCAACAAAATGAGCATCTTGAAAGACGCCGAAACGATGCGCAATCGAATACTCGATACTTATCTCACAACGCCCGTCTCGAAAGCGCTGCACCGCTCTCAAAGAGAGGGAAAAAAGAACAACTCACCGTCCACGCGTATCAAATCGGAATCAAGAGTAGAAGAAAAAGAAGAAGGGTCCTCCTTCGAAACTCTCCCAGAGGTCGAAGACGAAGAAGAAGGGAACACAGAAAGAAATAGAGATGATCACAGTCAACATTATGAGCAATTACGGAGCTATTTGTCGAATGCTGCGCTCGACATAGGCGATACGACTTTCGAACCGTACTATAAAGGAGGGCGACCTCACATCGGTAACTCCATCCTAGAACTTGACCCGGAAGATGGAACATTCTCTGTTCAGGGTCACACATTCTATCCAGAGCCTGGTCTTCTCGAACTGCTTTTTGAAAAACGGCCCAACTTAGAGGATGTCACGGAAGACGATTTGAAAAAATACAAAACAATTCTCGAACTCACTTCCGCGCACAAGAAGAGCTACAAATCGAGTTGTCCGTTTAACACGAAAGGAAATCGATGGAAATATCGTACAATTATCTCACGTCTTTTCGGTGGAGGGGAAAGACAAAGCAAAAGACTTGAAGAAAGTAAGAAGAAGAAGAAGAAGGGGAGTGGTCTACGTTTTGTGACGGCACCAGACTACAAATATTGGCGCGATCCGAACACACTTGTGGAGAGGTTAAGTCTGTTACACGCTTCGAAAACGGCCGGTAACAACGGGCTCGATGGTGAAATAGTAGAAATAGAAGATGAATTGCGTGACGCCGGTATTATCGGCTAGTGCCTCTAACCATGCAGAACAAGAAGAAGACGACCGTATTGTCGACCGTTCGACAAGGACTCGCTGCTGAGTTGCATGCGCCTGCCCGACGCCGTTACGCGAGACGGCGGGTGATAACGAAAGGACTCGATGATCTCTGGCAAGCCGATTTGGTCGACATGCAACCGTACTCCAAAAGCAATAGAGGAATGCGATACATTCTCACCGTCATCGACGTGTATAGCAAGTACGCCTGGGCGGAAGCGATAAAGAAAAAGACGGGAGCGGAAGTCGTCAAGGCTTTCAACAGCATCGTGACGTCGAGCGGGCGAGTGCCTCACTTCCTACAAACCGACCAAGGCACCGAGTTTTACAATACCGCACTCAACAAGTGGCTCCGAGAGCGTGACATTCGTCATTATTCCACCTTTTCCAACGTGAAAGCCGGCGTTGTCGAACGTTTCAATCGAACGCTCAAGGAGCGGATGTGGAGACGCTTCACCGCCGAGGGGACGCGACGGTGGACCCTTATGCTCCCCACCCTCCTCCGAGATTACAACAATACCAAACATCGAACAATCGACATGAAGCCGAAGGACGTCAAGGACGATAGACTCATGCGCACGGTGTACGGGCAAGTGAAAACGCTCGACCCACGTCTCCTGAGGACAAATCGATTTCGCGTCGGGGACATTGTTCGGGTGAGCACGTACAAAAGCTCACCGTTTCGGAAAGGCTACGAAGCGCGATGGGGAACCGAACTCTTCAAAATCGTTCGTGTGCATCTCTCGAATCCCGTCACGTACTCGCTAGAAGATCTGCAAGGTGAAACAATCAAGGGCCGCTTCTATACCGAGGAATTGCATCGCACGCGATATCTCGATCGATATTTAGTCGAGCGTGTCGTACGGAAAAAGGGTCCACTTCGCCTCGTGAAATGGCTCGGTTTCGACTCACGCCATAATTCGTGGGTACATGCGAGAGACATTGAAGCTTAAGAGGGATTTGCATCCTCGCGCGGACAATCACACTTCGACATGTTTGCTGACGTCACAGTCTTGTATAAGAAGGACGACGAAAGCACGACAATCGTCAGTTCTTGTCGCGTGCGAAAGCGAGTCGCTGCTACCCTGCTCGATGATCATTGCGCTGTGTCATTCGATTTTTTGTTTTCCTCTGTAACTGTGTCTGCGCTCCTTTGATCATGTTGCGCTACGTGAAACATTCTTTATACAATCTATTGAAAGAAGAAGAAGACGAACAGCGAGACAATGCTTCTTCACCTGAACAGAACAGTCCGCAAGAAGAAAAATCATTTCGAAACGAGAACGAGGGGGAGGGGACTTTGTGGACAACACAGCCGACCACCCCGTGGCGCGAAAACGAATCCGGTAGAAGAAGAAGAAGAAGACGTGTGCTCACAGCTGTCGCTGATCTTCAAGGGTTTTGGATAGGCGGACAATTCATTATCAAAGTGCTAACCGTCATCCGGACAGCCAAAGATGCTCCTGAGGAACGGTTCGTTCAGAAATTCACCTTTCGTCCACCGCGACCTTTCTATACTTTGAACAGCGACGACAAGAGACAAGTGTGGTGGATCAAAAGCTGCCATCACGCCACACCGCCGTGGAGTAGCGGCCGTTACGATTATCGAGACAGGACGTTTGTGATGTTGAAAGCTTTCGAAGGTGTCACAACGATATATGTTAAGGGAGCACAGAAGAAAGAGTGGCTGCTGGATGTTATTCAAGGAAAACGTATTGTTGATCTGGAGTCGATCGGATGCCCTCCGCTGAAGGAGTGTTTACACGCGTACCGCGAACTCTACGCTTGCGGTGATGTTAGCTTAGCAGGGCAGCACGTCATCGCCCTGTACGACTGGATGAGTGTCAATCGACCGCACTTATTGCATCATGAATGGGAGGAGTCGAAAAGGAAGATTGTGTAATCGACCTCTTCCCTTCAAGGACGATAAGATGAACAAGTTTCTGCATGTTGCAACATGAATTGGATGACCCGAAAAGTGAGATTGTCGGTCTCTTCCGTTCAAGGACGATAAGATAAACAAGTTCGTGCATGTTGTAACATGAA
Source organism: Gryllus longicercus (assembly GCA_038098605.1). Lineage (NCBI taxonomy): Eukaryota > Metazoa > Arthropoda > Insecta > Orthoptera > Gryllidae > Gryllus > Gryllus longicercus. Next base: position 3,831,848 of record JAZDUA010000001.1, read on the forward strand.
GGGGAGGAGTCGAAAAGGGAGATTGTCGGCCTCCTTCGTTCAAGGACGATAAGATGAACAAGTTCCTGCATGTTATAATCACGCTCTCCACCGCTTCGCTCATCAGTACGATGTCGAGTGTTCCGTCGTACGCATCCGCTCATCCGCTCATCTGCTACGTTGCCGAAGTATTGGAGCATACCAGACAAGAGATCAGGCGAGAGACGCGCGAAAACATCGAGCGCGCTTTCAGAAAGTTGCATGAAGCCGATTACAAGCTTACACTTCTCGACTCGGATACATTGAGTCAATTGCCGGTCGAATTTTTGTGTCATTGGCCCGCGTCTCACGAGGTTGAGCGCGTTTTCGAGAAACTCCCTGAAGACATCAAAAAACTACCGTGTATTGAAGAACTTCGTTCATGTAAAGAGCATTGGAATCGCGGACGCACGCACATCGATGGACCGCCGCCGTCGAAGCGGAATTGTCGCTTTTGCATCTATCTCCGGCAGCCTTGCATCCAACACTACTCTGAGGAGGAGGACGCTGCCGCACCGTCGGGCTGCCTGTCGTGACAAACCGTCACCCTTCTCGTCTGCACACAGCACTACGCTCAACACGACAACGGATCTCGGCCATTGAAATGGAATGATGTGTGTGTTTTGTAAGAGGAATATTGTGACGTGTGTGTGCTATGAATTGGAAAGATAGCATCATTGTTGGTGTAGTCCTCCTGAACTTTGCTTTCGTGTTCGCTGCTTTTATCTGTTTAATATTTTTGACGTGAAACAAAAAGAAGAAAAATGGAAGATCAATGGACAAGTGACACACCGCCACCATCACCGCCTCCACCTCCTTTTGTGGAAGTTCGATTCACTGCATCCCCTCCTCTATGCTGCATCATTTGTCAAAACGATGACACTCCCCCTCCTGTGATGGCGCGCACACCGTGCAATCACTTTTTTTGTCTTGAGTGTATACAAACGTGGCTAGACGTGAACAACACATGTCCTATGTGTCGACGCGAATTAAAACCTCCCCCACCCGAAGCTTATTCGAGCCTAGACGAATACATTATGGCATCGATGGTGGATGACAGAATCATTATGCAGGCGTACATTTATCTCTGCAACGTCATGTGCACACTTCCCACCAACGAGAGAGTAGCGGTTCGACAGGTCCTGGAGGCTCTCTGTGCTGAAATATGTCGACGACGTACCGCCGAGGCAATAGCTCGACGAGGGGTGTTCACAGTGTAGTGATATGTCGACAAGAGGGGGATGTGTTGTCACTGGTGATAAGTCCACCGCAGTTTAACGGTGAAATTGTGTGGGGAAATCGCTAAATATCTAACAGGCAAACAAACATGAATGTTATTTATTCTATGTATAATTTGATTTTTATTTGATTTCAATAAACAAAAAACATTCTTTCAATTTGTATTGTTTTTCATTTGTTTTTCCTATCACCGCCTTTTAGGGTTTCCCTTTCTTCTATTATGAAAGTCTTTTCAGCGGGGCAGCGAGCGTCAGCGCTCTCGAGAGAGAGAGAGAGAGTGAGAGAGAGACGCGCGGCTGGCTATCTTACATAGAGTGCATTCAAAATGCGCGCCCCGACGTCGCTCACAACTCCATCTCGTTCTCCGGCTCCTAGAGAGCGCGCGTATCTCTATACTCATTAGTCTGCGCAGCGCGCGTCCTCTGCCACCCGCGCCGGGCCCTGCGCGCCGCTATCTTATCTACTTCCGCAGCGCGCGCCCTCAGCGGCCCCTGCCCCCCGCTATCTTATCTACTTCCGCAGCGCGCACCCTCAGCCGCCCGCCCTTATCAGCATCCGCAGCGCGCCCTCCCGACCGCGTGTAATATCTGTACCCCAAAGCAGACAGCTTGACTCGAGATGTCACCGTAGCTCAGAGCCAAAGTGCTGGTCGCCTCAGGGGTATTGAGGCTGGTTCGAATCCGCTTCAGGTAGCAGCATTTTTGAAACATATACACACACACACACGCTTCCACAATTCACCACCAGAGCGCAGACACATACGCTTCCACAATTCACCACCAGAGTGCGCGCACGCTTCCACCATTCGCCGCCAGAGGTCGCAAGGGGGGGGGTGGAGAGGGTGACCCCGGTCGGTGGGGCATTATAAATGGCCGTTTGTTTACATCGGGTGGGCGGAGGAGGGGGAGGGGGGGGGGTATTATAATTGGTGGCGCCGGTTGTTTACATCGGGTGGGCGGAGGAGGGGGTGGGGGAGGGGGGGGCATTATAATTGGTGGCGCCGGTTGTTTACATCGGAGGGGTGGGTGGGAGGGGGAGGGGGAGGGTGGTGGGTTGTTGACATTCGGCGGGGCATTATAATGGGTGGCGCCGGTTGTTTACATCGGAAGTGGGCGGGGTGGGGGGAGGGGGAGGGGCGGGGGGGAGGAGGAGGGGTGGGCGGAAGTAGATAAGATAACCTGATAAGAGCTGATAAGATAAGCACTTCCTGCCATTATAATTGGTGGCGCCGGTTGTTTACACCGGATGTGGGGGAGGGAAACAGGAAGTAGATAAGATAAGCTGATAAGATAAGCACTTCCTGGCCCCGAACCCCTATATCCCTACTACTCTTGCCCGTATTCTCTCGCGCCTTCACGCTCTCCCTTCCCTTCACCCTCTCACTCATCCGCACACACGTTCACCCATTCGCCCTTCCGTTCTCTCGCGTGCTCTCCCCAGTCCGACCTTTCCCTTATTCATGTCGTCCTTACGTGCGTACATTTACAAGTCCTCTCGCTTGCCCCGGCGCTCACCCCACGCAGCCTCCTCCTCCTTCTCGCCTTCCTCTTTGCCTCCCGCGCACCCTGCCACTCGGTCTCTTCCCCGCTCTTGGGCCCGCTCTCCGCCCCTCCGCCTCTCCCTCCCGGCCGCTTGGGCGTCGTGCGGCCTCTCGCCGCCGCCAGAGCGCGCGGCACGCACAATTTGCAGAAAGCGCGGCGCGCGGCGCGACGAGCGTGTCCTCCATTATCGGCACCGCCGGGCGCAGGTGGACGCCTGTCTGCAATTTGTCCGCTAAGCTACGGACAATGGCGACGGCGCGACACCGGCCGGACAATCGCGCCATTCACGCAGTTACATAATGCGGCCGGAGGAGGTGGAGGCGGAGGCTGCGGCGACGGGAGCCGCCACTCCGCCCGGTGGCCACCACACAGGAGTTGCATACGCACACGCGGATGCGACCACATTGGAGGTGGGCGGATGAATCTTTTGACTGGCCTCTGGAGGTCGCTTGCTATGGCGGAGACTAGGGTAATCTGCTCCTTATCATTGTCGACCTTTTGTGGATACGTGGATTACATTCACTCGGAGAGAGTATGTTGGTTTACTTGTTTGGCGAGTGTTAATCTTCTATGAGTTGAGGTAGTGCGCGAATGACGACGTTTGTTTTGTTCTTTGTTTCTTCTCGGTTTTCTACTTTATAACTTATATTTAAAGAAATGCGTTTTCCCGATTTGTAGGTACTTTATTAATGTGCTTTATTAATGAAATCCTTAGTAACATTTAATTTATTTTCTCATGTAGTATCACTCATGTGAAATATCGCCTGTATGTTGAGAGTCTTATTTGCCAGAGATGATGGTGAATTTCAGCAAAAAATGAATGGAAAGAGCACGCGACGGTGAATTTCAGAGAAAAGCTGAATTATGTTAAGAATAGTCATCATCCGAACTAAGATATTGGGCACGCTGTTAAATATTACTTTAATGTCAACAACCTCTGAAAGATCATTTTGCTACTGTTTTCACGTTTCGAACACTTGTTAGACGTAGCAATAAATGTAAGACGTTATCGAATGTCGAGATGAGGTCAATTTAACCAATCCAATAAAATTGTGTGCGGTCAGGAAGAACTAGTGTACATACATCGTTAGTGTCCCTTCACGAGGAGACGGCCGGCCGGACTTCGTCAGAGGCGGAGGTGGAGGAGAGGACACACGCTCACTCGTGGACGCCGCCGGGCCCCTCAAACACAACAAAGACGTTGATGGACCGCAAGGCTGTCCCGACGCCAATATCGGCCGCTCTCCCCGAGTTTGCCCAGTACTTTCCCTGATGGACCGGGGTCGGCGCCGGCGACGTGGCGGTCGCCCCGCGACCCGCATCGTTGGCCGGCCGTCGTCCGCCTTCACCCACCCACTGCCCGCCCGTTGCCCGACGCCCGACGCCACGCCCGCTGCCCGCCGGCGACTGCTTCTCACAGCTCCCCTATCGACCACCCACTGATCCCCCGCATGCCTTTTGGTGTCGTCGGGTCCCGAGGTTTCAAAAATTACGCCAAAACCTACATATGCTTTAGACGTTATTAAAACTAAGATGTTACTACGATTCGAGATTTTATTTTCTAAAATAATCAAGTTCCAATAAAATACACTGCCAAAGAGAAGACCCTGCGGCACTATCGTGCTTTGGCCTCTGCTGTAATAAATTTCTAACATGTCTAATAAAATTTGAACTCAGAATTTTGACATACGTATTAAAGTGATTCACTTGTTCCAGTGCCAACATTCTATTAAGCTTCACAATTGGTAGTTTTCAGGGGGTATCCACTTTAATGCAAGAAGTGTAGATATTTCATTACCAACGGACAAACATAATAATCCAGTGCCCTCCACTGAATATACTGGATATATTGCAGTTAATGTTTCTTAAAATATGCATGTTGGAGAAGAAGATGAATGCAGCAGGATTATACAACTAGTGTCACCAGAACAGAAATTTCCTTATCCATGAACACAAGCATCGCTGTTCTTACCAAAGAATAAGCATTGGAATAAAATCATCTTGAATAACACAAAATATGGATCAAATACAGAAAATAATGAGGTTAAATAATTAAATGTTACTGATTATTTCAAAGAATCGTCATTGAAATGTATAGTAGGTGTGTTTTCAAAATTATTTGGATAGCAAAGTTTGGAGTTTGATGACTAATACATTTCCACGAATTGATGGGTTACCCAATGTTTCTTTGTTTAATTAAGGTGCATTCAAATTGAATTATTTAGGGCTCTCAGGCCGTTGGCTTGTCGTGAGCGCTAAAATCGGTAGTAATCGTGAGAAATGCTCTTCACATCGCTGCAGTTTCGAGGCAGATCCTGAAAAGAGTCCATACGTCCACAGTACACGCGTCAGTACTCTATCTGATTAATTGAACAGTTACAGTCGACTTTTATGGCAACTCTGGACTCCTGTTCGCAGCTCAACTGTGATTCGGGAAATAGTTAAAGTCGCAAGTCGATGTAAACTGGCGAAGAGGTGCTGTAACTATTTTAATATCGTTCTATTTGAAACCCCATATAAGTTTATATTTTGTTCGTTCATATCTATTATATGCTTCCAGGGAACACGAAGCGAGAGGCGTTAGAGCTCTTAATGGGAATTTGTATTATTCAATAACACTAGAGAGATAATTCGAAGAGATGACAGACACTGCTTCTATTTGCTTTTATAGTTAACTCCATCCGAGAACACTGTGAAATTTGCTTTGGTAACCATGCTCAATAGAGATGGAATTTGTCGAAGATATTGTCTTCAAGTTATGTCGGCATCAGAAAACAACATTACATTACATTAAATTTTAAAAAAATATTCTAATCAAATACAGCTCTCGGAGAATTGTTTCTCCCACAGGAGTAGAATTATCATATATTATTTCGCTGACTAAATTTTATAATGTATATTAACACAATTGAAGATATTCGTCTCTGTCTCTACGTTTCTTCGATTTATTTGTCACAAGAGCTCTTTTTTCTTCGTTCGCGAAGAAGAATGCGAAAGCAAAACCACCCGGCATTACAAGCGAGATTAGAGGTCTGAAGAGGACAGAGGCAACGTCCAGATTTATTTTTCTCACTTGCTGAGACTCACCACCAAGGTAGTTTGAAATACACTCGTCACGGAAAACGTCACTCATTCTACAACAATATTATCAAAGAAAACGTGCGTTTTGGTGTCTTTTAGCTACATGCACAAGGATGACATTTTGAATATTTTATTATTTATGTGGAACAGTACATCAAAAGATAAAAATATTTTATATTTTCCAGATGTTATTTTTCTTATTTTATGGGCTACATTGTATGAAATAATATAAAATATTGTAATATTGTACATCATAATAAATTATTTATTATTCAAATTACTTGATATGATCTCCCGAATTTAGGATGTTATGACTTGTAGCAGTGGTTCGCCATGTAATATCTCAATGATAACAAATGACACTATACTTAATGTCTTTCAAATCAAATTATGTTACGATCGGCATGAAGAGTTGAATACCAAGTTCACAATGCTTGAATGAAGGCGAACGTTTAATGCATTGTAATGCAAATTTCTTTGACTCTTATTTTCCCACTTGCAATCTTCTATTTAGAAAGACCCAAAATTCTGCGTAGTGACTTACTAATGACCAGCATTCCACTTTTGATAATTTCAGATAAGAGCGTCTCAAGTTGTAGAACATGACGATTTTGAAAAAGAAAGTGTTGTTTGAACCATATTGATGAGTTTGAACATGACACGGTGTTAATGTCACCGAACCAGAAGACCCTCCCTAGGTCTTACAAAGAGCTGCGCTCTCTTGAAGACGTCTACGGTGAAAGTGGGAAGAACGGGGCGAAGCGCTTCAACTTGGCGCCAAGTTGTAGCGACACTCAACTTTATTTTCCGCTCGGCGTGCGCCCCTCCAGAGGTAGTCTTCGCTTTGTCTCCTGCGGCGGCGTCGGAACCTCGTTCCACTCAACAGGTTTTTAAGGAGCGACCGCAAACATCATCCATCACGGCTCTGGCGCGGCCCGGCGTCGCTGCCACCGCTGCCTCGGCTACCTGTTGACGCGACGCCGGCGCCGTCGCCGCCGTCGTCGGCGCCACAGACGCCGACGATAGCGACGCCGTGGGCGCGGCTGGAGAGGCAGCCGGGAAGGTCGCGGCCGAAGGGGCGCGACGCGTCTTGCGAGGGAAGGACGGGAGTGCTTTGATCGGGCGCCGCCAGGGCGGGCGGCACCGCCGCCGTCGCCGCGTAGGGCACCCGACTCCGCGACGCGGGGGACTGCGGCAACACAGAAAGTCGCTCTAGGCGTTACGACGCCCCAGGACGCCCGCTCTGTCCCGGAAGACGACCCCCGCCGCCAAGGAGGTTCTTGTAAGGAAAAGGGGCGGGACGGTCGGCGGTGGTGGGAAAGAGACAGCAGGGGCTCTCAGATAGTCCGCAGGAACACGAAAAGCAGCTCCAATACCGACCTAAATTGGATTGCTCATAAAGTTACCAAAGAAGTAGGATACTGTGTGAAAATATATAGCTCGATTTCACTGGCATCGCTCTACGAATCTTAAACATTTTCTCAATCGTCTGTGAGACTACCTCTAGAGTAAAACAATTGCTGTAAATCCGCTCATATGAAAGAATATTCAAGATGAGAAAAAGCAAATTTAATCCGAATATAAACATCATTACAAAAATACACAAAATACTTACATTATTAAAAGATAAATTCTTTGGTTTTTGGGAAAAACAATTTGATAGCACTAAAGAATATTACCATATAATGTCATATATATATATATATATATATATATATATATATATATATATATACATATACGTGGTACATATTTTCTACTGACAGACACATCCCAGGCTATCATTCATAATTTGACCAGCCCTAGCGAACGGAAGTAAGAGTTGTATCTCCTAGCCCTTCAGGCAACCCCAGCAACGTCGCTCGCGGCTGCGAGGCACGTGCTTAGCGAAGGTCTTCCGAAAGCACCGTGGCTGCGCGCGTGTCCAAGACGCGTAACGTGGGGACGTGCGTGGCGTGCCCGGCGCGGCGCGGCGTCGAGCGGGCGCGGCCGAAGCACAGCGGGGCGCGGGGCGCGCAGGCGGGGGCGTCGCCCCCTAGGGATGGGGCGGGTCTCTCACAAGATGCAGCGATAAGAGACGGTGCTGGCGCGGTCGCCGCAGGGCCTGCTGGCTGCGCCGTCCCCCTGTGGGAAGAAAGACCACGGCGATTAGACACAACCTCGTGGCGGTCTGTACGCCCTTCTCTGTCCGCGTCGCCCCAAAGCCGCTCCGGTCTTTGCACGATCTGATGTCGCTGCGTCAGTCTAAATTGAATTCACTGATGTCGCCAGTCAACACGACAAACATATCGTCATATCCCCAATCACCGATCTTTCGTGTTGATTTCGATATTACTGCTGCCTCTATCACTCAAACAACTTGCCTTTTTTTGTCTGTGTTATACACACGAACACCACATGCGCAATACAAATTTCCGAAGTGATAGCCAGAAATAATATTATGGCAACAATATTCGTACTTAAATTATGTCCATTATTTTCTCTAGTTTCCTAATCTTCCTGGATTTCGATCGGTGATGCTGTCGTTACTACTTAATATTAATCGTTTTACCAACGTCTTACATGTGAAAGCTTTGACATCTGTCAAACGTACATCATCTCATCATGGAGTAATATTTCCATCTACCAACATCGGCTTGTTTTCTCCCAGAATCCCTTCTGGCGATAACGCTTCCTCTGATTCTAGTACCTCTGGCTCCCAGACCATCCGCCGCTGCAACCACCCTACTAGCCGTCGGCGTTGTTGCCACGGTCCCTATCGCCTTTATCCGCCCCGCCCGCGGGCCTCGGAGCCTGGCCCCGTCGGCGCAACAGTAACTGAAGACGGCGTCCCCGCGCGGGCGCGCGTGGGAGCGGGCGCGGCGGGCGCGCGCGGGGGCGGCGCGTGGGCGGCGCGTGGACGTCGGGCGCGGGGCCGCACGGGCGGCGCGGGGCCAGCTTGCTCCTCACAGAGCCACACCACGCCGGCAGACGGGAGGCACGAGCCGCTATCGCGCGATAAGTGATTGCTCTGTTTGCCGCACGCGGCGGGGCGAAGGGGAACCACAGGCGTCGGCGAGCAGGCTTCCCCTTGGCCGTTGCCTCCGCCTCCGCCTCCGCCTCGACGCAGCGCCTCGACCCGCCCGCCTTTCCTGGCAGCTCGTCACGCGAGGAGGAGGGGACATGTGGCTCGCCTTTCCGGAACGGAAGCTGAGGTGTTCCGAAAGCCATTTAATTTAAGTGTTGTACGCTGCTGCGAACACGCCCAGAAAGGAAGTTTTGAACAACGTTTTGAACCGGACAAAAATGGGAATCTTTAAGGCACACGTCAAGTTGACGGTGATTGCAAAAACACGCGATGCCGTTTAGTTGCGTGATGCAAGACACGCTGTTTTCGTAAGCAGAAAAATGTAATTATACTAATTTCTTAAGTTTTGATAACTCCACATTTTGTTGAGAAACCATTTTCTTCTTAAATAGAGAGTTTTATGAATGAAATTAAGTTACTTTCTTAGTGTGTACTCGATTCAATAATGGATATAATCATTAAGCAAGTACACATAAATTGGTCGTATATGGTAGACAGAAGCGTGCATTCTTATGAGAAGTATGTATTTATTGATTTTGGGACATATATATCATCATCATCATCATCATCGACAGCAAGGATTAGACCTTTTGGTCTGTTCCGTCTCAGAGTTGTTCATGCCATCTCTTCAAGGGACGTCCTACACTTCTTTTTCCTTTAGGTACATATTGAAGAATAGTTTTACTTATTCTATGTTCTGGCATTCGCAGGACATGACCTTTCCAGTTTTCTCGGTATTTCTTTATGGTATCTATAACCGGTTCAACATTTAGTTCTTCTCTGATATCTACACTTTTTTTTGTGGTCTAATAGTGAATATCCTGCCACAAAATGAAGAAATCTCATTTCTGCAGATTCAATTCGGCGCATATATATATATATATATATATATATATATATATATATATATATATGTATATTTTAAACCATGGGTCTTAGATCTATTTCTAAATAAATGTTTACCGTATTGTCTTCTAACATAATGTTTGGAGTTTCAGGATCTCCCACTTGCTATAATCAGCGCAAAGAAATCCTTATATTCGACTAACATATTCCTTTGAAAACCATGCCGACCGGAGGCATGTATCTAAATAAAATATTAAATTATCAGAAATAATTATAAATAACGTTACAACTAAACAAACGCGATGTAATAATGTTCATGCTCATTTCAGAGCGAAGGTGAGGAAGGATGCTTACACTTTAATGTCCTTCGCTTTCCGGGGCAGGTTATCAGCTGCAGTACTAGATGGACGTTACTTAACGAGAGATGATTAGGTTGCAATGATGTTTAAATACATGATGTCAGAAATACATCACGTCACAACTACCTAATGTAAACACACATGTCTTACCCCGATGTGATGGCGCATACGCTTGGGACATTGGGCTTAATTATACATAATGACAAGGGCAGTGGTTTCGAATCGCGCGTAAAGCATTTGCATTTTCAGTTGTTTTATTTGAATGTGTGAAAACCAGAACGGTATAAGTTGAATTTTATAAATTCTAAGAAGTCTTACTCTAAGATTTTAAGAAGATTTCACTAACGTCGAGGTGCTTTGTTTCATCATTAAAACCACGGCATTTCAATTGTTCATTAAAACCAAAAACTACATTGCCACTGGCCTAATATAAAATATGGCCTAAAATAAAAACGTTTTTCTCAAAATGTATAAAATGTCACTTATACTGTTCTGGTTTTCACCCATTCATATGGTGTGCATTATCAGTACACCACTGAAACTGAATCCTCTCCCTCTTCCTAAACGTGCCCTGGTTAATGAATATGAGAAAATAAAATATGTCCATTTCAATGAACCTACGGAGTACTGCGGATATAACATGTAGGTCAAACCAATTAGTCCAACCTGAAGGTAGGGGAGACTGAGTTAGTTTTCAAGGAGTTGAACATGGATATACGAATGCAGTTATGAACATTTATTCACACAGGAAATTGTGATGGACGCATATAAGGATTCCATCCATCCAGTCAGGAACCATTCATTCAACCAGCTGAGTTAAGGCAATAAGTGTTGCTATTGCAGAGACTCGCAGGCCCTAGGGAAGTTTATAAATTCCCACATGGCAGATTTTCAACACTAGCTAGATCGTTTGGTTGAATTCTAGTGCCCTGTAGAAGGGTTTTGTGCCTGCCGAGCGGCTGCTAACCTAGCTCTGATTGGTAATTTTACGGACGTTCTCCAATCAATACTAGCGAATACGAAATGGGGCCACGAACTATGAACGACCTTCCCTCCGTGTCAGCTCCTCTTCCCTGACACACACACATATTTACACTTATAAGCAACGCACTACGACACGTATCGGGGAGCCAGAGAGGAGCTTAGAGCTCAATCCCGGCTTGAACGGTGCACCTTGACTGAGATATCAGGATGGGGAACCCACTGCAAGAAGTGTGGGTCAGTGTCAGATCTCACTTTGTAGCTGCCACCACCCACGATATTACATGCACTATACTTAGGTTGCTAATGACCGCAGTTGACTCGCCCAGAAACACAAAATAATCAATCAATCACCCAGCCACATCAAGTATTCATCCTTGAGCTCCACTGTCTCTGACTACTCCAAGGACGGCAAACATGATATAAAGGATGCGAATTTTTATTGACTGCATTAAAACGTTAACGATACTTTCTTGTTTGAAATTCGATTGGAAATCAAAAGAAAAATAATGTTAAGATTCTAAACGGATATTGTAATATTCTTTGCGGAATCAAGATGTTCTTAAAGCTGATGAAAAAAACAGACGTGAACCGCCTTCTAAGCTTAAAACGCCTATCTCAGAAAAAAGGCTGTGTGTTGTAGTAAATATACATGCATGTAACACGTGAGAAACCTCTCATTTCTTCGGTGATTTTGAACTGTTATTAAATAAGATACGACCTTCTTGATTAGAATTAATATCAGGTAGCTCACATCCATTACTAAGTAGGAAAAAAGAAAAGTGGTGAAAAACTTACTGTCATTATCGAATGAAAGTACACTCGTTCAATAGTGTCCCTATCATTTTGAAATACATTTAATTTTTATAGTATATAAGATTTGAAAATGTTGAAATTGATTGTCAGATACAATACTAAAATAAAAAAACCTGTTCGATCCACATAATTTACATATTAAATAAAGTATCTGTCATCAGTTTGTTATATTATATCAGCACATTAATGTATTTTCTGGTTATTTTTCCAAATAAAAGAATGACTACACTTTGTTGTTCTAAGATTGACAAAGTTCTTATAAACTCAACAAAAGGGTCTGTTCTACGCAGGAAAACGAGGTATTTGTGATTGCATTGTCCTTGCAGAAATGTGTGAAAGGTTCTGGTATTAACTTTTTAGAAGACTCTCTGGGGTAATCTCGAGAGTTGGGCGTCTCGCTTCCGCCGAAGTAGGCAGTGGGCGCGGCCCGCCCGCTCACCTTCGGCCCTCCGCCTGCTCAACAGCTCGGCGCCTCGCCTGCAGGCCTGCACTGCAAGACCCGGCGGGCGTGCGTGCCGGGACTCCCCAGGGCGTAGGCGTGGCGCCTCCTTGCGCGCTCCCTCTGGTGTCTTCCTCCCCGCCCCCCTCAGGTTCCGGGCCCCGCGGGGGGCAGCAGGGTGTGGCCGCAACGTCCGAGCGCAATCGATCGCGCTGCCCACCTGACGCAAATAAACATATACAGCATAAGACAGGGCGGCGGCCGCTCGCCGGCCGCCCTCCGCCCACGCCCTCCCCCTCCGCCCTTCCCCTCTGCCCGCCGGCAGACTTCTCGCGACGTTGGCACCGCCCGTTGCCGCAGACAGCCCCTTCGCCGCACAGAATCAACATGGATAATAACAAATACTCGTTCCGACTGGCTTTTCATCGCATAGATTTGCGATAGATCTTCGTAAGTCCTGCTACCTTTATCGTAACTACATGAGAAAACATGGCCTTTTACTACTATCTTTAAATATTTAACTATGTTGTTCGATTCATTTTGTAATGTCACGTCACTGATCGGGTGAGTAAGTTAATTAATTGTTGAAACTCCTTTCTTTATCACGTAGGTATATTGTATTATTTTCAATAAAAAGACTCGTGTTTCCGATTGGCTTATTATCACTCGTGAATTTTGAAGGTCAAATTTCGTAGACTATGTATCCCAATGAGGTAACTAATATCCTAACTTAGAATTTTTGCATCCTGTCAGTTTCTTCAATTCCTCGAAATCAGAAACAATGAAGTTAAACTATATATGTTATCATTAAAATATTAAATTTTATAATGACGTTATCATATGTATTTTCTTTTAGTTGAGTCTTTATTGAGGGCATGAACATAAAACAATCCGTCCGAATTGGGATATTATTATTTCATATACGTCTATTTGCAAATGAAAGGCTCGAAAGAATGTTATTATCATAGCATCGCTAACTGAGCCCAAATACTTCTCCAGAATATCTTTGAACTAAACATTGGAATCGGTGACATCACAGTATTAAACGTATTACACAAACGTCAGAGTTCTGGTTGCGATATGAGGAAGTAATATGATCTGGCACTTGGTGAAAGAGAAAACATAATAGATAAAACTAGTGATCTGCAGTAAAAGAGCTGATGAAAAAAACATACAAAAAGTTTTCAAATTCAAAAAGTATCATAAACAATGTTTAAGAAAACTAAAAATTACTCCCGGTAATATTACAATAAATTCATCATTTTAACAGCGTTTTCGCGAATACTGCAATCGCATAATATAGAATATGAAGTTTGCTGTGCCTGAATGCATTCATGAAAAAGCTGTGCCTGAATTCATGAAAAATAAATATATAATGGCAAACGGTCTTTTGATGTTTGCTAACGCAAGACGTCAGCTTTTACTTTCCCCCTACAGAGTAGAGTTATGTAATGCTGAGCGAAAAACAGCGAATTTTCGGCAGAAAAGCTCATTACAGGGCCTTGGTAACCAAAAAGTGGACAAATCCCGTTGCTAAATTTAGACAGAGAAAAAGCCTCTATCACGAGGGGTAGACAGAATCCATATTTTGTGGGTTCTTGATACCGAAAAATAGAATGACGGCGAAACGTCTGTTCGTCTGTCCGTTAGCGGCTAAACGTTTAGCCGACTTTCTCCAAAATTGATATTCCGCAATCGATCTGCTTGTGTACTTGTACCTTGAATTTGAAACCGATATTTCAATTTTCAGGGTACTTTACATGAAGACAATGGGACAATTTCAAAATTTAAAAAAAGTGACTCCATCGTGTTTTTTTTTAAAAATTTGATGCTGGATAGTATGCAGGACGTATAAGAGAAAGAAGCTAGTTTCATGTGCGTCGAAAACACTGATTTTTCCCACAACTGATATATTAAAGAATGAGATTTCTCCCCGTAGTGGAATCTGTATCTTAAAGATAGATTTTCAAATAAGGTCATGAACAATTTTTCGAAAATTTTATTATTTTCGCGTAATTTTGAGTGAAAATACGGGGAAAAAGTACGTGCTGTTTTAGCATCACTAGTACCATAAACAGTAACGCCCTGTATATAATAATTCAATCGCTATGCTCCGTGTATAACACAGTAAGCGGAAAACCACAATCAAATGTCTTTTTTCAGTCAAAATTGGATCTGTTACATTGCTCTTAGATTTTCCCCGGGTTTCGTTCCCCGAGCAACTTTCTTTCAATTTCTAGGCGCATTGGAAATTAAAATATATATTCTTTTGCTTTTCCTTGCTGCAGTATTACATTATTCTCCGAAATTTTATTTTCAAAATTATGATGAGAGATTAAAAGTGCACTTAAAGTGTGGCTAAATTATATTTGGCGTTCTATGATGTAAATCTAGTTCACCATTTTCTAAAATTCGGGAACGAAATTTTTTATTTTTCAAATATTGCTATAACCTCGCTATGTGGGTTACTTTTATTCGTAATTTAATATTTCACCAAATTTATGGTTAAAGGTTGGGGAAGAGAAAAGTGGGAACGCGTAACACATAATTTGCTTTTGGATATTGTCTATTCGTCATTCGTAGTAATGCACCTGTATGGCTAACGATAAATATATTGACGAATTCACGAAATGGAAATAACAGAAAATGATGACCCTTCTAGATACGAAGAAAATGATTGCACATATGTAAATTAGTTTCCTTGTTATTTCTGAAACGTTTTCAATTCTCTAAAACCGCCATATAAACGGAGGAATATCGAACTTTTTCTGGCGGTTGTTAGGTTACGAATCTGCTTTATTGAAGCGGATGTTCAAATCTCGCCTTTGGCCGAGAGTGCGCTCTCTGTTCACCGGCCCCGCCAGCGTTATAATTCGATTACCGAGGTATCACGGCGGTGGATTCCTCCCGTTACGGGAACAGGGGAACGACAGGTATTTCGCTCTCCCCTTCTTCTTCACGCCGATCCCCCCCCCTTCCGACCCACGCGGCCGTGCCACCCTCTCCTGCTGACGGCCGTCGCCGTCGTTCGTTTCACAGGGCGGCTGAATAGGCGGCAATCCGATTTGCTGAAAAACTGGATTAATGAACACGATAGCTGTGACTTTGTGGGTGGGTAGCTTGTCGCCCACCCACGCCCGGCACTTCTCGCTCTCCTCGTTGCAGTCGGCCTCCCTCGGAGTCCCCGCGCTGAACCCTGACCAAACGTCACGCGTCCTATTGCTTAGGCCCGACGATTCTTGTCGGTTTATGGACCTATTCGTAACTGATCCGATTTGCTGATTCTTGGATGTCAGTCTTTCTTTTTTATTCTTTCTACTTTAACTATTGAACAGATGCGGCTCCAATTGTTGAGCCTATTTTTTGATTGAGCGCTCGAGACGTTTTCACAAGATTCGATAGTTGTTACATTTGTTGGTATTGTGGTGAATTAAAACTCACACAGTTAATGTTTAAACAACGTTTATTCGTAATCAATTATACACTAAAACTACTTGATCTATTTATAGATATATTACACTTAATTATTTTTCTTACACACGACTCCGTTCTCTTGATTATTCATTTATACAGTTCACTTCTTCTACAGTATCACCCAGTCCGATGCACTGTCCACGGTCCACTGCGCTGACCACAATTCACTGCGCAGACCACATTTCACTGCACTGACCACAATTCTAAGCGCTGACCACAATCCACTGCGCAGACCAGGGTCCATTGCACTGCTTTTTACCGCGATGCACACTTCACAGCTCAGCTTCCACTGCAGACTTCAGACTGCTGAGTGCTGTTCGCCTACTGCACCACTGTTCACCGCAATGCACACTTTACAGCACAGCTACCACATCAGACACACTCACGGACTGACTGCTTATTCACTGATTACATACACTAACTGATTCGTGCCTGCTTACTTCCGACTACTATTTACACTGACGTACTTACACTGACTAACTACACTGACTGACTACTTACTACCTTCCTACTGACTCGCGGCCGCCGGTAGCGGCGCATTTATACCTGGCCGGCGCTCGTCGCGACACAACCAGCACTTTCTCCACCTTTCCCCGCGACTCGCGAATAGTCCGGAACTGTCCAGTTCGGGGGGAAGGGAAGGGGCGCCAGCAGATGACGCAATCCACGCGCAGCGAATTCCGGCAGGTGTTGCAATATTCGTTACAGTATTGTCCCGTCACTCATTTTTCGTTCATCGATTATCCATTTGTTTCCAAGATCGTCAGTGTACTCAGAGCGCTGCGAAAACTAAGACTAACATTGATCACTTTATTTTTACTTATTTGTTCTGGCTATGTTACCTACACAAAACCCTCGGTGGCTCATTGGTTAGCATTCTCGTTTCCCACGGGGCCACCCCGGGTTCGAGTCTCAGCCGGTCGCAAAATTATAACTGTGCGCTTTCGTTACAAGTTGTTGGAAATATACATTTATATTGTAAGGTTGAAGTTTGTGAACATGTCGAGTGTCGCCATCTGCGTCTAGTATATTATTGGAAATGTACTCTATATTGAGAGATTGAGGTTTGTGAACGCGCCGACACTGTCGTCATCTGTTTTTGGTATGTAAACGAATGATCATATGCTTTCGTCCTTTTGTCTTACTGTGCAGCAATGTAGTGTTTGTAAAAGACCGTCAAAGACGTTCAATAAGAGTTTATGTATATGTATTTTGTTATAAATAAAAGTGAAATGCAGTGTAGTTCTCAAGAGTTAATTTAACATGGTAGCAGAGCGTGGTTGCCGGATGCAGATGAATTGCTGAAGAGGTTATATTGGAGTTCAGCCCAGTGTCCGTCGATTCGAGGAAGTTTGCGACATGGACGACCTGAACATTCCAGCTTTTGATGGAGAGGACTACGCAAACTGGAAAACGAGGTTAACTATCTATTTGAAATTAAAAAAATGCCATGAGGTGACCACGAGGTCGAAGCGAGAAGAAGACAAGGACGTAGAATGGGAAGAACAGAACCTGAAGGCGATGCATTGCATTTTTAGTGCAATTACTAACAAGCAGCTAGAGTTCGTGAATGATAAAGTAAGTGCTTTCGAGGTTATGAAGAAGTTTGACGAGCTATACTCCAAAGAGTCAACAGCGTTGCAGATTGTCTGCAGGAACAAACTAGATGGACTCAGATTAAAGAATTACAGCGACATAAATGAATTCTTCACTGTGTTTGAGAAATACATAAACGAACTGAAGTCAGCCGGGGCCAAGGTAAGCGAAGAAGAGAAACTAAATTACATGCTCAAAACGCTGCCCGAGTCACTAAGTTATATCGGAGATCTAGTGGATGTTTTGAAGAAGGAAGACCGGACTGCGGAGTACGTGAAGGCAAAAATAAGGATGAAGAGCATCAAGGAGAACCAGGACAGTGAGGGCGTAAAATCAAATGCATTCATCTCGGAGAAGAGACCTAGTGCGAGCGGCCAAAAAGTGTGCTACGGATGTGGTAAACCAGGACACTTCAAGAGGGAATGTCGACAAACTGAGAATCATCGAGGTTCCCGGGGACGTGGCGGAAGAGCACGAGGTAACTATGGAGGTTATGTCAACCAAAGTTATGAAAATGGACATCGCGGAGGCAGAGGAGGACCACGTGGGTCCAGAGGCGGTCGCTATGGTCACGACCGATCTTACCGACAGAACGAGCAAGGAGACCGACATTACCGACAGGACGACCATGGTGGTAGGAACCGTGGAGAACAACAGTTTTATCAGAATGTAAGTGGCGCAAGCAGTTTCGTGACAGAGGTCTTCGCCAAGGAAGTAAACAGTGTAGCACAGGATTCAGGTCAGATTGAAATTAATTGGTTGTTAGATAGCGGTTGTACAGATCATATAATTAATAACGAGGAATACTTTTCTAAATGCGTAACGTTAAAAGAACCGATTAATGTAAAAATCGCGAACGGAAAGATTTTAACGGCAACTAAAGTTGGTAATGTAATTAGCGATTTTTTAGTGTTTGACAGATTAGAACGAGTTGAAATGAAAAATGTATTTTACATTAAAGATCTAGATAGGAATTTAATTAGTTTTTCAAGAGTCACAGAGAAACATGATATTATTGCAAAAGGCATCAGCGCAAAAGTTTTTAGTAAAGATAGGGGTTTAATTGCAGTTGCATGGAAACAAGATAGGTTATATAAAGTGACAAGTGTGATCAACAAAGGGGAATTTAACGTAAACTTCTGCAATAAAGAAAATATGACAATAAAGGAAAAGTGGCATAGGATACTGGGGCACGTAAATTTCAATTATTTAGATAAAATTTGCAAACATCAATTAGTAGATGGAATCCCTCAAAACGTCGAGTCTGAACCTATGAAATGTAAAGTGTGCATAGAAAATAAAATGCATAATGTTCCTTTTAAAAACAACAGAAATAAGGCTAAAGAAATCCTAGAAATTGTTCACACAGATCTAAATGGGCCACATTCAACAGTAGGTATGCATGGTGAAAGATACTTTGTTTCTTTTATTGATGATTATAGTAAACTTGCACGCGTTTACACAATTAAAACTAAAGACCAATTATATGATTGTTTAGTTGGGTATGTAAATGAGGTTGAAAATCTTACTGGGAAAAGGATTAAGAAATTGCGGTGTGATAATGGAAAAGAATACATGAATAATAATATATATCAATACATCAAGGAAAAGGGGATTGTTTTAAATGCGTGCCCGCCATATGTGCATGAGTTGAATGGAACTGCTGAGAGGTTCAATAGGTCAATCATGGACATGTCAAGATGTTTATTAGCCGAAGCAAAAGTTAACAATAGGTTTTGGCCAGAAGTAGTTTGTGCTGCCGCGTATCTGAAAAATAGATGTCTTGCAAATACCGCAGAATTGAAAACTCCTTATGAAATATATTTTGGAGAAAAGCCTAATGTCACACATTTAAAATTGTATGGAAGTAGAGTCTTTGTAAGGGTGCCAGAACAATTGAGAAAGTCAAAATGGGATAGAAAAGCAGATTTGGGAGTTCTGTTAGGTTACAGTGACGTTGGATATAGGGTACTCATAAATAATAAAATTGTTGTGGCCAGGCATGTAGAGGTTGTTGAAGAAAATATTAGATGTGTAGGTTTAAAGGATAATGGTTCCGTGAGTAAAAGATTAGATGAATCTGGGTGTGAAAATTGGGAAACTGGGTCTGAAGATAACAGCGAGGACGAAGAAAGGTTAGTCGAAATCGAATCTCCAAAAGCAGCGCTAAAGGAAAAAACAACAAGGTCGGGTAGAGTGGTTAAAACTCCACAACGCTATAGGGATGATAATACAAGTAACTTTATTTATATTAACGTATGTAGTGCAGATAGCCCGGTTAGTTTTGAGGAGGCGATTAATAGCAATGAATCGAAAAGCTGGAGTCAAGCTATGGATAGGGAAATTGAATGTTTGAAGAAAAATGACACATGGGAGTTAGTTAGTAAGCCAGAGGGCAAAGATCTTATAGATGTTAAATGGGTTTTTACTAAAAAGTTTGATAATAGGTACAAAGCAAGATTAGTTGTTAGGGGATTTCAACAAAAGGAATGTGTTGATGATATATATGCACCAGTAGCTAAAATGCAAACTTTGAAGATTTTACTGTCATACTGTTGTCATTTTGGTTTAATTATTGAACAAATGGATGTAGAAACAGCCTTTTTAAATGGCGAAATCATGTCAGAAGTTTATGTTAAACAACCTGAAGGCTACGAAGACGGCACAAATCGAGTGTGCAAATTGATGAAAGCACTGTACGGTTTACGAGAAAGTCCGAGAGCTTGGTATGAGTGTTTAGATACTTTCTTGAAAAGTTTAGGATTCCAAAGAAGTGAATATGATTATTGCCTTTATGTTTTGCGAAAAAGTAATGTCCTGATTTACTTGATAATTTTTGTTGACGACTTGCTCATTTGTTGTGTAAAGAAAAGTCGAATTAAAGAAATCAAAAATTTGTTGTCAAATAGATTTAGTATGAAAGATTTAGGTGAGGTTAAAAGTTATTTAGGAATTGATATAAATTACGAATACAAGAAAAACAAAATGAGCTTGAGTCAGGAAAATTATATTAATTCATTAGCCGAAAAATACAAGATTAAAGACTCAAAATTATATGCTACCCCGATGGAAGTTAACTTGAAATTAGAACCAACTCAGGAATTGCGTAATGATATAAAGTATAGAAATTTGATTGGTGCGTTGTTATATATTAGTTCAGGAACAAGGCCAGATATCAGTTATTCTGTTAATTATTTGAGCAGGTTTCAGAATTGTTATGACGGCACACACTATAAGTATTGTCTGAGAATCTTAAAATATCTGTATTTGACAAGAAACCTGAAATTGAATTATTGTAAAAACGAAAATGCAAAAGTTCTTGATTGTTATGTAGATTCAGATTGGGCAGGTGACAATATAGATCGTAAATCTACGACAGGTTATGTGATCCGTATGTTTGACAATGTTGTATTTTGGAAGTCTCGCAAACAATCAAGTGTAACAAAAGCTTCGACGTATGCAGAGTATGTTGCGCTATCAGATGCTGTGAGTGAAGTGAAATTTCTAAAAGATGTAATGAAAATTTTTGATTTGAATTTTGATGAACCGATTGTAATGTACGAAGACAACTCAGGAGCATTGAGTATTGCTAAATATGGTAACTTTACAAAAAACTCAAAACATATTGAAGTCCATTATCATTTTGTCAACGAGTTGTATATGAATGGTTTAATTGATATAGTCAAAGTAAATACTGATGATAACATGGCAGATATTTTCACGAAAGCTTTGTGTAAAGACAAGTTTGTGTATTTTAGGAATATGATGAATATTAACTGAATTTAAGATAGTATGTATATAAATGTAAGGAGGCGTGTTGGAAATATACATTTATATTGTAAGGTTGAAGTTTGTGAACATGTCGACAGTGTCGCCATCTGCGTCTAGTATATTATTGGAAATGTACTCTATATTGAGAGATTGAGGTTTGTGAACGCGCCGACACTGTCGTCATCTGTTTTTGGTATGTAAACGAATGATCATATGCTTTCGTCCTTTTGTCTTACTGTGCAGCAATGTAGTGTTTGTAAAAGACCGTCAAAGACGTTCAATAAGAGTTTATGTATATGTATTTTGTTATAAATAAAAGTGAAATGCAATGTAGTTCTCAAGAGTTAATTTAACACAAGTATCCCAGAATATATTGCTGTGTGACGATGATAAAGTCCACCTTAAGGTTAAGAGGACCAGTATATACGTTGGAGGTATGTCTTCGTGCTAACCACCCGAACCTCTTATCCCATGGCCGGAAGGCTGGGCCACCGTTGGTCGGGCAAGGGTCTCGTATCGGGCTGTCGAGCCGAATGATAGGACATGCCAGCTACTCAGGTTATTAGTTCCATGAGTGGAATAAATGTCGTATCCCAAGAGATTGCGGAAAGTGAAATTCGACACCGTTCTACACGTCGATTTGCGGATTTTCCAAGTACCTTATCCAGCTGGGCACCGCCCCAGCCGATTGGTCTCCCGACGCATTCGACATGATGTGATAGAATAATGCATGCATGTGTGTGTGAAGTGTGTAAGAGAATGCGACAAGAACGAAGGTGGTGTGTAAGAAAATGCTCTGGCATTCGCGAAGTATTGATGGGAGAAATCACGGGAAAATGCCCATCAGAGCAGCCGGCTTTCATAACGTCCTGTTGAATTCGATCCAGCGAACCGTAAATTCCGTGAAAATTTCCCGCCGTCGATCTGGAATTCTAGCACCTTCCGGTCACTACTTGTATTCTGCTCCTATTTTGTGTCATCATATTTAATGTTTCATTTTGGTATAACCCATCTGATAATTATATACACAGCTTCCACATTATTAGGTTTATATTAGGTTTAGGTTAGGTTTAGGTTATATTAGGTTTTTGAGATGTCTTATAAAACAAAAAAGGTCCAATATTTCATGCAAATAAAAACATATAAACATGTAAATAAACACATCACAATAAAATTATGTATAATACAATGTTGCACTGTTGCTGTTTTATGTAATATGTGACTCGACAATGACGTCAGCGGGGGAACAAATGGCTAATTAATTTTAAGAAATTAGAAGATTCACACGACACGGCATTGTTAAAAGGCAAAATGTAGGCCGACCACTAGGCGATCTTTACAAATCAGAAGAGGTTTATTTGCACTCTGCAAGATAAAATAGTTCGACCTCACAATTTCTAAAAAGAGAATATATTTGAGAGAAAGTCGTCCGTAAGACGTAAGATTGTAAAAGAAGGCAAATAACGATAATCTCAGATAGCAAAGCCTTGCATTGCAAACGTTTTGCACAACTATCATTCCACATTACGAACAATATGAATTATTTTGCTGAAAGGAGTCGGTTCCGCAATAAGAATCGATGATTAATTAATTACCACATGTCAATAATCATTCGTCGAACTCCCTCCTTCATTTTGCGAGAACAGGCAGTCAAGGTCGACGCTTTATCTGCAATCTGCTTCCTATTCTTGTAAAAAATATTTGCAGTATTATCTAAAAGAAACTAGTATTATTTCTAGCTTTTACAAATTTCAAAAATTCAGAGTGTTCATCGAGAATGAGAACATGAGACGAGATGAGAAATTGAAACATGTGACATCTTTAAACGTCCTTCTTTGCTATTTGTGTGTGTGGGGGGGGGGGATGAAAAATTTAGGAATTGATTTTGAGAAAATGTTGAAATGTCAAGCAGAAACGAAAAACAACTCTTTTTAAATGTACATGACCTTTTCTAAAGATCTGATTTTTTAGAACAGATTTCATTTAAGAAAAAATCTCTCTTTTCAATATTGTCCAATACTTTTGCAACTTTAATTTTTTGGATTTTTTGAATATACAGAGCGTACTGAAAATGGGACAAGCCCCGTTTTTATCTTCCTTCGATACCTACAAAGAGGAAATGTAAAGAAAAAGTTTCGAGGCATTTTTTAAAAATTCCCAATTACGGGAAAATTTCTCACATTTTCTAAAAATTGTACATAATTGTATTTCAAAATCTGTCTATTGTAAAATCGCCATTCTTTTAAGCGTTGCTTATGCTGTGTTTAAGCGTTGCTAAGTTTGAAATATTTGTAGAGGCATGTAAAGTACCCCTAAAAACATAAATATCCGTGTCAAACTCAGAGGTATTCTAGTTCCTCTAAATTGATCGTGAAGTGTCATTTTGGAAGAAATCAGTTGAACGGTTTAGAGTCTAGCTTTGACAACAGACGGGCAGACAAACCGCCAGGCGCGTGGAGAGACACGGTCCGCCGTCAATCGACTTTTCAGTGTCGAAGACCCACAAAATATGGATTCGGACTACACACTTGTTAGAGTAAGTAATTTACTACACACAGGAACAAGATTTACGCTTTTCTTCGTTACCAGGGCCCGCCAATAAGAGTTTTCCTGTAAAAAGTTCGCAATTTTCCAGCGCAGAATTACAGTACTTTTCCTTCTTAGGAAATAAGGGCGAGAAAGTAAGAAACGAGTGGTTGAGATGGTGGAATCTGTAGTAATGAGAAATTAAGGAAAATGTTTTGAACAATCATTCTGTTCGCAAATAAAAATGAACTGTTTTCCAACTCCCCATTCCCACCAGCATCTCCTACATAATGAAAAGCGTGTTTTTAACCATTCAAATGTTTTATTTTCACATAAAAATAGCGGCATAAAACAGATTTTCTTCAGCAATTGAAGATTTTTGATTTTCTCAATGCTTTTTTGAAGTGATAGTAAAATCGAAATATACTCGATCACCTAACGATTGTTTATGAAGAATTGGCATCACATTTCGCATGTGTCATTTCACATGTGTTGCGTTCTGCAGTCTCCTCACACCTAACCCTTCATCGTTTCGGCAGCGTTTCGCCAGCGAGTCGCCCTGCTTTACTCCAGGGCAGGCGGCCGACTGCGGGCTGCCGAGCGGCACTTCCCCACCCGCCAGTGCGACGCGTCGGCTTCTCTCGGCCCAATCGGCAGAGGGGCGACTAACACGGCTTACGGGGCGTTACGTGGAGTTGAACAATAAACCGTTGACCCTAAAGAACGAAATTCCGCTTTCCTTTCTCGTCGGTGACCTTTTATGCTCGGGTAGGAAAGCCCGAATTTGGTAATTGCCGGACTTAACTGAAAGGATGTTCTGGAGGGAGAGCGCTGATGCATTCGCCCGCGGTTCGCGGATGAGGAAGTGCGCTCGTTTGTGTTCGTATACGCGCGCGACGTAGAGCGAGTGAGGAGTCAACGAAGTTTGCTTCGGCCTCTGGTTCTCGTGTTGGGTGCTCTAACATGATGGAGAGTCCATTTTGATGAACGCATGACGTCAACGCAATAAGGCAAGCCGTCTCATGTGCTCTAGAGGAGCATCCTCGCTCTTTGCACTCTCGGCTGAATGTTCGATCTTGGAGAAAATCGAAACTGAGCGGTGTTTCCTTCAAAAGGAAAGCAAATTGACGTCTTTAGCAACATGTGAGCTCATTTAAATGTACTTACACTGGTTTAGTATTAAGAAATTAGTCCCCAGTCTTAAAATACATGGAGATAAAGAACTCTACAATTTTTTACTAAAATGTTTAGGCAGAGCCGGGAGTATATTCATATTGAAGATACGTTCACATAATGTGATATGAACACTGTTCGTTTTTTTTGTGATGAGGAATGAATAGTAATTTGTCCTTGTAAATTAAAAATAATATTTAACTTTCAGAAAATATGTTTGCGCCTTAACACGCAATTCTTAACTTAGACAATTTAAATTGAATGTAACTATCTGGGGTGTAATGAAATGTTTTAAATATTCAATTGTGATTCAGGAAATTAAATTATGTAATTATCAATTTTTTTCCAAAATATTTTTCACAAATTTTCAGAACTTACTTAACTCACGAAGGGTAAAAATCTCCTGATTTTAAATTCTTTTTTTCATAGTGATATGACTTCGAGACACATAATGTCTGCGGAAAATACTCTTATAATTACAAGTTGTGTAATGAACGAATTTTGATCTATTGGACCTTACAAAATTTTACTAATTAACTATGGCTTGGGTTGATATTGTACTTACCCTCTTGGGTTAATGAAACCAGCTCAATAAGGTACATTTAAATCTTTTTGCTCACACATGAATAAGTAAGTTTATTGTATTGTGCAATTACTGTTGAATATAAAATTTTGGAATATGTTTAACGCCTTCAAACGTTAACGTTAAAATCAAACAAGAACTCAATCTGCTTACTCGTCTCGCGAGACATCTGTTTTTCGCGTGAAAACCGTTGGAAATTATTTTGATACGTCTTCTAAAACAGACTTGGAACCCAGAACAACTCTGAAACACAAAACTCATTCCATGCGCTATGTCAGCCTCTGATAGGCACAATCTCGGCATATGGCTGATGGTCTTCCGACCGTTGAAGCGTTAAATTTTGTTTCGGTTCTGGAAAGAAAGATAAAGCCCGCTACTTCTCGATTTCCGTTCAACGTTTCGGGAAAGTCTGGAATGCCTGCTCTGTGTAAGCGTGGGTGTGCACGCCCCACGCTGCGCTATCTCTGCGGTACCGGCTGCCGCCGCCTGCTCGCTGCACCAGCTCAAAGGCTCAGATATCCTCCGAGGGTTCGCCTCTGGATGGACACAGATATACTTGAAGTTATATAGTTGAAGCGCGTGGCTACAGATTGGAGTCTCGAGGTCAGAACGGTAGCAAAATATGAAAACTTTCTCACGTTCCAATATTTGTATTATTGG
The DNA here is from genome assembly GCA_038098605.1 of Gryllus longicercus. Taxonomy (NCBI): domain Eukaryota; kingdom Metazoa; phylum Arthropoda; class Insecta; order Orthoptera; family Gryllidae; genus Gryllus; species Gryllus longicercus. The sequence continues at coordinate 3,858,018 of JAZDUA010000001.1, forward strand.
TGTATATTCGCTTAATGCGAACTTGAGTAAAATCTACAGCACGAAGAGGAAAGTACCTAGCAGTACTATGACACAAAGATTTAATGAATTTATTTTCATTGTCTTTGTAAAATTACTGTGTCAAGTAAATTATCGTTAACGTCGAACTTTAGACGATTCGTATTTGTACGTGGATTATGTAGTATATGTTGTACTTTGTTACATTTGCTTAATGTCTTCTCGCTTTGTATAATTTTCACACATGGGTGTTTCATTATTGTTGTTGCACTACCATTTACAGGTTAAAACAATTTCAACGCAAAGCTTATATTATTCTTCATTTATTTACATAATTTTTCGAATCATTATGGACATTATTAAATCAAGACATCATATTTTTCTCCAAAATTTTATTTTATTCATTATTAAATAGTATGTATGATCCATCATTGCTATTGTCTTTAGTGTCTTCGATTCGGTTTTCAATAGTATATGGTCTTTTCAATGATCATTTACTGTAATTATTGTGCTTGCTACAATATATCCATTTGAGATTTGGATATTAATTTCCTTTCACGATTTCTTTTCCAAGGCTGCTCAATTATTTTAAAAAGATTTATTCTTATTTACTATTTATTAAACTATTATATATGAAAGTTTATAACCCTTGTATTGAACTCTGGACCATCAGACACGCAGCAGATTCAACAAAACTGTAGTAGACGATTAGTAATTTGATTTCTGGAAACGCATCTTTGTTATTTTTTATTTGTTCATAACAAATAATGACTTATTTGGTTGAGGAATTATTTGTACTGGTGAAGTAAAACCATCTATGATTTACAGTATAAAAGGGGGATATGCATGACAATTAAAGCATTTTTTTCATTTTTTTAATAGTTTTTATCCTTTAGTTGAATAGAGTTTTATATGAATTAATTGTACGAAATCCACCTGACCAGTGCGTGTCGAACGCACAGTTTTGACGATGGCAAATTGAGTGGGAAATGTTATTAATTATTTGAAGAGAAATCCGGTCGCTGTACCTTCGATCGAAGCAATTAATTAAGGATTAGTTTGATTTCCACCGATAGTCATGCTAGTTATTAACGTGTATCGTCATGCAGGATATCTGTGTGTCCCTACAATTGGTAACAACCAGCTGTAGGCTCAATGTACTCCTTGTATAAAACATGGACAGGTTATATTTTGTCATTTTTATCGATCATGTAAATTTCATTATGAAACGAGAACTGAAATAACAATCTAATTACTCCAGTAAGCATGAAGGCTTAATCACGCTACATATATTCTTATTCTTTAAAAATTAATGTATGAATGTGTCCTTCAAAAACACTTTAACTGATAATCCGATTTTCATGGAATTTGTTTTACAGATATATCTTATCTTGGAATAGAAACGCATAACACTTTTACCTCTAAAATTTTTTTTTCCAAAATCTAGAGTAATGCAATTCACTGCTCATCAAGGTATTGTGGAACCGCGTTGCGCGTTCGGCGGGCGTGTTTGACACACGGGGCGGCTAGGACCACCGGCGGCAGTGCGTCGTGACGAGGCGGAACATGACGTGACAGAACGAGTCGGGACGAAATGTACAGAAAGGTTCGGGGTGAGATGGGACGGGGCGGGACGAGGAGTGGCACGAAAGCGAACGATAAGAGTTGGCCGGAGGAGCAGCGAGGGTAGAGCGTGGAGAGCGTGGTTGGTGGGCGAGCGAGGCGGAGGGGAGAGAAGCAGGAAGTGGCGTGGCGGAGATACAAATAACACTCCTTCGAGTTTCATTATAATAATGATTGAGATACATGTATTATAATTGTAGTAATTTTAATTCGGCAAGAGAGCGAAGAGAATTTAGGGTTTCCGGGTACCACTACTTTGATTATTAAGTCCTTGAATAAAGTGCATATTAGAGCCGGGAGGTAGCGGTGCTCTACAGACTGAAACGTGAGATCCGGCGCCGACCTACCCATCGGTTTGGAGGTTCCTCACCAGGTATCTTCCCCCTATACATCGTGTAAGTCAGAGTTGGATCTCACAATCCAGTGGGGAAAGATCACCGCTACCTTCCAGGAAAAAATGCACTGCGCTTATGGGAATAATGACCTCAGCAATTGACGCGCCCGGAATCTCTTATTAATCAATCAAACAATCCGGGTATCTTCCCAGCGGGATACCTACCCAGTGTGGTAATGTAATGTATATAAGTGTATTCAGGGTTGGGCAATATTTAAATACTTGTATTTGAATTTCGTATTTTAAAAACAATTTGTATTTGAAAAACTGTAGTTTTGAGTCTTTGGACATGTATTTAATTACATAAAATAATGTATTTAAAAAAACTTGAAATACATTAAATGCAGATGAACAAGGATAGGTTATTTTTGTTCGATTCCTCCAGTGAATGCAAATCATTGTGTCAGATGTTGAATTGAGTATGATGATTTCATTTAATGATAAATCTACATTATTAAAAGGCTGGACATTTATACAACAATAAAAGAGTAGTTTATTCGTTATGATACTAGTTGATGGTCGCATCATCTGCGCACCAGTTGAATTACTGTTTTCCTATGCAGGTTTTATACTTTCGCCAAAGTGTTTTTTTGCCTGATGATTTGTTTGAAAACTTATGCGTTTTAAAAGGAAATTCCTTTTATTTTCGTTACACATATTTTTATATCATTTTATATTTGAAAGTGGGCACATATATGGATATTAAAGTTCCTTGTTGTTCAGAAATGTGTATGACTGCATTACTAATATATTGTAAATGACAATTACAATATATTGTTGCAGTAAAAAGATATAATAAAAAAATAATTGTATTTTGAGTTTTTGAAGTATTTTAAATACGTATGTATATAGCCAATTCAAACCTACTATATTTTGAGTATTATTTAAATACTTATATATAAAGTATTTTGGCGAAGTATTTAAATACTAAACTTAAAGTAATTTTGCCGAACCCTGAGTGTATGTTTATGTGTCTTTGCCAAGAGAGAATGAGACAATGATGAGTAAAGGAAGATAGTGCGCGGTTGGCACTTGTAAAAGATTGTTATTATTTAACCACAAGCATAATATTCTGCGTACATTGCATATTTAGCAAATGTCCAGAAGCTCTAGATTGATATATATATATATATATATATATATATATACATATATATACATATATATACATATATACATATATATACATATATATACATATATATACATATATACATATATATACATATATATACATATATATATACATATATATACATATATATACATATATATACATATATATATATATATATATATATATATATATATATAATTGACGTGTAAATTTAAATTGAATCATCGAGATAAAATTATTCTTACCTTATTCAAATTTAATGGATAAAATAATTCTTCAATTCTTCAATCGGCAACAACATCCAGCGATATTACAGCTACAAATGTGTAAGGGTGTAACTAACTGACTCCAGTACAAATTAAAATAAAATTTCTGGAGAGGCAGAGCAAGCAGATTTTAACTGTACTAGACCATTTTACATCCATGGGCAGTTAGTCACACTATACTTTATTTGCCAATGTTAAGCCACATACTTAATTCCCATACGTGATTCAAATATCGGTATATAAAACCTATTTGACATTATTTGGCATACCTTTTGTAACATGAATCATCGACAATAATATCGTAATAGTGTTTTTCCTGATCAAAAAGGTCCATGTGGGTTTTTTCCTATGGTACTCTTAATTTTTTATTTTTTTCTCAATTTAGATTAAAATAACAGTGTAGGTTAAATTACAATGTAGATATTTCAGTTGACATTGATCACTCATGCAAATCTCTTGAATTTCATAAATTACCACTAATATATCAATTTTTAAAATGGTAATTTTTTATTGTTAATAAACATTATTCCTTTCCAGGTTGCATTTCTTCGTAGTGTGACAAAAATTGCACACTTGAAATAAAAACTTTGGGTCTAGCGCAGTTTTATATTTTTGATTACATGAGGACTCGCGATTGAAGACTCCGTTAAACCTTTGGATATTCGCTACCTCGCTTCGCACCTCCCCTGAAGAAACAGGTGAGCCTTTTATTTGTAATATAATTCAGTTTCATCAGTGCATGTATTTGTAATACTTGTTGAAAGAAAAGTATAATGGTTAGAAGTGAGAGAAAATTAATTCAGTAGCAAATAAATTGTGTGTTTTGTGTTTCAATATAAACTGTGTTTTTAAATGTAACTGTAAAATGTTAAAATGTAACTGTGAACATTTTTTTGTTTATCAGTCAAAGATTACGCGGATTCTTAATTCTCACAATTACCATGTTGGAGTTTGTATGATAATAATAGATTGTAACTGTGTGATTTTATGCTCTCAGCATTTTATCGTTTGCAGTTAGCCTTGTTCGCGTATTGAATATACATGCAAATAAGCACACTACTTTAAATAAGAAAAATTATAACTAAGAACTGATGTTTTTCGAAATTTGTAGATGAACTGAAATCGATGTACTGAAGTTGGAGTAAATGTTTTACATGAAAGTAACTAAAGAATAAATTTTGAAAAATTTATATTGTTGTATACAAATTAGTAAATTTGTGGTCTGTAGCAGCAAAAATGCTGCTCAAAAAATCACACGAAATGATTTTCGAAAACATAGGACTGCATTCTCAAGAACAACAAATAAAATATTTTAGTGTAATACTACAATAAATAGTTAATAAAACAGTTACTGCAATAACATAGTACAGTATATATGCATGCACAATATTTTAGTTATTTACATGCCCAAAATATAAAAATGTGTTGTTCCATAACTCGACACGTAAATGACAAATATTTAAAGAGGGCGACCTCTTCCTTGGATCTTTTCTGTTGCATGTCGTCCGCTGTCGCGAAAAGTGACATAGCGCAAGAGCATTGAGCAAGAAAATCCATTTGGTACGAATAGTATGACAAAATAACGGAATAATGCAATCAACTATTTTTATTTTTTAGTAGAAATCAAACGTTTATTGTGAAGTTTCTTAATTATTTGATTTTTGAGGAGTTAATGGCATCTAAAAAAATCATAAACACCTCCCCGGGGCCGGAGATTTCATTGTTTTCTTTCAATTTCGGCACGCATTGAAAATGAGGAATAATACGTTTGTTCTATAGTATGAACTATCTTTGGAGTTATTTTGATGTTTGGTAAATGTTAGATTAATGAAATTCGAGGGATCTATTACAAATACTATTCAAGAGATAAAAAAACTCAAATTAATTTTTCATGTAAATCGAGTTGACTCAAATAGTGTCAAGTGACTATCCGGCAATATTTTTCTATTACAACGTTCCTGATACTTGAACTGCATTTGAATAATTTATGCTTAAAATAAGGAAATTTTAATATTAATGCCTGTTGCCACTCTTGCAGTATAAATCATTGTCAGATATTTGAATCCATGCGCACAATCATGTAAGAGTAATTGAAAATAAACTATTTAAAAATTTGCTTGGAACACGGATGTTTAAAACGAGGGCTCAATATAATGCATGAAAATCAAAGCTAATAATCATAATCAGTATAAAGAAAGGACAAGATACGCACACAAATATTTACGCACGGTATTATTTGGCCCGTTATCTAAAATCAAACCTATCTACAGCGAGAGCCCAATGGCTTTCGAAAAAATTAGGCATCCTAAAACAAACTAAAAGGATTTCAATATTGTGTTTCCTGTACCAAAATGGGCAAAATTATTTGAAGATTGTTAAGGAAGTAAAAACAAAAAGCCTCATCTTTAGCATTAGAGATTATAGCTGTCGCAGAATGTGGTCATAAAATAATCATGCATACTTCTGAGATATCAGAGAGATTGAAGACAATTTCTACTTGTAAGCAATCCTTTCCTAATTAAATGAAAATTTTCACTTAAATGTATCAACTGTTGTCAGGGCTATGCCCTGAGAATAGGGAATCTGTGTAACTAAAGTTTGAGATTTAATTAGGTGAGGGCACTGGGTTTCAACCCTGTGTAGTAGTTTCATTTAAATTGACAAATTGCAGACCAACATATTAAAGAAGGCTGAAATGGTTTAATTGAGTGAATGAATAATACGTAATTATGTAGATTTAATAAAAGAATGATATAAAAAATTTTACGTGAAATGTTTACTGAACTTTTTTATTTAACATACAGCAATTTATTTTGCAGTCTGAAACTTTGGAATTAGGTAAATTAGGGAAATCTCGGTGACGCAAAAATCCATAAGACCGTGCACCAAAAGCAACACTAAAAGCAATACACGGGCATGATGTCCAAATTTTCTTTCATTGTTGTACTATTCTGTGTCCACCAGATACTTATTCCACATTTTATGATGTACATTATTTTAATTCTGAACACATATAAAAATAATACGAGAACCATAGTACCAGGGAAAATGTGTCCCTATCTAGGCATGTAGACACAATAGACAATAATGTGACAAGACATGTTCTCTGAAGAGGGTTAAGTTTCCCCACACGTGCTCTGACGATTGTTCCTCGTGACAGATGGTCGTGTAATCGACTGCTCATTCTGTTGGTGGCGAAGGCGGTAGGAAGGACAGAGAGCGGACCCAACCGCGGCCGGCCGCCTGTCTGCATTATGGAAACCGGCTATCCGACTAATTGGTGCATGATAATTATTTACCAAGCGGGAACTATATGAAAACGCGCTCGCGATCGCTCATTTGCCAACGCTGTAACCAACGTATCGCTCGACCAGTCGTTATTAAAATAAATTGTTGCATTGGAACGTCGAGACGGCGTGACGAGTGACGATGGTGGTGAGGTTCCTGACAGTTCGTCGTTTATAGACTACCTGATGTTTCTGGGTGTTCGTAGTGTGTTAATGAGTGGGATTGACTATCAAGAGGTATAGTGCGCATTATGATTATTCCTCTTGAAGTTTATTCGTAATTCTCACACATCTATCAAGACACATCCTCGATAGGAAACCTTGCGATCCCACATAGCATTGTGCAAAAGGATACTGAATCCGTTTGTAGTTCTGTTGGGTAAATAACTGATTACCTGAAAATTAAATTCTGATAAAAAATGGTTATATTTTCCTGAATAATTACGAATGGAAATCAATCTTCTACACAAACTACAGAGACTCTTAGAACAAATGTTAGAGAAGTTCAAACAGATCTCTATATTTTTCTATGTCGAGCGCCCAAAGCTCGTGACTTTTTAAAATTAATATCAATGGCGCCTCTTGTTTACCGTCGACAGATTTTCCTTTAGTGGGACCAGAGATGTTTATATTCATTTATAACTTCCGCAAATAGAATATTGAACGGTTCTCATTATTGTTGAAAATATATTGTTTATATCTTAAGTAAAGTTATCGTCCGTAACAAGAAGATAAAAAAACGGCTTCACGTTAAAACATAGGACTCGAAGTTATTTACTGTGTTAAACGAATATATGAACACGATTGTTAAAATTACTTTAATTGATTTTTGATACTAGTTACACAGACAAATCAGCCTTGAGTTAGACACCTGTTATGAGTCAACAAGAAATACAAATACTAAAATTGTAGATTTTATATTCAAATCAGTTATTTATAATAAAGTGAACAAAGTAATTTGCAATATGTACATTAAACGGTATCAAAAAATATAAATAATTAAAATAGGTTCGTTTTTCTTCTTAAACTATTGTACTATTGTAATTATAAATGTGTGCCATCGGTTTCAGGGGCGAGGCGCCTAATGAAATTTTATCTACGTAACCTTCAAAACAAGAGAAATGTCACTGTCTATTTGAGATTTCGTAAGAGAAACCCCATTTCTTTTCTGCTATTAAATCAAAAGTTAAGTGTGCACCTTTTCAGGTTTCACGGATTCCTGGAATACAGCCACAAAATCCAGCGATGTGAATAAAAATTTTCTGGAAGCTCATAAAATTCCCTACTAATACATTTGATTCATTCCGAGAGCGCAATTATGCTTTGAATAATTCCAGATCGAAATTGTTGCTGGAAGTTTTCCTGTAGGACGTAACAGTACAACAACAAGTCTGTTTATTGCTGCCCAGTGCAATGATGGTTGTAGAACGATGCTCGTAGCAAACGTGGCAGAGGAAGGTATGACGGGGCTGGGGTGGGTCGAGACAGGGTAAGATCGAACGGGAAGGGGGCAGGCTAAGGTTGTTGTGGGAGAGATAGAACAGGGTAGGCTGAGGATACACTATAAGTAGAATTCCTGTGTTTAATCATTCGACAACAGGAACTTTTACATTTTCTATTTAGTTCCTAGTTGACAAGGATTTACCATATTTACGAAGATATTTTATACATATATTGAACAATTTTTTGTGTAGTATTCTTTGGTTTAATAAAAGCCCATTTTCTCATAAAATGAAAATAAATATTTGAAAATGTTTTCTTAATTTACGATTCCCCTCTTACCTGATAGTTACATCTGGAAAATTAAAGAAATAACATGCTTACCTTACAGACGAAGAATAACAAAGTACGCGGGCGCGGGTGTGTATGTAGACAGATTGAGAAGATGCAAGTGCCAGGAATCCTGTACGGTAGTCGGCTGGTCTCGCTTGCTTGCAGAACTCCTCATTCCAAATAGAGCACTCGTTTGACTACTGCACCGGCATCAGTAAAGGAGAGCCGTTCTGTCATCTGCTGGGACCACATTGTGCGTGCGTCCTGATTCTGGCACCTAATGTTGAACTACTCAGACCTTCAGCGATCGGGACGCGTTGCCAGGGAGCACCAATGCTCATCATTCAATTAAGGGGAGGCGGTACACGTGTCAGGGAACGTTTGAACTGTACTTACTAGTGTCTATATTTGCAATTTATGGAAGACGTATTAATACAATGCTTTCTTGGCTATCCGGGATGAGCCGCGTCTCGGTCAATTGTGCTGACGTTTCGGTCATCTTGCTGTTGCCTTCTTCAGGGCTATACTGCTCCTGTGCGGTACAGCAGTATAGCTTTGAAGAAGGCCACAGCAAGATGGCAGAAACGTCAGCACAATTGACCGAGACGCGGCTCATCCCGGATATCCAAGAATGCATTGACTCCGGCCGCGGAAGCCTACGAACCCGTATTAATACAAGTTTTGATAATATATGGACCAGTATCGAAACCGTATTTTAAACTGTAAATGTGAAATAAATATCAAGCGTGTAGAATTCATTGAATAAGGAAAAAAATTGCCATCGATTTGTGAAAAATTATAGTGAGAAAATAGTTTGTAGGTAATCTAATTTTAAATAATATCTTTAATCGTATCATTTCTATATTACGTGTGACAGAGGAATAAATGACGACAATTTTGGAGGTCAATTTTGGGAAATTGTTTCTGTAGAACATATAAATCTGTGTGGTTTTCAAATATTTCACCCTGGTAAGCATTGCATCTCTCTCGTAGCTGCATTTGTATTCGATGGTTAGTGTAACGTGGCATCGTCCTTCGCAAACGTCTTAATATTAGTCTTACCAACGTATGTAAGTAAAACTATTGGTTTTGCGTGTACTTAAAGTAGTATTTTTTCATTAAGTTTCATCGATAACAATCAAAGTAATCAATGGCGGAAAATAGTTTTGCGGATTTGGGGAACCACAGAAAATATCACAAATTTGTTCAACCCTCTGAAATTGGCTATTGAAAGTTGCTCCTCCTTCTTCTTCTTCTAATGATTCCTCCCCTTCTTCTGGTATTTTCCTTTTGTTTTTATTTCTTTCAGGAATAACTTAGTCTTAGAAAAATATCTTTCTTTACCCAAGCAAAGCTCGTCTCTTCTTTTCTTGGAAGTTTCTAAGAGAAATAAGGTTGGAAGTAGTTGTGCTGGGCGCACTCCCCCCTTCGCCGCCGTCGCTCCTGCCCCCGCCCCCGTCGCCGCCGCACCCTCGTGCCGCCGCCTGCAGGGATCAATTAAGTAATTAGACCAGATAACAGGCGGCGACGGCGCAGCGCTCCTCCTCGCTCCTCTCCGGGAACCACTGGCTGACGCGGTACCGCACGGTTGCATCGCCGATAACCCCACGGATTAGCCCTGTTTGCGGCTGAAAGCACGGTAAACGCCTTTCTTTGGGGAGTTAGCTTCTTCATTTCCCCTTCAGCTTCGGCTTCAGAAGGATCGGTGTTTGTTCCATTTTAGGAGCAAGACGATTATCGCATGTTAGAAAATATAATTTGTTTGAAATTTTATCTCGGGATACCGGATTGAATTTCCGAAATGATGTCGGTCAGTTTAACCCGACAATTACAAAATTAAACCGATACTCGTCAAGCCCCGTTCAAGCATTTCTTGCCCTAATCCAGAATTCCTAAGAATTTCGATTAGCCAGATTACTTTCTTCTCGTAACATGAGTTATCTTCTGGAATTTAAGAACATAAATATTAAGTATAAGAAAACTTATGGAAAGTAACTGAAAAGTTAATGTAAAAAGGAATCGAATGGAATGAAAAGTAAGTGGATCGATACTGATGTTTCAAGTTGTAATAACAAATGAATATTAAACGAAGGAAAAACTGTTTTAATGCAGTTTACCATTTGAAATAAACTATTGAAAATAACGATGTGCAACTGGCGGATGTCTCTCAATTCAGTCAAACTTCAAATCAAACGTCATTTTAACCGAATTGAACAAACAGTTAAGTTCATTATGCTACGCATTTAGAATTCTTTCAAGTTCATTCAGTCTTCATACAGCTCGCTTCAAGTGGTTCGGAAATGTTCATTCATCTTGACATGTGGTATAATATTCTAAGTAAACATATCCTATAGATCCCAAGCTTTTAGATGAAGTAAAGAACTGGACAAATAAGCAAATCTCATCTAATGATTCATTAAAGGGTCTCTTTATTGAAAAATATTCCATCATTGCCTTGCAGCTTTCCTTATGATTTTTTTCTCTCGAAATTGACCTGTTCAAGGATGAGAACATATTTTCAGCGAATACAGATGTCTGTAACAATAGAAACAAAAAATGGTTTTCATACCTCCAGAGTGAAAGTATGTGATTTCAAAGGAAACAATTACGCTGATTTTGAAAATCATTATAAAATGTTTCTATCACGCAGATTTCAAAAAATATGAATATATTTAGTATTTGAAATACAATTCCAGACTAATTTACGCATTGTCACTCAGGTTATATTACGACACAATTTTATGAGCATGGTTCATATGAGGTAAGAACAAGTTAAAAATGGAATACGCGTATTCTTGCAATAATATTGATATCTTGGGAGGAGAAATTACTATTGCATTGCTTAAATATTATTTTTCACCTGACCAATATTTTATATTTATCTTCTTAAATGAAATATCTTCTTATACGTAATGCATGAACAACTCTCTTAAAGGATTGCCAAGCTGCTAATGCTGGTCTTGCATTAGTAATACGTTTCCGCAATATCTTTCAGCAATTTGTTTCTGCTTCTTGCTAGCAAGAGCATGGAGGGCCAATATTGTCAGAAAGATCTGAGCAAAATCTTTCCGGCAAGATATTGCTGATCGTTTTACATTAGAACTATTTGTTGCCGTGTTTGGCGACGGCACAAGGAAATGACTCATGAAATTAAGTGAGGTTATACCTCACTTCCTGACATAACTAGTGGAAGGCACAAGATGCGAGTTGCGGTCGCCCTTATTGTGCTAAATGAGGAGGTGAAGTAACGCCGACGATTTGTGAGGACGTATGACTAAATTTTAAGAAGGCAAAGGGGGCTTGTGTGAATTAAGTGGAAGTGTCTTAATATTTTTCAACAATATAACAAAATGATTTTGTCGATTTCCATTCTCGTGGGAGCAAAGCAATGTTCTTCTAATAAAAAGTACATTTACTAATTCGGTAAAAAGTTTTAAAATATCCATTACCTACTACTGATGTATTATAGATTAATCTTAAAATTGATTTAGATTAGATTAATATCTTTTTAACGTAAAAAATTAATAATCAAGAGGCATCTATAGCTGAACCAAAATTTGAAACTTTGATAATCAACCGAGGGATTATTTAATACTACTTTTATTGTTGTAAACCTTTTTCACACACCCGTTTTAAGAAAAAAATGCATATTACAATGCAAATATTAGTCTATGTAATACCTTAACCGTACTTCCTGCGCATGTGACAAGGATCATTATTGGCATCTGCCAAGATGCCAATTTTGCTCAGGCTTCAATCCAATTTAGTCCCAGCAACAACCGACAATATCTTTCCGAGGATGGACGCAAACGAGTTTACATTACGACTGGAATATCTAGCAAGAAATATTGCCAACTTCAAAAATATTTATTGCCGCAATGTTTACATCGGCAACTTTTCTTGCGAAATAATATTGGTCGGCATTTTCTTGCAAGTGTAAAGTCAGCTTAATTAAATGTCTCGCAATTTATCTTCCAATATTTTCTTCCAATCCAGTTATGAACCTCACGCGCTGCGGAAACAGTTCCGCGTGTCAACGACTAACTCAGAAGCTGCCACTGTGACAATTGTATCCTTGCGATAAGGTGAGGGGCTAAAATAACGTATTTCACTGACTGATGCGCAGTAGGAAATATAAGGGTGCACGTTACTTGCTTTCAAAACATCCACTGCCACTAAGACCAAGACCACCAAGACCTACTCGTAATTGGGCGCGAGTACCATATGCGAGAATAAAGACGGCGAGCTTCGATTACAGAAGGTAAAAAAACAACACAAAAGTCTAATTTTTTTGATATCTCATGAAAGTGGTGCAGATGAACTATTACATATTTTACATACTACTACATATTCTACCAATTTAAATGTTTTTGCATTAATAGCAAAATACGGTATGATACTGTATAAATATACGGTATATTTAAAAGCTGCTAAGTAATATGGCGTATTTATTGGGATATTAGCAATCTACGTGTAAATTTGAGAACGTTACGCACTCCACCTTCCTGGAGGTAAAAATCGTGTTACATAGGTTATGTATGGTGCTAGATGACATTAAAAAATTTAAATCGATCAAGTTTCGGTGCCAAAAGAAAGTTCTGCTATGCAACTCTTTAAACACAATTAGAGACTATTCCGAACACCAAAAAATAAAATACTATTTATTTTAACAATGACATAGTTACCATAGTTACCATTTGTTCTCGACGGTTTTAAATGATTAAATATGTTTGTAACTAGCATTGTATTTCAGTTGCTGGGCAATGAACCTCATCTCGATCAGGTTTTTCGTCCAGTTTCATTTGATTGCGCCAATGCTGAGACTTCAGCTTGTTTTGCACATAAAAATAATTTTGTACATAAAAATAACTTCACTATCTCCACGCATTTTCTGCAGCTATGTGAGGTATTAGTGTGGAATATATTTATTTTGACAGCAATGCCATCAAATAATCGTGCTTGGTTTAGAAAGTCGATTCCTTCGCGTGGGGCACGATCAATGGATACAAGTCAAAAGCTGTAGATGATTTGACAATGCAAGTTTTTTTACTACATTGGAACGAATATTTGTGTTATCGATTTTTTGACAGAAAATAACAATTCTTCGCTGCTTTTATTCATATATACTGTGTTATTTCTGTCACAATACCATATTAGTATGGTATTCAGTTTTCCGATGACTTTTTTCTTTAAATATTTAATTCATTTCTGTGTTAAATGGGGATATATTAGATGTAGTTTTTTAGATGTATATGCGTACCACTTTTTGATCAACTACATAGTTTGTATATTTTGTGCAGCAAAGGTTTTGATGAGTCAGGCCTCTAGCATGTCACACGAAAATTGTATAAAAGTGTAAGAACGGAGCTCGAGGAAACGTATAGATTCAACTTCTCCACTTAGTACGTCAAAACTGTATTTAAGGGTTTTTGTCGTTTATTTACAAAATAAATAAAAAATAGTGTTGTTACGACAGCACGTACTTTATCGAATTATTTCTAACTTTTTTTCTTCCAAAATTCAGAGTTCAACGAAAATTAGAGCTGTGCCATTCTTTAAAATGTTTCTTGTTCAATCTGTGCAAAAAAATGGGAAAACAATTTTCACCGGTTTTTGAGAAAACATTTTTTTAATAATATGGATTAACTTCAAACATAAATTATGCAAAAACAACTCTTTTTCCCCAAGAAATTGTACATTAACTTCTTTACATATCTGAGTTTTTCAAACAGATTTCATTTTTGACAAAATCTGTTTAAAATTTTTGCAATGTTCGAAAATGCAGAGAAGTAGTTGGAAGTAGGACTAGCATTACTTTTTTACTTTTTTTGATGCGTACGAGGAGAAAATTCGTCGTTGTCCACCGCACGAGTACAATAATTTCTCTTCTTGTGAAGTACGGGCGAGTAAGTAAAAAGAAAAGTGTGCTCTCACAATCTAAATTCTGGTTTAAAAATATATGAACAGACACTCGTCGTTACACAATTATGTTTTTGCATGGACGTTTATCGTTTAGAATCTTGTGACCTACGTATGTGAAAGCTACAAATATGCCGTGGATATCGTATGAACAAGTAATGGCCGAGTTGAATGACTAATTCGAATTAATTTGCGACACGGCTCTATCAGTGAACAGTGATACCCTCTATTGACAAGATACGTGGTGAACTTTCCTTAGATATCTCGAGCATATTTAACCGGATGCTTTTTATTGATTACAAGTTGCCCTTACATATTTTTTTCATACTAAAGTTTAAATTCATTCACAATAGACATGTGGCGATTTGTATCTATGAGTAGTCTTGTTTTTATATTTATAATTTCATTTACTTTTATTTACCTTCTTAATTTTTGTAGTTACTTTCCCCTCAGTTTTTCTTCTGAAAGTTATATTTTTTTACTTCGTTACAAAAAACATATTTTTAATCTTTACATTTTTTACGAAACTGTAAATTAAGGTAAACATTTGCTGTAAGTCTACTTTAGCATTATAAATGTCACTTTCTCCTATATATTCAATGTGTCTCATATATACAATTATATACATGTGTACGAATTATCAGAATCTTAAAAATAAATTAGAAATAATCAGTTCTTTCTGATTCTTTTCGTAATTCAGTTAAAGAGATATTTGTCACACTTTTAAAAAAGAAATATGTTCAGAAATACAAATGAATTAAGAATGATTACTTGAATAACATACTGAGTCTATAACATGACCCGTGCGATTTTCGCGAGTGTGTTATAATTTGTCTGTCTCTCTGAGCGGAATCTCAGCTGATACGAAATAGCGACAGCGGCGGGCAAGTCGTGTTGTAAGCGCGCCCGGCTCAGGACATGGCTTTGTTCAACTGCCAAGCTCGTGCCTCTACAGGAAAGAAAAATTCAAGAAATACGCTTTAATAACAGAGGCTTTGTGGGGTTAAGCCTAGCGGTACGCCGTCAGAAACGACGACAGCGACAATGGAAATGGTGACGACTTGGCGGTGCCAATGGGAGAATCCAGTAGCAGGAACGCCAACCGGATTTCGGAGATAGAGGCGGTAGTGTAGGGGCCCATCTGAGCTTTGGTGTGTGGCTGTGGAAAGGGGTGTGTGACAAGAAAGCAAGAAGTTGGTAGGAGGTGCGAGTAGCAGTGCCTAGTGGCAACGAGGATGGGAGAGGGTGGGGACGGAAGCACGTACGTCGTCCCGCAACACGCCGCTGGAGCTCCGCTCGGGCTCCAACTATTGAATGGGCTGACTTATCTGTTTTAATTGGAGCTATTTGTATTCGCGCCTGGCGTCGAATCTGTCTCAACGGCACCTCGTGCGCTTTCGCCACCGCCTCCCTAATGCGGATGCCCGCGCTCCTTGGCGTCGTCACAGCAGCTTAACGCGACGCGGCTGTGGCGGCAGGCGACTCGGGGAGGCTGCGGGGGCGGGGCATGCGCAGGTGGCGGCAAGGGAGCAGCCAGACGCTGTGGCAGAGGTTGCACTCGGAGGGTGGTAGGCGGCGACGAGGGCGGCGGTGCCGGCGGCGGGCAGCTCGCATGCGATGGTTCTCTCGACGCCGAGACACCACCGTCTCGAGACGGTGCGGCGGCGGCGGCACGGGCGATGGGGGGTGGGGAGACGAGGGCGCCAGAAGCGGCGGTCCCCAGGGCGCGATTAAGGCAACGGCGCCTGGTCCATTACGCGGCGCGCCGGGAGGCAGCTCGGTCGCATCGCGGGGGCTGGCAAACGCCAGCGGGGCGAGCCGTCTCCGCCGAGAAGCACGCTGCGTCCTTCGGCAAGGCTCGAATGGCTGACGCAGACACTATTGTCCAAGACTTATAATCGCTCAGTAATGCACCTTCGACGGGCTGTGTTTACTTGCGACGTTATGTGTTGGTATATGTATGTACGAGTATGTACTTGGCCCGACAGCCTGTGAACATGCTCAGGCCTACCGGCGACGGTGTTGGTATATAAACTACTGAATTCGAGAAATCTTTGAAAGATTGTTGCCTAATGAGATTCGTTTGCAACATAAATGGATGTTATACGGTAATTAAAATAATAATGATTTCACATGTGCAATTCCTGAAGGAGTAAGTGTCCCAAGATATCTTCAAATACTTCTTATCGGATTTCTTTTCCCTATTAACACCTCATAACGAGTCGCTAAGAAGTATATTTTAGGAAATATAAAATTTGCGTTCATAATCAAGTATGTACTTTATTTCAATATTATACGATCATTAACGGAAATAATTTTAAAGTATTAAATTAATTTCTTTTAACAAAATTACCGGCACCCACCTGCCAAACCCGTGACTACAGGAAGCTGCTGTCCGAGCAACCCTGCCTTCATTTGCACAACAAGGCGTTTTTGAGAAATAGAATATTTTCGTGGAATGCAAAGGGTACATCTTTAGAATTATTCCTTATTGTACAATTCGTTGTTAAAACATTTCTAGTTTTTTGTTATTTTTCGATAGTAATTAATTTTTTAGCATATTTTCCTGCTCTGTCCTTTCCTGCTTCTCCTTGTTCCCCATAAGGTTCCAAATTTATTTAGATTTAGTATCGGAATTCCTAATACAAAAATTGTATTCATTTTATTGCTCTGGATAAAAGTATTATTCCAAATCGCCGTTTATCGGAGTTGGAACGAGCAGTAATTTTAAGTAATATAAGTTAAGCTTATTGTAACTATATTAATTTTAACAAATGGTTTATTCTTTCTTGCAACTACGTACTTCCGTAGTAAGGAGAATGTATTGTGGTGCCGTGGTCATCCCGTGTTTTGTGGGTCCTTCATATCTAATCATTGGTTTGTGCCAATACGTGTCTTTTTGTTCGTATGTTCGTCTGTGACTCCTTACTTCTCAATGTTTGAGTACAGTAATTTAAATTGCTTTTTATATTAAAATTTATTTTGTTCGAAAATTGCGTGGGAGTGGTTAACCGACAACCCAAATCTAACCACTAAGACTACAGCTGCGCACAGTTGGCAGTCTCGCCACCGTGAGTCTGACGTGTTCCAAAATGAAGAAAATATTGCGATGTTATGATTTCCAAACTTCATTTTACCGTCGCCTTTGTGACACCACCATGCTTTAAAGACATTGAATTAGATATCCTCAGCAATCCATTTATTAAACCACAAATATTTCGCAGAATAATTAAGCGTTTCTTGGAGAGATATTTTCCACTTCATCGGGTGAAATTCTTATAGCATCCTTTTTTTGTCCAAAAGTCTTACTTTGTGGCATTTAAAATGTTGGAGAAGGGATTCATGCACAAAATAACTATAGCAGGCTAAATTAATCTTCTTTAATAATCAATAATAATAATAGTAATAACAATAATATAGTTATAATAATAGCAGTAACATTTAGCTGGAATTCTGAGAACTCATTTATTTATGTTTCTGGCACTTGGCACATCCGCTTTTGACAATAACATTCTTTGCGAAAAAATTTTCTTTGATAAAAAATACCGCATTTCATACTGAACGCAATTACCCTGTGATTGACGTGATGAATTTGAAATACTGTTGAATAAATCTTGTTCCTTTTAAGTGTGCTTTCGGCTTCAATATTTTTGACATGTGTCCGATATGAATATTATTAATAATTGTTTATATATTGTTGCTGAAGAATCGAAAACACGTCTGCTTAAAATTTCTTAAGGATTGTATTTAATTACTTAATTTATCATTAAGTTCATTAGAAAGTATGTTAAATTGCAAACATCTTATATGCCTGTGTGTTCACTAATGGCTATTGTTAGCATTGTTCTAGTTGCGATGCATTTACATTCTCTAACATGTTAATGTTTGAATACACGCTGAAAAGTAGTTGCAAATGAACTCATTACATGAACGATCACGAAAAGGAGAGTTATCGGATAACTCTACAGTAGAGGCGGGTCATTGAATTTGTGTCCGACTCTGAGTGGCATCTACTGCGTGCATTACTATTAGTCGAATCCCATCCGCAGGTCTCTCAAGCAACAAGCGCATTGGGCGCGCGCCGCTGCGCCTTTCGACCCACGCACGTTATCCCCGAGCTCTTCTCTCTCCCGCAGCCTCTCCCGTGCCTAGCGTGCTCCGCCTCGTCCTACTTCTCCTACCAAGCCAGGCGCCTCCGCCGCCCCTTCCTCTGCACTCCTGCCCCTTCCCTATTCCATAAACCGGACTATAGTACGATTCTCGACCTATCGCCTCCTTCGCCATTTGCGCACGGGATATTCCGCGCTGCTGCGAACACCTTCCCGCCGGAGAAGCAGGCAACTTGACCGATAGTGCGTTGCGAGTTCTCATCGCCGAGGGTCGGGGATGTACATCGTAAGCTCTTAGTAGAATTGCCTGTGCTGTGTTGAAACCACGTCAAATGCGTAGATATTATAGCAAGAGTGCTCACGTGTAAACTGCATTACAGAAATCTCTTTAATCGCCTCATAAGCAAAAAAACTGAAAGGAGGAAAGATGCTTGCATTAAGCAGTGACCCTCATGGTCCCTCGATATCATACAATTTTGTCCATCAAACGTATTGAGAGAAACCACCGATAAGAAGTATGTTCTGCCAGCAACCTTTGTTCAAAATCACCACAGGTAGTAAGTCGTGCGTCGGATCTAGAGCGGAAGCAGACCCTGGCCGCTCTCGGCCCCTGGGCGGAAGCATCTCGACGTCCCAATCTCCACCGATCCCGCTAGCAAAGCAGACGGTCGCGCCCGCTATTGATTCGCCTACATTTCATGTTTATCGCGCCTATCAGATATATTTCTAAACGACGACCTCTCGGGCAAAAAAACGCTCTCGAGAAGGCGTGCAGGCTGCAGAGCGAGGCTGCGTCGTTCGAAACAATAACTTGCACTCCACTATGATCGGTCCCTCCATAAAAAAGTAAATAAAATAACCCTTTAACTTATATTGTGTATATTTCCCTCCAATTTGTTTTGTTTGCAAATGGACGCCAACAACGGCTGTTTTTACCTTTAGGTAAACAGCGGCCATGGCAGCCTCCCTTGCCTCTCCCCGCGCTCTGCGGCCGCCCGCTGCCGCCCGGCGCCCCGCGATCCCCGCAGCCCCCGCAACCCCTCGCCGCGGCGGAGGATCCGCCCCCTCCCGCCGCGCCCAATCCTCCGCGTCAATTCAAGCTGATCGCGGCACTCAAAAGCAGAGCGCTGCGAAATATCGCGGCGGGGTGAAGGGGCAGTCCCCGGGCACTTAATCACCGATTTGGAAGTATCAATTTATCAATTGCCATTATACGCACACAATGACTCGCAAAATATTGGGAAGTGGCTGACCCGCCACGGACGCTGTTGCGAGCGCGCCGAATGCGAAGGAGATGGCGACGGATGGGAAAGGAGAAGCGGCGGAGATGTTTGCGGGAAAGTCGGTTGCACTGTTCACGTTTCCCGATTCCTGATTTCCTCATTCCCATTGCTTGCTAACATACGGACTAATGTCTGCGCACGAGATGGACCGTTAAAATGAAGGAAATTACTTTATACCCTACAATTTAGGATGCTAGAAGGATTAATTGATAAATTCATTTTCCTACAATCACATTGTTACCCTTCATCATAATCGTCTTTCCTACTTTTACGTTATTGCAACAGCTTATTTTTTGTTGTGTTTCAAGTATTCCATTCACGTCTCAGTTGCATATTTATTCACCTTCGACTCTAGCAATACCAGCTGGGTAGGCTCAGGGCATGAAATAATGTCACTGCAAAGCATGTGACCGGAAGGTCCAAGAGTTCGAGCTCCGACGTTGGCAGGATTTTTACCTCTAGCTTGACACGTTGGACAATATTTCGTACAGATGAATGTGTAAGGCCAATTATTGTAATAATCTAAATTTGCTAACGATTATGGAGTATATGATGTCTTCTCCTTTGCATATAGTCAGAAGTGTGTTACTTATCATTTTATTCCGTGCTTGTTGATTTACATAAATTATTGGCAATAATTTGTTGGGTGAGAAATATATGATTTATCGTCATTAGAACTTTCCAGTCTTTCACGTCATAATACTTATAAACACAAATTCATTATGTCCTTTTTATGGATGCCCTTATTTTTATGGAAGTCTCTCCAATGTGAAGTAAAGGAGATCAAAATCTGCTGAAAGAAAAACGTCAGTATCTCCAACACGGCAAAGAGCGCACTCTGGCATTGCGATGAAATCTTACTAGAAAACCTTCGCTCAGTATACTATGGGATCGAGTTCCCTCGTCTATTGGTAATCTGTGGAAATGTCAATAATTCAAATTTCTGCGCAATTCCTTGGCTGGCTCACCACATCAGCACTTCTCGTATAATTGTAGGGGAATTATTGGAAAAGAGAAGGGTGAGAATGACCATCAGGACCTGCTACCTTCGAGTGGCAATGGATGGCTACAAGTGGCAGTGAACCTATGCATGACAATCAATTAGTGTCCATAACAACAATTTATGAAATGTCTGAGAACATTACTTTTCTATCGAAGCCAAATACAAAAGCATGCAATATACAATACAAAGCAATAAATTTGTCTTATCTCTGACAGATATTTTGATCATACATATACGTACACGATCTTCATCAGTCAACATCTTACAGCAGAAAACATGGAATAAAAAATATTAAATCTGTCAGTTTTTCCTATCCTGTAAAGTTGGCGACAATGTAACAATAATAATATAATATAATAATATAATAAAATAATAATAATAATGATAATAATAATAATAATAATAATAATAATAATAATAATAATAATAATAATAATAATAATAATAATAATAATAATAATAATAATAATAATAATTTTCTTATTATACAATAAAATATATCCAGATTCCTGTACTTTGATTCTGTGATCTACTGTAACTCTTGTCAAAATGAGGTGGAGATTTGGACATAGGTTTACAGAACTCATTTACATTAGATGACGGTCAATCTATCATAACATACGTTACTTTTAGTCAGCGAGAGGCAGTCGGTTGCAACTCCAGAGTTAACACAAGTTGGTGTGAACTTGTGCTGTCACTATGAAGAGGAGAGTCAGGAGGGAATTCAGCTGCTAAATTCCGAGGTGAAGATGAGGCCGAACCAGTCCACTGGGCTTAGGGCGTAGCCGAGAAGACGGTCAAGGCAGCGGCCAGGAGAAGGACCGCGCCCCTTCCGGGTCACCGCGTGGCCGAGACGTCTGCCACGGTGGCGGCGGGGGCGGCGCGGGCGGCAGCGAGGGCGACGTCGGTCCTGCACGCCCCGAGGGGCGTAACCGGCGCTGGCCGCGAGGGATGCGAAGTCGTGGTCGGGGCGGGGAAGGCGGAGACGGCGCTTGACCGGCGGCCGCAGAGGGCGGGGCCGGCTGAGGACGGGAGGGGCGGCGGGGGCGGGCAGCGAGGGCGTGCCCAGACGACGCCATGCATAATGCACGAGGCCGGCCGTCTTACGCCTGCCAAGTTGAAACGTCAAGTCCGTGCAGCGCCGCGTCGCGCTAATGAACGAGGGCACGCGGCCCCGATTAAACCCATCGCGAGGGGGGCACCTGACGCTCAGTAAAGCCCTGCGTTAGGTGGCATCGCCCACACAGAAGGCAAAGGTCGCTACTTGCCGTAATTCGCTTGGAAGGACGCACATCCCTATAGACTCCATTACGTAGATGTTTTCAATAAAATGTAAGTTGTAGTACATAACGCGAGATGTCTCAAAAAGTCTTCATTTTTTGACACAACTAAATTAGAATATCGGAGTATTTGAAAGTACATCTATGCAGTACGTTGTAGTAGCGGGCTGGTGCTCATATTTTTACTGAGTTGGGAAGAGGTGTCAGTGCGAGAGATGACAGGGCAGAATACTATACAATTTTTTTTTAAATTTTATTTTAGCTATTATTATTTGACAGATATATATTTTTCAAATGTAATATTTTTTACTAATTAATTGAAGACATACTAACTAACTGGAGATATATGCAACTCTTTGTATCCGACGAAAAGTATCAAAATTAGAATATACTGCAGCTAGAAAATGCTGAAAATAACTAGGGGATAAAGGAACAGGTTTGAAGACGCGGGGACTGCTGCAGCATGTTGGTTGATGCTCCCACGTCCGCGTTACACTAAGACTCTGAATTTGAATCTCGCGTATGTCATGGATGTATTCATCATGTTCGCTTGACATACTGTCCATCCCACAGCCACATGGATGACATCTCAATAAGCATTCATCCAATACTTCCCCTATCCGACTTACAAGATGGAACTGCTTTCTAAGATGGTCCTATGGCGGTACCTCGGCAAGTAATAAAAGACCGGGACCACGAGCTTATTCAGGCAGCGGGTGGGAGGGGGATAATATAATTTATTCAGCAAGGCATAAAAGGCCAGGGGAAGGCAATTCTTATATAATGGAGGAGGGAGATGGCTGGCATGATTGTCGTTTTTTGACCGAAGATGTGAAAATGTCTTAAGATAAATGTTTTTAAACCTCTTGAGTAAAGCATTAGCTGAGCTGATACAAACATCTGATATAAACATTTAAGACGATATGTGTGAAGCCCAATTTTTCGTTCGCAAAGAGTAAGTCTTAAGAAACGGAATACAAATGTAATTGATAGTTAAAGTTTAAAATGCACTTTTTAAAACAAATGTTTTGAAGAAAATGAACACAATTTTGTGGGGCCCTGAAATGTGTATTGGAATTTGGGACCTTTAAGCTTTATCCTGATGTACAAAGAGACATTCAACATTTTTCAATTGTGTATTTACAGTCTTATTTCGTGAAAGGCAAGAACCTCTGATGGCCTGTGGTCTCGGTGTTTTAATCAAAGACAGAAAAGGATAAAGTACGATAGTATGCACATTTGGTGCAGATTTCATTAAAATATACATGATGCAACACGCCTTTTTCGCATGACCGAATGTGGATACTTAAGTGTTGTTTCAAATCTAATTAACAGGTTAACAAGATAATTTGATAGTATAATTGCGTGGGAAATGCCAAATAAGCTACCCCAGAGCTTCCCAAAGAAGCCGTGGTATTTGTGTTTTGCGACAAAATTTTCATGGAAATGTATGTGATTTTCTCGACCGCCCCTTTTGAGAGATAAATTGACAGAATAGTACGGGTGAAATATACTCTGAAATACCCATGCCTACTGGGCAGGGACGTAAGCTGGAACCGTAAAGACAGACTCCAAAGTACACTGTAATGTTATATAAAACAACGAATAGTAAACCAGAGGAATTTGATGGTTTCTTTGATATTCCACTCGGGTTTATCCTTGGTGAAAGCCGATTTGTCAACCGTCGGTGTCACAACTAGTGAAAGAGGAGAAACCAAAGTCCACCTATAAGGTTATTAATAATTACAAATCATTTCTATAAATACATGCCAATCTTTAGACAAATTACCATAAAAGATAATAAGCGCATTATATTGGAAAAGTAAATATCGCACGAGGAAAATAAAAGCCAAGAGAATTTCCAGAAAGGCTTGCGCAGCTCGTCGGTCGTCTCGGCCTCTATTGGCTGGCAGCGGGCGTCGTGGCGCCTCGCGTGCTTCACTCGGGCGAGAGGCGTCGTCGGGCTGCGAGGTGGGGCGTCGCGCCCGTGGGTTCGCGGCCACCTCCACGATCTCCCTCGCCCCACGCCGCACCACCTCGACCCGCCCCCTTCCTCCTCCCCCTCCTACGGTCCTGCCCCTCCCCGTCCCACGCAACGCTGCGGCCCGCTTCCGCCCCGCGCCCGCGCCTCCCGCGCCGCTCGCCTCGGAAAGGAGGCGGCCCGCTAGCGGCCTCTCAGCTATCGTTCGTGGATCCGCGCTCGTTCGCGTGGCGCTCTTATCGCCGTTATTATCTGTTTGGGAAGGAGAGCAGCGGCGGCGTCGCTTGAGCCGGTGGAGGGGGCGACAACGATGGCAGTGGTGAGGTTTATGGGGTGAAATATAGTTATACCGGTTCTACAACGTCATATTCTTTAGCGATTGGATGTTATAGAAATCATCTTACCCGTGACTTAAGCAGTCATATCTTTGTCTGTTAGAAGAAACATGTTCTCGAATTAGCGGTATTTTGTTAAAACGAGTTGTGTCTTTTGTTAACATTTATTTGTTAACATTCATATGTCAGAGTTAAGGTTGCTCATTGACATCTTTTTATTTTACTTTAGAAACTACTAATATCGCCGAATGAATGACGGTCGTGCAGTTACTCAAAAATCAATGGGATCTTGAATGAATCTGTTTACTGACTGCCCAATTAGTGCACAGGAAGTTCAATAGGCAGGCGCTGAAATCGAGATAAGGTGAGAAAACATTGTCTCTCTGAGAACTAGCGATGCGACTGCCAGCGTGAAAAGGGAGGGGGGATGCGGACAAGTGACGTCATGGGCCCACGGAGAGCGGGCACCGGCGGGGCCGTCGCTGGGTCGTCGGCAACTCCAAGTTGTCCTTTCCGTGATCCGACGCGTATCTACCAGTGCCATCGAACAGTAAACGCTACTTTAGCTTTTCCGGACTTGGAGCCCCCGCATTATACGCGCGAGCCCGTATCTTCGCGTGCGCCCGTCTCGCCGGCCTCATCAGATAGTGGGAGGAGGGAGACAAACGCGGAGGGGTGGTGCCCCAGACGCCCCGCACACCACGGCTTCGGCCACGTCCTTGCGAAGAAAGAGTAAAAGGAGGACTGTGAAGAGTAGAAAAAATAGTAGAGTGGTTGGAAATGGTCTGGGAGAGAACGAATTAAATAATGTCGCATTTTTGAAAGAAAGGAGGAAAAGAGTAGTAATGATAGTAACGAAAAGAAAATAGGACACAAGAGGATTAAAATATGAACATAAAACGATTAAAAGCATTTTAAAGATAGGAAAACGTTAATTTAGAAAAATATATATTTGCAAGAAGAGGATATCAAGTGATGGCTTTGAAAAAGAAATGTGAAATGCCGGAGGGGAAGGAGTTACTTCGTGAAAAACACTACGTAGGTGATCGTGGAAACAACGAATTAGACAAGAATGACGCAAATGAATAGTAGTGATAAAATCATATATGAAAAGGAGCTTGGGAGCTTGAGACGTGTGGCGGAAGAAAAGTGTGGGGTTGTGACTTTAGTATCCAGGAGACTGAAACACCGCTGGCGGCATACCCACAGCCGATTTAGCGGCGGTCCGTCCTCCCCGCGCCACCCACTCCCGCATTTGATTGGCCTCTTTGAATCGGCACCTCCGATGATGAAGCCCGATTACATTGAGCGACGCGGCGGCGCGCGCTGCTCAGAGCGACTCTGCGCGACTCTGGCTTTCGCTCGATCAACAGATAACGCTCGGGACGCTGCGGCGGCGGTGGCGGTGGCGGTGGCGGCGTGAGCGGGGGCGTTGGCGGGGGGGGGGGGGACGCCGCACCACCACCGCCGCGGGTGGAGGTTAGAAGCGGCACGCTAAGCTACTCGGACGGTCGATGGGCGATACTATCGCAAGACAACGGCTGCGGTGCGGCAGCGCGTCACGCGCGGGATTGCGCTGACAAGCAGCGCGGCGTGGCGCGTTTTTAGACGGCGCCTCCCCCGCCTTGCGGGGCACGCGTGGCGCGCGGCTAACGCCATCTGCTACCCGGTACCTCACTCATCAGCCAATTTTACGCCTTCCATATTCTTCTCTCTTCGCCATCGCGTTGGAACTGGCCTGGGTGACGTCACCTTTCCCACGCTTTCCTTCTTTCTGCGTGAAATTTCGTTCGCAACACCTTCACTAACATCGTCGTGACATCTTCATTTACCTCTACCTATCACAGGTATTTTCCTAGTCGTCCCACCCCCTCATTTACCGAGCACTTTTCTGACTCAACTCTGATCGCACACAACTCTGCTCGCCCGTCCCATCAGCATTCTTCTCGTTCTTCCGCCCACCAACTTCGCTGGCCGCTCGATTCCCTTGTCGTTGTTGCGGTGACCCGTGACACCCATCGCCCTCGTTCGTTTCTCTGAACGAGTGTGATACTTCCAATTGAGACTGAAGGTAGAGTAAACATGCCTCATACTGTTATTTCATGGAAATTAACGGGCGTTCTAGGAGAATAACGCTAGCACGTTTCCAAGACAGAAGTTTACCCCTGCATTGTTTTTATTTCGTCACTTTTCTGGGGTTAATTTACATCCTTCAGTTCTGACTAGATATTCACGTAGGTAGCTGCGGCTGATTGCGCGCATCCAGTGTGCGTTTATCCGGATCTTTCGTGAAATCTGTCGAACATAATACTACTAAAATATAATTAAACGTCACGTTTGTATAATTAAACTTTTGTTTTTTTATTGCTTACATAGTGTCACAATATTTGCCAACAACAAGATGGTTGTTCGTATTTCATTCAGCTTCTCTAATACCTTATATCTGTCCCTTCATTTATTGTGTCGTTATTCATCTTCCTAGTGGATTATAGCTTTTCTCATCTCTCCCACCTCACATACATTGCTTACGGTTTTGACCTTAAATATACGGGACAGTACATTTAAATTGAAACTGACATTTGTCAATAATTGTGCATTCAGGAGAGGAAAGGTCTGGTAGGAGAAGTCAATTTTTTGCCTGAAAGAAATACACTTGTACTTCTTCAAGCACGCCTCCGCGTGCCAAATTACGAAGTTGGGAAATTTGAAATTGTTACTCCACGTAGTTTGCGCAACGGAATAGTACATCTCAGTTTCCTCATTGCAGAATGAGGTTATTGTTTACGGAATCAGCAAAATTATTTCAGCGTACGGAATAAGCGAAAGTGTCTCGTATGAGGAGCATTTGATCGCCATCAACATAATTCTAGAACGAGCTTTTCACATTAAGGCAAAGGTTAATTTCTCCCTAAACGAGACAAAGTGGCTCTGAAACTTTCCAGATGATGAGTTTCTCTGGGCTGCAGGACGGCGTATAACCGTTTTGAACAGAAAAGAGGCAATTGGCAGAGTGTGCTGCATCATTTTTCATATTAGTAAAACATATTTTATGTTGGTCGCCTTTTGTCTTATATGAATTGCAAAAATTTAATTTTGAAAACTTGAATTTTGTGAAATGAAATATATTATCTGCATTATTCTACATGGAATTTACAATTTGTGTCTTCTACGGAAACCACTTTTATCGCCTGAGCGGGAAGCACACATGATGGATCAGAAAGAAAAGTATTCTTGGAACATGTATCAATGGAAAATGTTCAAATGCAAGTCGTCTAAAAATGAGACAATGCAAAAACATCTCTCTGCATCTACCTCCTTGGTGCAGTGATTCAGTCTGTCGTTAGCTTTTGTGCTCGAAACGTTTGCTATTGGTACACGGGCATGTCCTATACATAGGTTTATGTGGGAAGGTATCTAAGGAAGGAAGTGAAGGTTATCGCTTTGCCACTCCCTTTATCCCTGACCACTGGCCATGCAATTTCTCTTTCTCTCGAAAGTGACACTGCGCGGGAGTACGTGTTAGTCGGCCGAAGTCATCATCACAAGGGAAGCCGTCCGGGTATCCCTGTCTATACATTTCAGAGGGGTTTCCAGCACTTATGGAAACAGTGGTAGAAGTACATTGGTAGAGGTCAACGCCAACTAATTTATGGAAGGATGTGTATCTGTGAAGAGTGAAGTTACCGTAATAAAGTGTGATAAAATCACAGTCCATGAATGGAATGACTGCAAAAAGCAAGATTCAAGCAGAAACCGAGTTCAGATTTGAAAGCAAATAGTGACGGCAAATAAACTTATTTCCCATATTGGAACTCAGTAAACAAAATAATCATTATTAATAACAAATTAAATAACGTAATAAAAGTATTTCAAGTTTTGCCACAATATTTTACTTTTAAATGAAATAGTTCATTACTTTCACACGTTATAAAATCACTCTCAGCGATTTACCTCTTTGAAATTAAGAGCAAGCAATTTTTTACTTGAATGATCCATTTGTACCTCACCCAGTTGATTTCTGTCCGGTTACTTTTAAAAAAATTATTGTTGTTACTTTAATTCCTACATTCATTTTTCCAATATCTTACATTCAACATCACTCAATAAGAAATTCACTCCTAAAAAGTTAGGTAAGGTAAGTGATGCAAATATGGCCAGTGCAGGTAATATAACCAAGGAGCGGCTATGTTGTTAGGTGAAAATGTTTACCATAGATAGTACTAGCATGCTGTCTGGAAGAGCGCAAGAAGTGCATTAGCCCCCTACCAGGCTCATTGACTCGCGCATTTGCACTCAGGAGCCTCTATTGTCAAGAACGTGTGCTGTCCGGTTACTTCTCTGACCTTATAACTTCTTTCTAGATAATATTATCATTGGTGACACTTGATGGAGGATTTAGTATTTTGACAGTATACATCAACGTTTAGTGAATTGAATGAGCAATCTAATCAGATTATTGCCGTTAAATTTGTTTAATATTTTACCATCGTGGAAGAGATTTTATAACATGTTTTTGATGACAATATGTACAAGTGTGTAGGAATAGCTATTAAAGCAATTAATCTTTCATTTTCCGTCATTGTCAAACTGATTGAACACTTTTTTTGTAAGATTTCAAGCAATTACTGATGTTTTCAACCAGGAATAATAAATTCTCATTGTGTAAAATATTGAATTTGTTATGAGTGGGGGGCTAATTTTGATGTCCCAAAACATTGCCAAAAATGATCAATAAAATGCTCTAAAAATTATTTTATAATGCCCTAAAACAAAGAAAAATGACGTAAAAAATTATCAATCCACTTCAGATGATATGTTACTGATGTATTTGAGGCTTCTTTCTTTTTCAAGTGGACGTCAAGTGGATTCAGCTTGCAAAAACTAGGTTTAGATTGTTCTTTAAAAAAAGGTTTCTGCTTTTATTTGTAGCGAATTCGGCCAAACTAACAATAACACCTATAGGTGTCACAGCAACTTTAAATTACGTAGTGGTCACAATAACTGACATTTAATATATGAGCAAAGAAATCGAAAAGTCTACTCAGGAATTCCGTGGTGAATATTTATTGCATCTCATAAATATTCTTTGAAGCAAGTACCATTAACATGATATAAAAACTGATGAAATCAGAAAAAATGCATTAAAAATTATGTAGAAAGGAAAAAATAACATATTAATCAAAATCGACGACAAATGCAAAAAGATGACATATAAATGCGTTCATTTTGTTTTGTCATAACATAAAATAAATTTCTATACTAGACGGCATCGTTCTTAAGTGAAAAGAAAAAGTGACATTTCATTAAAATCCGCCCCTTAGTTATGAGTAACACAGCTATCCTTGCTTTACTGAGATCATGTCAGGCCGTATTTTGTAAAATTAGACTGTAAGAAGGTAATTCATATTATATATTAGTGTAGCTAGCCCTAATGCCATGGTCATGCTACAAGAATCCAGTTAATATGGCAATAGCCATAAAACTTGCATGTCGGCATATTATCTTCCCATTACAATATTTTTGTAAAACAACAACAAAATATTCCTGAATCACTTTTTTTATGATATAGCTATTTCAACTTGTAGCAGAAGTATTAAATTTCATCTTGATGTTAATTTGGCCAAATGTTGAAATATGTAACCAGGAAAATTTGAGGCGCTTAACGTGGCCATATTAACTTTACACACCTTACAAAAAAGTATTTGCGTGTAAAAAAATATACATGATTCTAATACTGAACAGAATGTTTAACTCGTTACAGCCCACAAATATGGTGTGTTGTTGTGGTGCCAAATTGAAAGGTTTGTTTCCTTATCTCAAGTATTATTTTGCGAAAATTGTGTCTTAAATAGACGATGGCATCATATTTGAAACATATGAGCAAATTTCTTTATTCCTGATTGCCAGATGATTTATCCGCGATTACTAAATATTTGTACCCTCCTGCGAAGGTGCATTAGTGACTTGCGTCGGTTCGCATCTTCATATAAAACCGTGCGTAGTGAACTGAAACGCGTGGCTGAAAATGACTTACCAGTTCGTGGCGCCTTTCATCGGTATTGCTGAAATTCAATAGGGTGGTGACCCACCCTTAGCGTTGATGTCGGCTTTCACTCTCGCAGGCATACTAACAATCAGGTGCTGGAAGGTTTCTTGGGAAATGGCAGCCCATTCTTCACGGAGTTCTGCACTGAGGAGAGGTATCGATGTAGGTCGGTGAGTCCTGGCTCGAATTAGGAAGTCCCAAAGGTGCTCGATAGGATTCAAGTCAAGACTCTGTGCAGGCTAGTCCATTACAGGGATGTTATTTTCATGTAACCACTCCGCCACCGGCCGTGCAGTATAAACAGATGCTCGATCGGGTTGAAAGATGCCATCCCCGAATTGCTCTTCAACTGTGGGAAGAACGTGTTTAAAACATCAACGTAAGCCTGTGTCGTGATAGCGCCACAAAAAACCACAAGGGGAGCAATTCTCCCTCCATGAAAAACTCGACCACACGGTAACACCATTTTGGACGTGTCCGGATACTTTTGATCACATAGTGTAGATAAAAGATTATACAGGAGTATGCACGGGGACCGTTTACATTCATAGATGAAAAATTCTTTGAAGTCTTGAAGAAATTCAATACATCATGTTTTTTTATTGCAGGACACATCCCTCTTCGAAGGGTAAAAATTGATAGGAGTATATTTTGCTTAATTTATCTTTAAGCACAATTTAGCCAATCGTCGATTTTCTCTTGATGAACTCAAAGATTCTGTGGCATAATATAATGATCATCATCTTTCAGTAGCTGTGTTATCAGTGAAGACGACAATCATGGTACTTTTGGTGGTGAATGATTATTGGTGAAAAGATCAGTGGTGAAAGATCAGGGATGTAGATCGGGAGTTCAAGAAAACGTTCGCAGATTATATTTCCCCCATACATTACATACGTACGGTTTTTGTTTTTGAGATAATAAATAAAATCAAAATCAGATTAGGTTAAGATACGTTTCGGATTGGACGCAAAATAATCCCCTAAGGTACGGTGGACCATACGGGATAAAAAGAATATTTCATTGTATTTTACGATTTAATTTGGAAAATTGCTAGTAATTTATGATTTAAACAATGGAAAATATGAATGAGGAAGGAATGGTTGTAGTTTGAATACCAATATGGCATTCCAAACTTTATCGATGTTTGGTGGTTAATCAGGAACGCATCAATTTTGTATTTCCGTCTCAAGGCCAATGAATCAGTAGGCAACAATGGGATGCATTTGTTCTATTATAGTGTCACAGCTGATGACATTGCTTTGATTTTTGCAGCCCTCCAATGATTAAGAAAGCAAATAATTGTAAGTAAAGAATTTAAGAAAATCGTTATGAATGTAGGGATATTTTTCGGTGGTTGCTGTCAAGTCAAACAATGTAATTTAGTCCTGTAGTGAAACGTCATAGTGTACAAAACGTGAAATAACCAACAACAAAAAATGTATATTAAGGACAAACATGTCGGAGTATATCACATATTTCCTTTTCTACAAATTTGTCTTTGGCCTACAAATCATATTTTTTTGAGGATTACCGTTATCATACCTCTTATTTTTGTAAATATGAAAATTACCATTCCGTATACATTTATTGTATGCAGAATAGCATTAAATTAGTATTTAATTTAAGGTTTCTCGTCGCATGGGTTTTTGTTCTTTATGACATACTATGTGGTGTGCAAAAAACCCAAGTCTTAAAGCGGTAAAAGCAATCCAAATAATTACGGGTATTTTCAGCTTGTTTCATCATGATTCAATTGATTATTAGACGATGTCACATCTTGAATTCAGTGGAAAAATACTTTTTATTTGTGATCAAATTAATTACATAAAAAATTTTATTACATGAAAAATCTAATAGATTTGTTTTATAAATGTGGATGTTTTTGCTAAACTTTCTCCTTTTTGATGAACTGTGTTGAAAGAAATCTGCGTGAAATTCTTGTGATTGAAAAAAATAAAATACCTTAGAATTGTATACAAAACAATCATTGTATACAAAACTATTTTCTCGTGCGAACAAATCACATTTGTGCACCAACATTGCGCATTCTAAAGGTCTGTGTGCGTCTCGTGGCAAAGACATTGAGTGTTGCGAGCCGTCTCGCAGTTTGGCCGCAGCAGATAAGGCAGTGAGCGTGCACACAGATCGATAGCCGCGACGGCAACAGCAAGGGCAGGTACTGAAGAGGCGGCGTTATACGTGTGCGGGCGTGAGCTGGAGGCGACGGCTGAACTAGTCACTGCAACGCTGCCTGCCCTTCCCAACCAATCACAACCCTCCTTCCTCCTCCCCTTCTTTCCTGCATTATCGTACATGATATCGTGCGAAGTACCTGTTAGCACATGTTACCTTCCATTATCTATTGTATTGGCACATAATTTTGATCCACAGATTACTAATAAACGAAATTATTTTAATTACTCCAGCTTGCTGTTATTGTGCGTTGTATCCAGAATGCCTATAAATCGGCATTGCGCATCAACACAGTCCCTAAACAAAATTCAAAAGTCAATAATTCTGTTACAGTAGCAAATCCTGCAATATAATATATGTAGATAAGACCTTCCAATTTTTTAACATGCCCGAGGGAGAAGGTTTAAGCCGTATCCTCCATTTCCTTAGCAGGCGAGTACATTAGCGGTTCGCATTTGCCCTTTATTATACTTTTCACTGAATGCAAGATGGTGAGGTGTACGAGGGACGTTCAATACGTTATCTACCTCGGTATCTTACGGCATTATGGGAGAGCTGGGCGTGTTCCGGCAAGTTGGGACATGTCTTGGTATGGTTCGGCCTCAGTTACAAGTCAGCCTGCCGAAAGCTCTTGATGTGAGATGGCAAGCATAGTACCGTGCGGGTCAACAGAGAAAAAGAGAGATAACGAACATCATGAGAAAATGAGAGATTTTGAACACTGTTTCGTACAATTCAATAATCCTCCGTTCAGTCCAGACCTAGCTCACAGTGACTACTTTCTGTTTCGAAACATCAAAAAATTACGCGTAGCCGACGATTTGCTGACGATGAAGCAGTTACGGAACCTGTAATGGTGTATCTGGTCAGTCAAAATTTTTCCATCTTTTCTGAGAGTATTTGATCACTGGAGGCAAAATAGACCGAGGGTGATAAAATCAATGGGTACTGCATTAAAAAGTATTGAGGTGAGATTCAATATAAAATTTCATATTCATGCTCAGGTAGATGACTTATTGAATGTCCTCCGTATCAACGGTGAATGATGAAAGAATTCTTATATACAAAATGATGGATCGGATGCGATACGTGGTGGTGTGAAAAGTCACAACCGCACGCTGGAAACACTACCTGGCTCCGAACCTTCCGCCTCGGGTTAAGGATACTTTGATTCTGCCCCAAGCCCCAGAGCCCAGAAAACTGTACAATTTTCTATGTATTTCCTTACACTGAATGTTAGAGTATTGGATGCAACTGAAGAAGAGATCAAGAGAAAAACGATTTAGTTACTGCATTTTTCACACAACCATTCAAAATTATGCAATATTTTTTTAAAAATCCTGTTGTGATAGAAGATACGCCTAACAAGTTACGTTTTTCTGGGGGACAAATATATAAATTGTATCAATGAAAACAACCTTCATTACCATTATCGCACGTTTCAGATAATTCTTGAGTCATTCATATATCATTTTGTATAAGTACTGAGTTCCAAGACTATGTTGGTTAAATGTCTCAGACATCTAACCTTCTCATTGTTTAACAAAGCTGTAATATAGCTGTTTGAGTGGATCATTTTAAACTATAAGAAATAAGCCCTTGCCTACCATTCCAGTCAACCCTCCTTTATTTATAAGAGGAATATGGATTATGAGCTTTACTATTCACCATCAGAAATGAATATAGAATGTATACTGATATCCATATTGATTATAAGTGTGATAAAATATCAGTTTGGACACTGAAATATGATAAGGTTATCAAACCTATCACGGTATTCTGCAATATTAGAATATGTATTGATAAAATCGTTTGGTTGAAATAGAATAGAGGCCGAGAATGGAAAACGAGATTACCTTTTTTATTTATTTGTCAAGCACTTTATCTCGAGTACTTCTTTAATTCCTCTGCTCTTTTTTGGAATGTTAAAACAAACCTGGACCGAAATTTTAGACATTTTGTAATGTTTTACTGGTTTGATCCAAACGTTCCAAGTAATTTAATAATATTTAAATTTATTTATTTATTTATTTATATATTTATATATTTATTTATTTATTTATTTATTTATTTATTTATTTATTTATTTATTTATTTATTTATTTATTTATTTATTTATTTATTTATTTATTTATTTATTTATTTATTTATTTATTTATTTATTTATTTATTTATTTATTTATTTATTTATTTATTTATTTATTTATTTATTTATTTATTTATTTATTTATTTATTTAATTAATTTACCCAGAACAAGGCAAAGCCCAATTACAATACGTATTACAAGAGAAAAATATATCTTTTATAATTGGTTCTAAATATTTATATTAAAATTCAACCCAGCCTAATAGTGTATATCAGAATCTCAATAAAAAAATTATAGCATCTTGAGTACTTTCTTACCCGACTTATGTCTCAATGGACCGAGGGTGGAAAAATTTCTTCTGGACTTGCAGTCGGGGAGGCGAATATCGTGTCATAATGAATCCAAAATGAAGCTGTAAGGTTTTTGAAAATTTGACATCAGTGCATCCCAAATCGTAACTTCCAGACCCCCTACAAATTCTTTCCTGCATTCACACACCCTTAGCAAAATATGTTTTCTACAAATACTCTCTACCACGTAAAATGGTATACAAACGGGTTTTCTCTTTTCCTATTTTTTATCGAAGAAATTGGTTTCCTTTTTGGGCGTCACAACGCATCTTCCAATCCACGAACGTTGATTGAATATTGAGAAACAACTCTCTCGGCGTCTACTTACAGGGATTTAGGACAGTGAATGATAGTAGCAAAGCTGGGCCGCGAGCGAGGCGGCAGTCTGGGCGGACACGGGCGCGCGAGTCCGGCGGCTGTTCGCGCGGGCAGGCGGGGGAGGGGGCGCCGAGGTGCGATGTGGGCAGGCGAGCGGGCGCTGCGGGGGCGGCGGAGAGCGCCTGGCGCCTTGAGGCACAAATATTGACACGCCGCCGTCCTCCCGGCCCCCACCCGGCGCCCGCCCTGCTGCCCGGTGTCCGCCCGCCCTGCTGCCCGGTGTCCGCCCGCCCCCCTCCGCCCCCCGTCCGGCCCCGCTCGGCCCCCGCCACGTTCCCATCACCCCCGCGGCCGCCTCCCGCCACCCACCGCCGCCGGCCAAGGCCCTGCCCCCTCCCGCCTCCGTGGCCACTGTCGGGTCCCGCCCCAGTCCCCTGTCCGCACGGCCACGGCCCGGCCCTCGCCGGCTGCCCCGTTCCCGCCTGCGAGCGTGCAGCCGGCGGAAATTGAGGGGCGAGGGACGAGGGACCTGGCGAGGCAGCAGAGGTCGGCGGGGCAGTGCCCGGGGGTGGGGCGTCCAGACAGCCCTCTTGAGGCGATCGCCGCCCCCGCGATTAAGTGATTCATCGACCGGCGACCGCATGTTGTCAGGTGTCGCCGGCAGCGCCGCCCTTGCCGCAATCGGCCACGTCGACCTTTCCTTCCTTCGATCACTCAGCACCACGGCCTAACTTTTCATTAACAAATCATAATCAAAGAGTTATTTGCCGCGAAAGGAATTGTGAAGTTATCTACTGTCTTTATAATGAGAATCGTGGATCATTCCTTTTTATTTATTTTTGCTTCTATCTGATAAGGTAACACTTGTGGTAGAAGGTCGTGAATAATTTCTTAACAATTGACACTTCTCAGGTATTTACTTGCTATATGCGAACCATATCTACGGACGATGCATTTTCCTCACAAATAATCATCACTAAAATAAACAATTGACAATTTGTGGAGGTAATCTTAAAACAACACGAATGTAAGTTTAGTTTCTAACACTCTTGTGGAAATGATTTTTATTAATAAGAATGCCTATTCTACAGTTCTCAGAGTACACTAAAGACAAGAACCGATCCCGAAGTAGGTAGAATTTTTTCATTACGTCTTGAAATATGTTACACTGTATAACCGTATGAACCACGCTACATCCAGACAGGAGTACACTTGATGCGATGCTACCCTTAATAGAGTATACATGCTGCAAACCATATGTATTTGTTACAGACGTTCGGAGACTATAAGTGACGTTAAAATATATCGAATTGTTATTT
Source organism: Gryllus longicercus (assembly GCA_038098605.1). Lineage (NCBI taxonomy): Eukaryota > Metazoa > Arthropoda > Insecta > Orthoptera > Gryllidae > Gryllus > Gryllus longicercus. The sequence continues at coordinate 3,894,701 of JAZDUA010000001.1, forward strand.
GCGAATCGAATACGCGCTTCTCTGCATTGTACCTGACTAATACCGATCAATGCTGAATATCTTATTTCAATTCGTATTTAGGAACGATTAGGGGTAAGGATTCGTATTAAGGATTTTCGTCTCGTATGTTCATACGGAATATTCATGTGTACGAAAAAGTACATTAGCACAACTTCAGTCTATTTTTATACATCTCCTGAAGTTTTTTTTCTAATTTGTGTGATGACGATTATTGACTGCAAGATACTTGTCAACACGGAAAATTATGCCTGAGTAAAAATGTGTGTAATGTGAATAATTGTGTATCCGAGTGTCATGCAAATGTGCGTATTATAAATAAATCAGCAGTTGAAAGGAAAATAATGAAAAGATGAACAGAAGCAAATACGATTTTTCTGAAAGAAACATGATACAAGTTTTTCTGCCCAACTCTTGTGATTACGCATTGTCATTGGGCATCACATATCGTACACCGAATGCTAACCCTATTTGTTCATCGTGAACAGCACGTGTCGTGGCACATTAAATCCATTCATGTGTACCAAGCGTAGCGTGTTCCTTCCATATGGAATTATTATCGTTGGTCGCCGTTCGCGCCCGGCTAGATCTAGCAGAAGTCTCTCCTTTGAAAGGCCAGAAAGATCGCCACGATTCCTTTCCCTGTGATTCCTTCCATTTCCTCTTGCCCCTCCCCTCCACTATCGCCCGCGCGGTCTGCGTCCCCGGTGAAAAGCGCCTCCGGGGTAGGGGTTTGCGGCGACGCCAAACGACTTGAATAAAAGCGACACTTAATAGCCCCCGACGGATGACAGGAACTTTTGTGTCACGAATGTCACGTAGAAAGCGATTACTTTAAAGGAGACGTGTATAAAAAAGAGCGAAGACCGCCACGTCGGGCTAAGATCCGCGCCGCGTCCGGCGGCGACCAGTGGGCGGCCGCTGTGTGGCCTGGGCGGGTGCGGGCGCGGGGGCGGCAGGGGCGGGGGCGGAGGTAGCGCCGCTTTGTCGCCGCGCCATTAGCCAGACCATTGTCCGGCGGCTGCGGCCGTCGGCCCGCGCCCCCGCCCGCCCCGGCGCCGCGCGCCGCCCTCACCACCGCTCCCGACGCCGCCGCCCCTCGCAATTACCTCGCCATTACGTGGCCGGTCGCGCGATCGGCGGGGCCCCGTCTTCGGCCCACTGTCAGCGCGCTATTCATTCGTTCTTAGGCGTGGGCGGATGCGTTTTAAGTAGCCCGGCCGCGCTGAGTGTCGGAGGAGCGGCGCCTCACGGACGCTCGGGGGGCGGCAGGGCGCGCGGGGAGCCCCCCGCCTTCACCGCTGGCGCCGCCCTATTCTTCATTAGCGGCGCGACGGCGGCGGGCGCGCCATTCACCTGCGGGGACGGGGAGCCGGACGGGTTGGGAGGACGAGCATCGCCTCACACTCTTGAATCGATTCCTTCGTGCGCGTGTGTTTTTAATCTTTCAGAATGTGGATTAAATCTTGGAGCAAATTAAAAGAATAAAATGATTGATACAACACATTTCAAACATAAATTATTAGACTTTATTGATATGTATTATTTAATCGTTAAATACACTTAACACCGTTTATTTCTCTTTAAATATATATATATATATATATATATATATATATATATATATATATATATATATATATATATATATATATGAGTCCAGTTGAAGCAATACCTTCATTATTTGGGAATTTTCTAATATCCGAAAATGTGGTTTGTCCACTGCATCTCCTGGATCCATTTCTGTATCTTATAAGGAATTTCCTTATTTACATCGGAAAGGTTTAGTGTGATGCCTTTGTTTTATCCTGTTAAACAATGCCCCAGTTCAAGAGCTGCGAGCAGAAGTTGCATGATGTCTTCCTAAAATGTTTCAGATTCCGACATTCAGCTCTGCCCATAAACGCTCTCAATACTGCAGAGCTGTATGTGGACACGTCTATTTATTTCTTTGTTTAAACCAAGCAGAAATAAAAGATACTTTGTGACTATTAAGAAGGAAGTGAATATCCCATTTATCTTATTGTTTTAATAATTTTACAATAATAAATTTACTAATAACTTATGTGAGTTTTCCCGGTAAAGATGTATATTTTCATGAACTTTGCCTTAGTGAAACAATGTTAATTATTTCTATCATGCTAGCTAATAAAATACATTTCTGTTTAAAAGGAAGAATATATTATTTCAAATTTTACGGATTTATTGACAAAATGAAGATAACTAGTTCTACATTTTATATTGAAGACCATTCTCAACTTCTTGTTGTGACCTTGAAGTAATTGAAAAACGACAGAGAATAAGCAGAGTAAGATCATCGTGGACACATGTATTTGGCGCCATCTAAAAGCAAATTTTTGCATGAGAAACGTCATTACCCTGAAATAAAACATGAAATGCAAATGCTGAAAAAATACTTAAATTTAAATTGAGATATTAACGAAAGGCGAAAGAAATGTTAACACGTATAGTGCAATTAAGTACTCTTAATTCAGCCTTTGAGCCCTCCTTGTAGGGACCATACATAGTTAATCAGTAATTTTCTTCTTGTGAAAACGAGAAGTGCCCACACAGGGGTAAGATGTTGAAAATGCACCCAAAGGCATATTGAAATGTCATTCCTATACATCTCATGCTTTGTGGCATTCATATACCAATTACCGCTCTTCCGTCTAAGTCATTATTAGGCAAATTTCACACATGGAAATACCAGGAGGGTGTCACTTCCTACACGTGATCACACTTCCGGTAAACTTCCATTCAAGTGCTTAAAGAAAAGGGGTATTTGCCGGACGCCCCTCGGGTGGGCGCAACGATGCAACGTAGTAAGTCGTGGCAGCTAAAGCATGATACGGAGAAAAGCGTACAAATTCTCAGAAAGAGAAAGAATAGAAGTGAATTAACAGGTTTTCACTTCAAATTAATGGAATTTTTAAATTATAGGAATGAATGTTCTGATGTTTGAGACAGGCTGAGTTAGCTCAGGGAAACAACTGTTGCCATTGCAGCGACTGTAGCCGGGAGGTCCGGTGGCCGGCTCCTCTGATTGGAAGTTTTCCGTGGGTTGTACGATCAATATCAGGCGAATGTCGGAGAAGTACCCTAATTAAAAGGTCACGAACCGCTCACGATCTTTCCACTCTCATGCTTGTCCCATCCACTCCCCATACACAGATATTTACATTTACATGCACTACATTGCAACACATGTTGGAAAGCAAGTGCGTGTCACAGTTTGGTCGGTGCCCCGCATACCGCGATAAATGGAGTGGGTAAACTCCCACCCACAGTGGTGAAGATTACCGCGGAATCATACGTTCTAATGAGGAAGGAACACCGCCACCTCCGCGATATCTTGCACTACACTTACGGAACTAATGACCATAGCAGTTGACTCGTCGAAAAAGACAACAAAAAATAAACAGTCACTCAATTATGATGTTTGAGAACGACGGATTCCATGTGATGATGAACCCAAGATGAATATCTCTCTTCATGCTTCAAAATTACAACCTTCTTAAAGCTAATTTTTTTAAAAAATTGAAAAAGAATGGCGATTTGTAATTTTGGTTCTATAGTAAGACGACTTTGTGGACATTATTAATACAAAAATAAATTGACGGGTTAGAATCAGATTGTGGTATGCTACATTTGCATGCTACACAAGCAAAGTAATAAAGTACATTTTGTTGTAGATTCCTTGTAGTTACAGTCGGGAATGTGACACATTCTGCCTTCAATTTCGGTCTGAAGTGTCATACGACTATTTATTCCCGAGTCCTTTAATTCTTCGACTTATACAGGTTCAGTATTTCCAATAAATCTGTAGTTATGTGTTCGATTTTCTTCGATGTCCACTGTTTGAGGAGCCTCCGCCGCCTGCGGGCGGGCGGCGCGCGCCGATCGCGTGCGGGCGGAGCGACCAGTGGAGGCGCCGTGGGCGGGGGCGGCGCGGCGGAGCGAGACGCGGAGGATCCGCAGCCACCTGCCGCGGGCGGCGCGTGGGGCGTGACGCCAACGGCCGCCCGGGCCTCGCACGCGCCCGCACGCGCCGCGCTCCCCACTCCACCCCTCCCGGCCCCGCCGCGCCACTTCCGGCGCGTCCTCTCCTTGCGTCGCCTTCTTGGTCGCAGGAGGAGCGAGAAAGCAATTTAAAACGACGTCCGGCGGGGCGGACTGGGCGCTTTAAGAAGTTGGGCCGCTGAGAGGTTCCTTTTCCGTTCTGCCTTTTTTTTCTTCTTTTTTTTCTTTTTTTCTTTTTTTCTTCTTTTTTCTTTTTTCTTTTTTTCCTTTTTTTCTTTTTTTCTTTGCTTTTTTTTTTCTTTTTTTCCCAAGGGAAATCAAAATTCTAGTCATGCTTCAGAATTGGTGGCATAATGAAGATAAAGAAACTGGCAATGCATAGACTACTAGAAAGAATGAATTTAAAAAAAAGATTGCTTCTGTGTATTTTAATTCCAGATGAATATCACAATACTAGCTCACAAGTAAAGAATGCACATTTCTGTCTCATTTATTGCTACTCACACTCTAACTCTGTTATAACCATGTCATTAATTAGTGAATATTGCAGAACGCGTCAAAGATCAAAGCATTTTAGGAGTTGTGTCCTGTGATCCTACTCTGACGGTCGAGAGAAGTACGCATGTATTGTATGTAAATGCGTAAAGCAGTTTATGAGAAAATTGCGTGATTGTAGTTTAATTACCAGGCACCCTACTATGAATATTTTTCCGGTGTTGATAAAAATGAAAATTGACTGACTTTCCTCGTAAAGTTCCAATATCAAATTTCATGCCAATCCTTTCATCCGTATCAGAGACGAATCCTTCTCGCCGGTGGACTAGCGCCCTTTGAAACGGCTCTATGTTTTCAACTTTTAAAGGGAAATGTTTTTTATTGGTACATGTGTTTCTAAATAGTTTCTTATAAAGAGATTGCATCCATAACTAATAATGCTTGGCAAATTTTTTAATCGTAAATATTAAACAACTTGGTATTCATCTCCTTTTTATTACGACAATATTTCACTATATATCATCACACCCATAAATAATAATCATATTCACAAAAAATACAATATTAAAATAATAAAATATCGTTATATTCTTAGGTGGTACTGGATATAGTTGCCCTGTATAGTGATAAATATAAATTCAACTTCGGTAGGAAAGGATGTATCTTTACTAGGAATCTCTGCAGTACGTATATCTGAATTGTTCTTCATATCACAAATACAAAACTCCAGCGCAGCCTTTTTTTAAAAAAATCCTGCACAGAGATGGGCTGAAAATGAAGATTCAGGGTGCAGTAAAATGTTATCGCTAGTACATAATATGTAATATTCTCTCATTTGGGTGTGATACAATAAAATTTATTATAATAGGGGTTAATAATATTCATGAGGCTATGGCTTGAATGACACAAGTTCAGGATGCTTGGATTCGAGTTGCTTTTCGTACAATGGGCTTCACATGTTACTTCGTCTATTGAAAGAAGGTGCTGGAAGTGAAAGAATGTTTTTTGAATAAGAAGAAACAAATGACGGGAAAAAGGCACATGTTACGTTTTTCAAATAAGCGACTGAATTAATTTGGCGCATTGCACATTGCATTTTGCAATAGTAAATGCGTGTTGTGTACAACATCCACCCGTATTACTTAAATTTCTGCCTCAGAATAAATTTTATGTATTCTTTAGTGTTTCCCAGTCATTTTGTAGTTTATTGTTGTCGAAAAATGTATCGGAACACATAATGTTTATAAGTTGTCTATGGAAGCTCTTAAGTGATTTAAAAGAATGAGATATACTCGTTTATCGAGTTGAGTATTTGTGTGTGTCAATCACCAAAAGCCCGCTTATGTATTTATGTGACTGCTCTAAATTGCAGTATAATGTACTGCACAAATTATGTAGTTGAGAAAGAGGCTATTTACTATAAGGACAGCTTGAATTTCTTTAAATGCCTCGTTCACCTTTTGTGCTAAACGGATGCATGCCAAGACACAATTGCACCAATGGTTATCATTACTATCATGTAACATGAGAAAACAGCTTTCGCTGGTCTGTGTATCCGAAGAACGAGGCAGCGAGCAGTCAAGATGACAAACAGCAATGACAAAAATTTAAAGATCCTATGAAGTCTTGGAAAGAGATAGCTCACAATTTCATACGCCAGGTGATGTTGAGAATGTTCTTGTGGCATTAGCATGTCACGATAAAGGTAGTTAGTACAATATTAAAGGTGATATTGCTTTGTGTTCCGCACGGATCAAATAATAGTACATGTAGTTCTGCTTCTCCTGCCGAAAACATGTTGAAATTGGCGTTTACAGTTCGATAAAGGCTTTCGAGAAGTTTCTCTTTGTAAAATGTCAAGACAAATTCTTCTTTCGGTTCTTGTCTTGACATTTAGTTGTGCATTTTTCATTTTCATAAACAGTACGTGAATAAAAGGGAAAAGCAATTGAAAATATGCAATTTAAAAACATATAATACTGAAGGTAATCTTTATTTATTAGCCTCCAACAAGTACCTTTTTCGTACCCACATTATTTCTGATACATTTTGATGACCTTACGTTATTGGGAAAATAGTTTATACATTATTAAACATATTAAACGTTTGTTTAATTTTCGTTATCTTAAATAAATGATGTTTATATAGGATGTAAAGAAGCATCGTTTTTTAGGAAAATGAATAAAAGGCGAAAATTATCAGTCATCATTTTTTTGTGGCCTCACGAAAGAAATCCTTTGTAGTAGTCGACTCTCCTTTACGTTTTACCGCGCGTCGACTCTTGGCTTCCACTTCAACAAATATATTTGCCGAGCTGTTTTCGGAGCTATGTGAACCATTAAGAGCCTTTCGAGAGAGTCATAAATGGAAACGATCTACGGGTGCGCTCTCAAAAACTGAAGGAGAAAGGGTTGCGTAGGGGCCAAAGGAATGCGTCCAGTACCTCTTAAGATAGCGGGAGGCTGAAAGAGAAGAGAATACGAGCGCGGGGGCGCCAGGAGCGCGACCGATATGAAGACAAGGGGTGATGTGAGCAAAACTTTGGGAAGCGGCAACGGAGAGACGACCGCGGTGTGAGGTGGGGAGACAAAGACGGCGAATGTGTTGAAGGAGGAGAGAAAAGGCGATACACAATGTCGCCGAACAAAAGGGCCTCGATGTTTCCGGGGGAACAATAGCACTCGGACCCTATTAACAACAGAACACAATATATAGACGATCTATTTTCTGCAGCGAAGCAAGGAGCGGGACCGCGGCGGCGGTGGAGGCAGAGAAGGCGGAGCATTGGAGGCGGACGCGGCGGCAGCGCCTGAGAAGACACTGCTGCGTCGGCTCCCGCAGTACCGCCTCGGAGATAGAGGTGCGCCGTTCTTGTCCCGAACGGCGGCGGTAGCCGCGGGAGGATGCCAAGCTGGAGACAGCGGCGGCGGCGGCGGCACCCTCGTCAATAGCGAGACTGTAACCGGCGCGAGTCTTGCGGTTCCTTGCTCGCGCGTCTTAACGGCGTCGCTATGGAAACGCGGGCGATAGCGTTGGCGGCGGCGGCGACGCCTGCCGGGAGCCGGCAACCGTTGTCCTCGCATCTGCTCCCCGGGGGCGGCGGTAAAGCGGCGGCGGCGTCTTAGCGCTCCCGAAGCCGGCGTTCTCCGCCCCCGCCCGCCCCCTAGTGCCTCCTCCTCGCGCCGTTGCCCCCTGCTTCGCACGCCTCCAATTAAAATGACGTCCCTGAGGAGCGCGTGCGGTCGGGCAAACGGCCCACCCCCGCCGCCCCCGACGCTGCCCTCGCCGCCGTCCACATCCCTCCGCCCCGCCCTGCCCCGCCCCTCCGCACGTCCCGGAGAGATGTAGATACACGCGTCCGCATTGACCGCTCTCCGTCGCAGCGCCATCTGCCGTTCTGCGGGCCCGTGACTCCGCCGGTTGAGCGTTGGGTGCTCATCTTCAGACGCATAGCTGCCAAATTTTCGGGGGTGCAAGTCACACATGTATATAAAGCAAAAATAGGAACGATACCAAGTTGGTTAAGTTTTTAAAACTTCTGCATGCTTATCCATTTCGTTATTCTGAAATATGAATCCAAATTCAATAATTACTTGCGTGTTTGTTTATCACACTTCTTAACATTTCCTTCATTCGTTTCCTAGAAAGAAAAAACGAATTTAAGAGTTGAAGTTATTTTTTATGAAAATGTATTTGACGTTACTGGTAGTATTTGATGAAGTTTCAAAACGTGTAGTTCAAGATTTTATAAAATTGTAATAACTTAGTAATACACTTCTGCAGGGCAAGAAACGTTTCAGAAAGACATCATTCATACTCATAATTGCTTTGGCGTATGTACTATTTAATATTAGTTTCTGTATCAATGTTTTTAGTAGCCATTGTTTCCTTATATCTACACCGTAGCTCTCTTTATTTTTTATATAATGTTCTAACTGAAGCATTGGAGATATAAGAGCATCAACAAGAAGTAGTGGATGATCGCAACACGTATTTTACGAAAACATCAGAGAATCACTGACATTTCTTTTATGGAAAATCTTTACGTTATATCTTTTCTGTTTTAATGTTTGATCGTTTTGGAATACACTAAAAAATTCAGTCAACATTTGAGATACTTTGTTACATGTGTGATTTTGCGGTCTTACTGGAGGTCGGTCTATTGATACGTCCATCAGTTTCATCACTTGTTTTTTTTTAGAAAAGACTTTGCAAACATTAAACTGGAAACAAATAAATAAAAAAAATGTTTCTTAATTGGCATACTATAATAACAAAAGAAATACCAAATGCACTTTCAAGTTTTATGTTTACAAACGTACGCCCGGTTTAACCAAAACCAACATAATGTCCACAAATACGAACAGACATTCGCATACTTCTTCTACGCTTCCCTAACAGAGGAGCCGTTCTCACAATACGTCTCGCCGAGGGCAGCCACGGAACAGTGGCGCGAGTGTCACCGTCCTGGCCCTGAGAAACGAATCGCCGCGTCCACTTCTGCATTTCCACTCCGCCGCCGCGAGGGGGTGAGCGTTGGGAATGATAGACGCAGGACGTCGGCGCCGATCGCGCGTCGACGCTACCGCCAATGACGCGTCTCGTCCTTCAAAACGCTAGCACCCTCGCCAACAATGGGGGTCCCGACCAGGGCAGCCTCTTCCCCTTCGCCCAGATGCTGTGCGTTCGGTTGCCGGGCCCCCACAATAGAGTTCGGGAGCCGCCGTTCCGGGTTTGCTCTTCACCTTTTGTATGGCCGGGAGCTGCGCGGCGCGGGATCGCGAACTCCTGCGTGCGGTGGGAACCTGGCCCTTCGATCTCGGAACTCCGATGCAGGAAGGACACGACTGTGTCCGTGAGATGGACCAATTAGAGGAAGAATTATAGCTTATGTGAGATGCGTGGGAGGGTACTCTGTAAAATTTCCAGAAATTGCTAGAGAAATATATACTGATTGAAACCACCTTCACAAAAGACACTAAAGTCGTTCTACATCTAGGACTATCTTGAAAAATTACAATCTTAACTGTAGTATCAAATGAGTTTTACTGTTGTATTTACATAGATAGTGCATACCAGTCGATGGGTCTACACATTAGTATGCAATATGTTTAATTATTATCCAAAACACAAATTCTGTCATGCTTACCAGTTGTATTGTTGTATTACGTAAAATTTTAATCTGGTGTTGCTGTAAATAATATTAAATTGTATTTTTCCCCACAGCAAGGCTTATTACATTACGTATTGTTTCTGGGGAAATGAGTTATAATAATAATAATTTAATATTGAAATGCATTATCTTATACGTTTAAAGCAAATTCAAGCACTTCCTGGAATATAAGTGCATAACGAGTATTTTTCAACCTTGTACATGGTTTGGTTTTGATTTTTTTGAGTAAAGACATTTTCTGCTCTCCAACCTGCCACGCAACGTTGGCCCTCCGCGCAGCCTTAAACCTGTCCTGTGTCGCGCCTCAGAGACGAAATCGCGCAGACGTCTCGACGCAAGGAGTGACAGCGAAAGGGCGACTGCCCGCGTCGTTATCCCGGCGTCCGTTGAGAGGCAGAAAAAATAACAAAACGTACTCAAAAATTCAATAATTATCATTTTTGATGCCCATGTCGGCGAAAGTAGAGAAAGCCATTGGCACGGAAGACCGAAGATAACACGTTTTCAGGGATCGAGAACCGCTGGCATAGACAAGCCGTCAATCAAGCAGACCGGCGGCGCCTGTCGATTCTTCAATGCGTCGATTGATTTTGATGAGGCAGTGGAGAGGACACTCTTGTAGGAAATGACCACGAGCTCCATCGCTCTAAGTGTCCGTCAACGCAAAAAGCTCCGGAATATATGCCAAACATTTAATTATTACCTGCGCGATTTCGGAACTACATAGCACGGGCCGAGCGCGCTTGATCCCAAAATGACATGCTCATTCCAGCTGCTGTCATTGCAAAGCGTGGGGCGTGGAACATAAGCGCGAAGTATGTCCAATGAAGAGGATGAATTGTGGAGAAAAGCGCATATGGATGCACCTGAATTTGGTTCTGTCTGGCAAAAAATCCCACTAAACATTATACTACCATAGAAAGAGAATAATTCGATATCCACAGATAAATTATATTGCCGTAAGAAATGCATGCTTTCTCATTGCGTTCTGTTCATAAAATTTCTAAGCATCATCTGCTCCCAGCAAATTAATTTCAATTTTGTAATCAAGTTGTTATAATCATTAACTTCTTCACTTATCTCCTCATACCTACGTCAATTGCTACGTCAATCACGTAAAGTGTAAAATTGATCCAATTATACATTAAAATCATAGAACAAGTGCTGGAAATTAAAAATATAATCTGAATGCTATCGACGATTTCTTGATATGATATTCATGTGATATGAAATCCACAAGACATTTATCCTGATGCTCCGGTGCATACAGCAGAGATCCGGTATGTAGGTATGTAGATGCAATGGAGCAAAAATATGCAAAAATCAGAATCCGTAGACCGAAGTTCTCAGGTTTGTTTTGTGGACACATTTTTAACAATAGGTAAATGGATCTCAACAACGAACCATGTAGCGCATGTGATTTTTGCATTTCCTTCCAAGGCCTACCTAAACTCAAAATTAGTGACATGACCCACTGTGCGATATATTGTATTATCTATCCCGTGAATTATCAGTGTTATTTTCAAGCTGGTTCCTTTATTCAAATTTAAACAAGAATGCGGTTCATTAACTTTGTAATTAAATTAATTATTTGTATACAAAATTATTTCCTAAGTATTATTGCTCACTATTCAATACAGAAAAGATAAGAATGCAAACTTTGTTGGTTCGCATGCGATATTCTCTTGCATCACTATATTTCCTCACAGACGAAACTCGTATATCCCCTCTGTCGCAAGGGCCACCGTAAGGAGCTGGAATAGTGTGAGTCGCCGTCTCGTTGAAGTGAAACCGGTCCCTAAAGGTGGTCCCCAGTTTTTGCGGCGCGCGCCTGCGATCGATGTTCCTTCCTTCGCCAAAGCGATTCGTCACTTCCGCCGAAGACATGACAACGCATCTTCGCTGCTAGCATACGTTAACGCGCGTCTCCTCTTTCTCCGCGCGTTCCTTTTTTTTTTTTAATTTCGACACAAAAGTTGGAAGACGCAGCGCGTGGGCGAAGAGCGTAGCGTGGCGGGGCGAGGCGGGGGTGGTGGGGGCGGGCGCCCACGGCACGCGTCCGTTGCACGTCAAGCTCGAGTTGGCTCCGTGGCCAAGGGGTTCCGCCTGCGAAGACCGCAGCCGTTGCGGCAGCTGCGCAGCTGCCACCGTCTTAAGACGTTGGCCCCCGTCCCTCCACCGTCTTGGACGCGCGCCGCTGCTCGCACGCTACTGGTGCCCGCAGATCCTCGTACATCTTCAAAACCGGTAGGGGCAAGGGTCCTCCGGAGGTGGGGGTCACCACGTATGTCTCCCCTGCTCTTTCCTTAACGGAAAACGGAGCGGGCTTCCAGGAAGCAAGGCGCGTGAGAGCAGCGAGCTCGAAGGGTCTTTTAACTCCTAGGAACTGAATGGGGTCCGCGAGGGGACGCGGAGGAGAAAGAGCCCGCTCCCCTCCTCCGGGCGGAGACGCGGCGCGGGGTGGGGGGTTAAATGGCATCCCCGCAAGGCGCGGCCGTTACGTTTGAAGAAGAAGAAGGTGGCGAGGGAGGCGGCGGCGGTGGCGGCGGTGGCGGCGGTGGCGGAGGCGTTGGCGCGCGCCGGGGCGAGGCAGCTTGGAGCGACTCGGTGACTAGGTGGAGGACGCGTCTTTAAGACGCTCATCAGTGGGCGGTGAAGTCGCGCCGGAGGCAGGTCGAAGGCGCCGAGCACACGCCGAGGCAGGAAGTCGCAGACCCAGGAGCCCGGAGAGCCGGAGCGGCCCCGGGGAGGCCGACCAGCCCCCACCGCGGTGAGTGCCGCGGCCGCCGCGACTCGCGAGGCGCCACCGGGCGTCGAACCCCTGCGAGGGTGACAGTGAATAGGAAGAAGCGAATCGTCGCATGATGTGGATTTGGAGCGATGATTTCTTCCTTCAGTTTTATTGAGTTCAAATTTTATCAGTGATATTATCTCGTGTGTCCTGAGTGTTTAATAGAAATTAATTTTGAGTGACGAAAAATTTTCTGACAAGTAGGTTATGTGATGTAATTTTATTATTATCGCAATTCAACATCGATTCATTGGAGAAGGTATTGTTACCATGGAATAATTAATTGAACGCAGAAATAACCATGACGGTCCTCCAGAGCAGGTAAGGACAGCATAAGAATCTTCTAGACTTTTTTTATTTTGCATTTTCCTCAACTAATTTTTTTAAATGTTATTTAACGAGAAGTAAAAACCCTTCATTCGATTTTGTTTCATTTAATGCTCCTATGTAAAATTAAGCTTAACTTGCTTACTTCACTACGACGTTTATCACGATTTTGGGAACTCGGAATAGAAAATTTCTTTTAGTTTTAATGCAGTTTAAAACATATCTCAGTGTCTAAAAGACAGCGTATAGAATAGAATAGACGGCTTATAGAATACGCAGCCTTTATGATAATCTTACCTATTTGTTAAACGTTCCCAGTGAAATCTAATGTTCTGAATTTTAACGAGGCAAATGCTTACGCGGCCGCTCAACAAGTTAGTCCCGCACCAGCGGTCGCACACGCGGGCGAAGCGGCGCGCGCCGGTGGGGGAACACGCGCACGCGAACTGCTTCCATACGGCGGCCCCACGGCAGTCGCGTGCCCAGCGGAAGCCGAGAGCGCGTTACAAACCTCGGTTTCCGGCGAGGGGCGGGCCCGCGGTCGAGTGTTCGAACCCGGGCCGCGAGAGACGCCGGAGGTGGCGAGGTGGTGGCGGTTGTGCGGTTGCGCGTGCGCACGGCCGGCCGTGCCGCAGAGGTGGTGACGAAGGCTGCGGAAAACGACTTCCGGTCACGGAGACCGCGACGCGCGCCCCCGCGCTTTCGACCGTGACGCCCCCGCGCTCTTAACCGCCCCCCGCCGCTCAGGCAGGCCTCGTCCTCCCGCCCACCCCCGGCACGTGTTTCCCCTCCCCTCACCCCGCCCCGCGCTCCGATCGTAAGTGCTACCGTAGACGGCTAATCGAATGTTCGCTGTTAGATGCCTGCAGCCACTTTCACGAAATGCAAACCGTCGCCGAGGATGGGACACGGCTTAATCAAGTGTTGTAGAAGCAAGGCGAGAATAAAAGTTTCCACTGTGAAGAAATCTGGTGATATTGAGTAATAATTTATTATGATATTTTACTTTATTACGTCCTGTTGGTAAATTGTTAGTTGGTGACTGTCGTAACTAAGACACGAAGCTCACTTTTAGTTTCAAATTTCAGGCCTGACAACTTTTCAGCTATTCTTGCCCGTAATACCAACATTAAAAATACTTCAACGAAAAATCTAAAAGACATTCTACTTTTCCTTCGACATCCTTAACAAGTTACCACGCATTTTATTTTATTATATTTACAAGTGAAGTATGTCGGTTTAACTATAACTAAATTAAGAATAAATATTGTGTAAATTTTGGATCAATTACTATACGTTTTTGAATTCAATATCGTTGTAAACATGTATAAATAATCAACAGTAGATAGCACTTTCCAGAATGCAACATCTCTTTTTACGTATGAAGTTTTGAAACGTGGAGCCTGCAGAGATGCAAGAGCGGCGAGGTATATAGAGGTGGCATTTCTACGAGGGATCTGGAGTGAAGCGAGAGCATGGAGACTCGAGGCAGACGCGCGTCGTGTATCTGCCGGCGCTTCCCCTCCGGAGAAGCCTAGGCAGAAGCGGTGTCGGTGCTGCGAGCGGGTGTCGGGCAGAGAATTATAAAACGATTAGCGGCACAATTTAATCAGGGCAGCGAGCAGCAATTAAACGGACGGTGCCCGTCCCGACGGCCGACTGCGGTGGTGGTAACAGCAGCGGGGGCGGAGGCGGAGGCGGAGGCGGTGCGTGCGGCGGGATGGGCGGCGCCGGCGGCATCGCGACCGCGGCCGCGCCCGCCGCCGCCTGTTGTGTTGATCCGCCGCGCGAGGCTGCGAGTTAGTGGAGGACGATTTAATAATCCATTTATTTCCATCAGCAGTTTGACACTCGCTTTTTTATTTGGGCGCAAGGAAGAGCGCAGGAGCGTGGAGCGTGGGCGACGGCGGGGAGGGGGAGGGGACAGCGGCGGCGGACGCCGCCCGCTCCCAGTGTCCGCTGTCTGTGTGGGAATCGCAAACGATTATTGATTCCGACTCTCCGCTTTTAACGAGAATAAAACACGCCGAGGAAATTATTGGCGGTTCGAGTGATTTGCGCCATCCGACCGCCACGGCCGCCGCACCACCGCCGCCGCCGCCGCCGCCGCCGCCACCGCCACCGCCGCCGAGCACCCGCCCGAACGCCCCGCCGGCCGCCCGCCCGCGCTCCACCGCGCACCAGCGCGCGCCGTACGCCCTGCTGCCCCGCCCCGCTCCGCCCTTGCGCCCTCCCCACCCCTGCTCCGTCCCGCCGTCCCCAGCGATCAGCGCTAAACAGGCGCGGGTGACGCAACAGGTCGCAACACGCGCTCGGGGACGCGCTCCCCCCCCCCCCCCGCACCCCTTGAGCGGCCACACCTCCGGAAAAAAGACGAGGGAGGCGAGGAGATTTGGGAAGCGAGAGGAAAGTCTCCTTTGCCCCCAGCGTTTGGAGCGAAAGAGCGGAGAGCTCAGCGTTTGCCCTCCACTGGGGAAACAAAGTCCTTCCAGGCGGTGATTGCCTACATAGATAGGTCTAGTTCGACGATTCGATTGACACGTACATTTATTTGGCACGTAATGGATTGTTTCCGTGTGTAGTTGTACTAACTATAAATTTGGGCTTATGTTTTGGAGTATGGAACATGAGAAATTTCCTATTAAAAGAAATTATTGTCGTCATATGTATCCATTCTAAAATTAATGTTGAAAATATTAGAATGAAAAAATATAAATCATTTTCTTCATCGATTTAATATTTCTTAGAACGTTTAAACGAAATGCTCGTCTTGATTTGATTTATTTGATTTAATTAGCCAATAAACAATATAAACTGGATGTTACGTGTAGGGGAGAAATACCATCTGTGCACGTTTTCTTGAGCTCCAGAATATCTTTCCAACATTTTAACTGTGAATGGCGGGATAATGAATAAAAGTTTAAAAAAAAGAAGTTAGCAACTTTTGAAAACTAGACATTTTGCTTCCGAGTTAAGGACAACTTATTTGAATCAATTAACGAACTGCAGATTTTAATTTTTTTGTATTGCTAACAAAATTGTAACATTCCTCTCGCTCTACTCCTACCCCTACTAGCAAAAGATGAGCTCAACGAAACGTACGCATAATGAAGCTACAGGCATGTCTAAAAGCACAAGAAGAGCCCCTCTCAGCATCCGCTCAATGAATCAGGAAAACTGGACAAAAACCTAATCGAAATGGGGAGTATTGACCCGGAAGCTGAGGTACATTACTTCTTACAGGCATATTATATCATTTTTGAATCATACAATACAATTGTAAACTAATGCATTATATATCATTGTTAGCATAAGTATTATTTTTTCTTAATGGTCAGTATAATCTAATTGTACAGAGTTTTGCAACAGAAAACATTTTACTGTGAACTTAAATTTCTGTACCGATTTGAATATTTTAATGTAATCTGGAATGTATTGTAAAGTAACGTACATGTATTCTATGTGGATAATAAGCTGCTGATACTGACACCTGATAAATGTGATTTATATGGCATGTGCTGTAATTATAAGTATCAGAATTTCATGATAATATGTTCCCACCATTAAGTCAGTTTTGACAAAAACAACATATTTGTAAATACAAAAGTAAGGCAATGGTAAGATTCTAATCAAAGGTTTCCTAAATAGTGTGTTCAAACTTCGCTTGGGAAATGGTAAATTTGTACGAACGTTAATACATCATCTAGAAACTGTTGTGAAGCGGATAGGCTCAGTTCTTCTCTAATCACGGATGAAGGCGGAAAGTTCGATTCTGAATTAAAAAGTAGTTCCAAATATGAAATGATATTAGGTACTGGCACTGCAGTAAATGCAAGTTCCTAGTTTCATGTTTCAGTTTCGTAAGATTAGTTTCCTCTATTATAGGGATAAGGTGTCATTTATGGAATTACGAGTAACAACGATTGCTCTTCGCCAAATCGTATTGAGAACGTCACGATGCTGTAGAAAAAAGTTGCGGCAGACGTTTCTGAAATGTGAGAGATCAATACACATGCATGTGAAGGCGGAGAGAGGAAATTGATTATATACATCAGAATGTATTTCTGACATAGTTCATCATTAGCTTTATGTATTTACAGGCTAGTGGCTTTCAGAATTTTTAAATGTAATTCATTTGAAAATGGTCACGTTGGAAACATAATAATACTATAACTTGGGCTATGTGAATATTAACAAATTTACTTTAGTATGAAAATTATAGAGAGAGAACTATACACAAAATAGGACTCAAATCTCAACCCTCAACTCAACCCTCAACCCTCTATTATGAAGAAGGGTCAGGTGCAACTTTCTGAATCGGTCGGGAAATGAGGATTATCATAAAAATCGGAAAACCAAATCATTTTTTACTGAAATGGGAATTTCAAAAATTAAAAAATATACTTTGTTAATCATATGACTCAACAGCAAGCTCCTGAAGTATTTTAGCATCAAGTAATGATTAAGGTTCATGGAGATTTGAGAAGGGGCTTCATAGGAAGAATACGATAAACAAATCGATTTTAATGATCATCTCGTTCTTAATTCCTACGTGTCCTCTGCCCATCACCACCCAGCGGGTCACTGCCTCTTACGAGTCAATCAGTATGGTGACGGAAATAGCAATTAGGTACTCCGTAACATTTGAAAGTGATTTCCGTTTTCCTTTGCCAAGTTTAATCATTGGCAAATGAACGTTGCCCACGCCGTCTCCAGGCTTATTTTAAGTCCCTTTCCGGAGGGCGACACTGGTGTGGCGGCTCCGTCTGTCGCGAACGCTGGCTACGCGGGGCAAGGGGCAAGGGGAGCGAGCGGCCGTCGGTAGGGCAATTAGGCGGAGGCGGGGGAAGACGGAGCCTCGCGTCTGCACAGCCTCAGCGCATGTCGCGGGAATTGGGTTAGCGCTTCGCCAGGCGGCGGCGCCTCGCCGACCCCAACCTTCACCGCCCCCGCATTAGGCGGCGGACACGGCCTTTCCATCCCATCGGGGCCCGGCGCCACGCGGCGTCGCGACGCGTCGCCGCGCGCTCCTCCGCCCATCCTCCCCCGCGCTCGGCCGCCGCCGCCGTGCAGACGCTGCTGCTGTTGCTGCGACTGCGGCGACGTCGCCGCCGCCCAGTCGGCGCCCGCCGCCGCCCCCACGGCGTGCTGCGCGCAGGGCATGATGGATGCCGTGTCGGCCGGAAGTGGCTTCGGGACTCTGACACCTTGCGGGTGCCACGCCCCTGTCATGCCGCGCCGGCCCGCCCGCACATGTGAGGTGAGGCGTTTCAAGAAGATAGTTCAAGCCACCGCCCACCGCCGCGCCCAACGCCGCTCGCCAAAGCCACAGGCATGAGTGATCTTTGCACCAATTGGATGGATACTGCTCGTTGCCGCGATACCGACTTTGACATTTGCGCTTGGTAGGAGGACTTCGTGCGGGGAAAGTTTTGCGAATTTGAGATATTGAACCTAAAATACTCGTGAAACACAGATTAAGTAATGTTTACGAGCATGTATTGTTGAGCCGAATTCATAGGATTTTCAATGCCTATAACACAACAATGATGTATGCTTACTAAAGTGTGAAAAAATATCTCCTCATGCACACTTGAAATCACATTCTTGACATTTACAGTTCAGGACTCGCTCAGTGATATGATATGATAAGACTACGGCAAGCAAGTATTCGTACTTGATATTTTTCAGTATATCAGGAAGTTAAAATTACTTCTTATGTTCAAAAAACCACAAGAATAAGAACAAAACTTTTCTGCATTCATATATCGACTCGAAGACGATTTTATATATCGTAGTCAAGCGACTTGCCAGACTGACTCGTTACTGTGTCAGCGAAAGAAAAAAAAATATTCTATTTTTAACGATGATTTCCAAAAAACGATCAAACTAAAACAAATTGTAAGTTCATTTTCCATCTGAGAAACTGTATTAAAATGAAATAAATGAAAAGTGAGATCGTCATCAAATTACCGTTCTGCGCAAAGATGCAGTTATCGAATTTCTTGATCGGTGAAAGCTGATTCAGCTCATACGAGTAGTTCATTCTCTATATAGGAACCTAATTTTCTAATGTACGGCAAAAATAAAACGAAGTTCTCGACGTGAGCATTTGCTCTTATAGGAGGACTTCGTGCGGGGAACGTTTTGCGAATTTGGGATATTGAACCTAAAATACTCGTGGAACACCTAGATTAAGTAATGTTTACGAGCATGTGTTGTTGAGCCGAATTCATAGGATTTTCAATGCCTATAAGACCACAATGATCTTCAATCACTGAGCTTGTTCTCCATTTTAAATTGTAAGAAATTATGTGTATTTTCCGAATATTTCGCATCCATTAACCTATGAAACTCATGACAGTTTTCTTTGGCGATCTGAGGTCAAATTGAGTGCAAATATGATAATCCTCATTTGTATGATTAAATTGAGTAGAATTGTCGTTCTCTCTTCCAGCAGAAAATAAGATTGATAGAAGAAACCGAAGACATTCATTAACCGGTTTTAGAAAGTAATCTGATGTTTTTAAATATTCTTCGTAAGTTAGTACCCGCTCTGTACATGTAGATTGCTATACGAAATTGGGATGTTCAAAATTCAATTATACGTCTGTGTACGACCATGTTTCTTGTGGTACTTTGTCTTCCAATTTACATAATTGCGAAGGTTCAGTAAATTTTATTCATCTCTCTTTCGAATGGATAATGCTATTTCTTAATTATTCTGTAATGTTGAATCATGAAAATTTGATTGATTAATTTCTCTCATCATTTATTGGAGGTAAATTTAATGTACCTAATTCTAATGCAAAATTTTAGTATTGTTTTAGTACCGTTTAATTCCTCACAGAAAATCTCACATTTGATTATATTATCTAAAGACAAATTTTATCTCAATTTATTGTAGTGTTTCATTAGGTACTTCTTCTTCCTTCAGTAATAAAGTTTAATGTGCTATGTGTGTTAGTAAAAAACCTAATTGCGAAAAGTATCTTATTTGAGTGTTTAGTGACTTGTCCATGAACAACATTCTCTTTCTTGTTAGTGCCCTTGAAGACGAATGATTTTGAATAATAGTTTCAAGTTTTCCGATAGTGAGTCGGATGACCTCGGTACTACAATACTCTTTGATAACAAACGGCCGGGCAGCATCTCGAGGTCCAAAGCATTACTTGTACTCAAGGTTTTGTAACAACATTTCCGTTTTCGTGTACTTCCAGTGGTGTAATTACTGCACTTGTACAATGCTAAGTTTGGGAGTCGTTGTTCGGATAATGGGCGAGGGGAGCGCGGCCTTTTGTTCGTCGCCTTGGGGTGCGCGCGGGGCGGCGCGGGACGGCGCGGGGCGGCGCGGGGCGGCGCGGGGCGGCGCGGGGCGGCGCGGGGCGGCGCGGGGCGGCGCGGGGCGGCGCGGGGCGGCGTGGGGCGGCGCGGGGCGGCGCGGGGCGGCGAGGGGCGGCGCGGGGCGGCGCGGGGCGGCGCGGGGCGGCGCGGGGCGGCGCGGAGCGGCGTGGGGCGGCGCGAGGCGGCGCGGGGCCGCGCGGGGCGGCGCGGGGCGGCGCGGCGCGGCCGGCGGTGGGCCGGGCGCCGAGGAGCGGAGGCGGGGACGGAGAAGGAAGCCTGGGCGACGGAGCTTGCGGACGCGCGCGGAGGCGGACGCTGCGCCGAGGTGTGGACTCTTGATGCAATCGATTGAGGCTGCAGAACGCCCCGTCTCCATTGTTCTCGCGTCGAGTGGCCCCGCGGACACGATGCCCGCCCCGAGGGCATTCCGACGAGCCTGCCTTTCCAGGAACGCTCGCCCCAGAGATGCTCTCCGACGACCGTCGGCCCTCTCCACGCGCGGGATCGGTATGCAAACATGCCCCACTGACGGATGCCGCTTAACGCGCCGACACACCTCTGCTACGACCAGACTTTCCCTAAATCGCATTGCACGTGGAGTCGGTGATAAACGGGTGGAGTGCAGTTCAAAGGCATTGAACCATTGTGTTGATTGAAAGCGTGATGACGTGCGACGTAACTATTTTCTTTTACATTTCCTTGCGCACGAACAGCATTCAGACCTATATTGCTTTATGGATTCTGTCGAATCGTATTTCTCTTTTATTACTTCATGCCAAGTTTATGAGAGAGAAAAATCCCTTTGCAACATCTGACTGAATTAATGGAATTTGAATTGTAGTTTGTTCGCGAGAGAAAAAAATTACACTCGTACAATATCTTTAAAAAGTCAAATATTCACAGCCCATTTTACATATTCTTACAGATTTACCCGTTTAAAGACAGTTAATTATTTAATTCGACACCAATGCTTTGCCAATATTTCTGCGTATTTCCCTCTTATATAGCAAAGTATTTCTATCGTATATTGATAACCTCATAAGTTAAGATTATATTTTCTTCTTTATGTTACCGAACTCAACTTATCGTTCATATAATAAAGGTCGTAACCAGATTTCCTTTTTGAGAGGGCAGAAAACACTTCATATAGAGTGAGCATTTAATGTCTGCAAGTAGATGACAGAAGTCTGTAATAAACTACATTTCCAGGAGGAATGCATTAAATGATCTCCTTGTAGAGCCGCTTGTAGAGAAACTTAAAACCACTCCTTGTTGACACAACTTGTAGAGAAAATTAAAACGAACGGAGCACAGACTATGATTTCAACTGCTCCATGGGCGTGTATAAAATCGACTGATGAATCTAAGAAAAAAACATTGATTAGATTATGTAATCTATATTCATATATTACACGCAAAATAATCGTCTTTAATTTGAAAACATTTCGTAGAATATATAGATTAGGTTATCTAATCATTGCTCCTTTTTTGGATTCACGAGTCCACAAACTAATAGAGAGCTTTGCATATTGTTTCCACTTAAGTTTTATAAAGTCCTGTCCCATTTGAAATACTTTTTTTCTGTACAAGGGTGGTTCTAAGACAACGAAAAATTAATATGGATACGCTGTAATCTGTGAAGTCGAAAAACATGTTTCTGAGGAGCGTTTAGGTGCATATAAGGTAGTGTGCATTTCATTTACGCTAATCACAATCCTGTAATGCGGAATGTGCAGAAAGCGAGAACGTCTCGCACGAGGTGAGCGGGTCGTGCGACCACCCACACGAGGCGGCACACAACGTGTCGGGCAGCCGGCGACGCCGATAACGGCTTACGTCAGTAAGAGCGGGCCGCACGGCCGGCGACGACGGCGGGGGCGGGACGGGGTGGGAGCGGGGGTGGGGGCAGGGGGTTCGGCGCGGCGGTGGGGGAACTATGGGCGGGGTGCAGGGGCGCGGGGCTGGGGGCGCGGGGTGCGGGGCGCGGAGGCGGACCGCGCGTCAATCCCCAGCGGTGCCTTCCTGCAGGTGCGGATGACGTGCTCGTGAGCGCGTGGGGTGGGGGAGGGCGGGAAGGGGCGGGGAGGAGGCTCTCGGTCAGCTCCCCTCAGCCCGTCGCCTGCCGTCGATCGCCTCCCCCCTCGCGTCCCCCTCAACGTGGTCGCGCTCCCCTCGGGGCCCTCGGCGTCGCCAGCGTATCTCGACTGCTTCGCCCCCTCCCCACCCACAATGTACCATCTCGTCACATCCCACTCCCCTCAGTAACCCAATACCGCCTTGGAAGTTCTGTTTAGAATCCGCGCGTCCGTAAGTAGGCGATGTTGGGTAAATCTCCTTGAATACGATTTGCGTGTATCACGGAAGACGAACGAGTTCGATGGATGGGTGGATGGATGGATATTAATTCCATTAGGAAAACGTGCAAATGACACTGCGAGCTGATGTAATTAAGTTATTGAGAAACGTAAACGAAACTCTTAAGTTCGAAATTGGATGCATGAGATGTGATGAAACGTTGACAAGAAACTACAGATTTAAGTACGTGTAATTTACATATACTACACTATTACATAAGCCAAGAGATCCGTCGGAAGCTTAGAGCTCTTTCTGGCTGAGGCGGTGCCCCGATGGTGGGAAATACCTGGCTTTGGAAAACCCCGCTAGCTGACGGTAGGTGGGCGACGGATCTCTCCATCCAGCAGGGGAAGACCCCCCTCACGAGCAAAAATCATTCACTACACTCACGAGACTAATGTAAAGTACCCCCCATTTTTTTTTTAATTTCAAATTGAAGGGTTTGTGACATCAACTAAATCGATCGCGGATTATATGTGGTAAAAATCCTGTTGAAGGTTTAGGTGGTAATGTTGACAGAAGAAGAAACCTTTTGTTGAAATCTACTTTTTCGGTAGTAAAGTACCCTAAGTACCCACAATAGGCAATACGGGTTGTAAATTCTGACTATACTACGTACTTTAAAAAGTAATTTGCTACATGTGAGCTAGAAATATCCGCTTTTTCTATATCAGTAATCCGCAAAACGTTTATATTAAAAATGCCTCTTTACGCTGCATTACATAACTTTCCCTAGGCAAGATTTATTCAGTGATGGCTTCCGGGCACGTCAACTGCTATGGTAATTAGTCCCATAGAGTAAATGTTTTGTCCTGTGAATTGGTGATGTATCTTCGCACTGGATTGTGACTTAAAGAGCTGACATACAAATTGATTGCGGGATTTTCCAGTCAAGGTATCCCTGTCAGCACTGTTGGCACCACTCCAGTCGGGAGAAGCTCGAAGTTCCCGACTTGTTTTCCAACATGTGTGTGATAGTGTAGATCGTGTATGTGTGTGTGTATAAGAGGTGAGGATAAGGCAAAGAAGAGGAAGAGATATTGCGCGTGGTCTGTGGGTCTTTTGTTAGGATATTACTTCGGCATTCGCCTGGTATTGATCGGAAAAAACTCAAAAAACAATTCGTTCGTGCAGTCGGGTGCTAGTATTCCCCTCCCAACAGCTGCTGAATTCGACCCTGCATTGTAGGTAGTGTCAAAAATCTGCCAATCGAATCGAACCCTTGGATTTCTCGGTCAGAGTCTCTTCATAGTCCTCTCAGCGAGGAATTAAATCAGATTATATAGAGTGAAATAAAAAATTAAAGGTGAAATGAGGACAGATACTAGTGACAGAAATGAGGTAGGTAAATAAAAAAAATTGAATCGAATGAGAGAATACGAGATCAACAAGCAAATTCAATGAAATCGAAGTGAGTATTGGAAAGGAATAAAACACAATAAAACAGTACAATGAGATTGTTAATGTACTGTGACATATTGATAGCAATAACACAAGAAGTATTGAAGGTCAATGGAAAAAAACCCTTGTAGGAAACGAGTTACGAGTAGGATGAAGGTAGATTCAGCGGTAACACGCATGCTGGCTGACGACGGAGGCGTGAGTCCCGAGTTCCATTCATGAACAAGGCAACTACCAGCTGCCTCGTACTTCACGGTTTAGAAATATAATATATCTTTTCCGGTGTCTATCACTTGTTCTTTCTCTATTCTGGCTATGCTATTCGCGTTGGATAAACCTTATGTGTACACTATATCAAATTCACGAAACGGGCGTCACGGGGAACGCTTTACACGAACCACTTTGCCCCCTGTTGCCTCCGCGGGCGAGATAATCGATGATACCGCAGGAGTCGACGCTGAGAAGGCGGGCTGCGAAGGCAGTGGCAGTGGTAGATGCGGCGTCTGGCCGCGCCCTCGTGTGCCTCCCGCGCTGTGCTTCGCATGCCGCAGCCGATGCCTATAACTAACCGCCATTTAATGCTACTGCTAACTCTTTCCTGCAATCCTCTGAAGACCTGTGTAATAAGTCATGAGAGTTTTAGGGCGTTACCTGTAGCGAAAGAGCAATCTTAATTAAACAATTACTTAATTAGATTAAGGCTGGTGGGTTGGCCTCGCAGCTGTCCAGAGAACATAATTACACGGCACGCGGGCGTCGGCGCGTGTATGCCTTGCGTCGTGGCGAAGGGCGAAGGATTCTCTGCCTCGGCCGCGGCCGGTGCCGGGCGAGGGACGGCCCGCTCCGCGCCGACGCCCACGCGCTGTTCATCTTCCGCGCGCGCGCGCTCGCGGCGTCTCCGCTCCAGCGGATATTTAGAGTTTTTGAAACAGTGCTCGATGCCCGGCCGTGGCGCCGGTGTGAATGCTGCTGTCAAGCCCGTGAGATAAATTATGGTCATTACGACGTTTCAGCCATGTTTCAGTAATCATTCTGAAGGTTAAAATGGTAATTGCTATCTGACCGAAAGTCCTGACGGCGTGTTACTAATGATCATGGCCGAAACGTCGGTAGGGGTACGCGGGAGGCGCGCACCGGGAGCGAGGTATGGAGGGCGTGCGGAGAGGGGACGAGGAGAACGGGGACGCATGTGACCCCCGGCCTCGAGCGGGCTCGGCTCCACGTCGTCGTCCCCGCCGCCGCTGCCACCCCCGCCGCCGCCACTGGCAATTTATCTTGCTCGGGTTGGTGACAGAGGCGGCGAGCGACGCCCCGACGCCCCTGACGCCGACGCCGCCACCGCCACCGCCGCCACAGCGACAATTCGGCTCCCTCTGGCGCCGGCGCCCGAACGCGCTCCCGCTCTCGCCTCTTAGCACGCGTCTACTCCCCGCCACCCCCGTACTTGGCCGTCGCGCGCGCCCGCTGCCGCGCCGCAGATGCCCCCGTCCTTCGCCCCGGCGTCGCCGCCACTGCCGCCGACGGCGCTGCCGGCCCAAGTGCAATCGAAACACTTGCACCGGTTCGTCAATAATGGCGCAACGTAAACTTGAGCGATCGCGGGTCGCGGGTGCAGCGGCCGGGGGTGACGGCGGCGGTGGCGGTGCGCCTGCGCGCGGCCGCGTGCTCGCGCGCGAGGCTTTGCACGCTGCGTCGCGGGCCAGCCGCGTCTCCGTCGGTCCGCGCCGCTCGCGCGCTCGCCGCGCGCCCACCGTCCGCGCCGCCGACGCCGCCCGACCGCGTCCGACGCCGACCGAGCGACCGCGCGCTCTCCCCCCTCCAAAAGCAGCGTGTGTAACTTTTCCATCGTTTTTCTGTTTTCGCTCATACTTTTCTCCGCCGTCGCTCCGCCCCGCATTCCCTCGCCCCGCATCGCCCCTCATCGCCATCGCCTCTCCGCCGCCGTGCGCGCTGGGCGGGGCTAGCGAAGCTGTGGCGGGGCGCTGGGAGGGGCGGAGAGGCGGAGCGGCGCGATCACGCTCGCTCGTGTTTACCTGTGCACGCGGCGCGCGCGCGCTGGGTCGCGCCGGCCTCATTTTGGCGCGTCTTTACGACCGAGGGCATAATCTCCAATAATCTTCTTTTAGTTTCTGTAGATTCTGTATATTCCCTTCAGAATAATATTTTTTAATTCAAAATAGTGTCGAACATTTTGTCACTTTGCTGCTAGTTATTTTATTTACAATGAATAAAAATTGTTATACAATATTTGGGCAAAATTAGTGCTATATTATCAGTCTTTGTACGAATTATCGTTTTTTCTGTAGCGTGTAACTATTCTAACCTCTTTACTTCGCTTTCTTACCGCGTTTCCGTAGAAAACAGAAAGTTGTAGTGCTGCCTCAGAAATTAACGATTTTTCTTTTATAACATCATTTAAGTGACAAAGCTCCAATTTAGTCCTTTGTTATGATGTCGATGTACAGATGAGTTTTGAAAGTTCAATAAGGAAGAATTCTAATATAATAATATAGTCCTACTAAATATTTTGGGGATTATTTCTTATTATAAATTTTTCATAGAAATTTCAGAGAATATTTCAGATCATGTGTTGTTTAAAAACGTAATAAGTATCGTTTTAGATGTAAAACATAGTGAAATGATTTCTTGTATATACGTTTTTCCTGTTCTCTTGTCATGCATTTTTCGTTCTGAAGTAACGAAGTCAATTTCTTTTGTAAACAATTTTATTTTTTAGTTTTGTTGACAAATTTCCGACAATTTTTTACATTGATTTTTGAATGGTCAAAAAGTGTTTTTTTTCTTTGACAATCATATTTTTGTATGCTTTCAATAATAAGTATTATTAATAATGAAAAAATTGTAAGTGGAACTATAAAACAAAAGTGTTGTTAATTACTGAAATATTTTCATTTGCAATTCTTACACTTTTAACTCTTGTATGAACAGCTTTGTTCTGTGATCAATTTCCATGAATGTATGAATGTAAGGAAGACAAATCAGGGTTTTATACTTCTTCCTCACCCGGCAGATATTTATTTTACTGTTTTTGACGATAATTATATTTAATTCAAAAACAAAATCATAGTTTATTTCAATTTAAACTACTCCTACATTTCGATCCAAGGATGCTCCTTGAAACGCAGATCCTTAAAATAACTCTACTAGAAATTTTTTAAAATGGATATCTCTATGTGTATGTGTATACAAAACATTTTATGAGATGATAATGATTTGATACGCTCAAAAATGTTCCTAACTTTTTCTCAACAGGTTCTCATCACCGAAATCCTGAAAAAAAACTAATAAAAGTGGTTAAGTAAGAAACAATTCACTTTCAATGGTATTTTTATCAAATGAATATCCTTTTTAAATGAATATAAATATTGGATTGTTCAGCCCCACCTGCGTGTAGCAGTAGTCACCTGCGTGTAGCAGTAGTATTAAAATGGACAAGTCGGCCACGAAAAACTTAATCATTGTTGCTGTGAGCATTGTTGCGCGGGCAAGTGTTCCGCCCCATGCGGCGAGCGTGCGTGCCGAGGCGGGGAGCGAGTACCCAGCGCTGCGACCGCGTGGGTACTCGTGCGTCGCTCTTACCCCGGGTCGGGTCGCGCAGGGCGCGCGGGGCGCGCGACGGGGCGGGCAGCGGGCGCGGGCGCGCGACCCGCTTTGTTGTTATTGTTATTGGTGGCATTATCGAGCGCGGTGGCGGGCGCGCGGCGGCGTGGAGGTCGCGTGGCGCTGGTGGGTGAGGGACGGCGAGGGGGGCGGGCGGGTTGCCTCCGCCTCCACCGCCGCCGCCCCCAATTGAACGATTGATAGGCGGTGTTAAGCGACCGCGTGACAACGCGACGCGCACACGCGGCTCAACAGTGGGACGCGTGGCGCCGTGGCGTGTCCGCTCCTAAGACGTTTGCCGCGTTGTCTTTGGCGCAGAGCACGGGCGGTGGACCGGCAGGTGGCGCGCGTCTTTGCGGAAGCCCGAGCGCCACGCCGCGGATCGCCCGCGGAGCCTCCGCCGCGCTCGAGCCGCGCGCGCCGAGGCATCTGAGATCGCCCGCGGTCACGTGAGTCAGAGTTTCCCCTTTTTCCCGCACGCTGGACGATAGCGCCAGCCGATAGAGGCACCCCAATTCCCAGCCCCCGCGCGCTGCGGCGGTGCCGACGCGTGGCGAAGGGGGGGAGGCCGTGCTCAATGGTTGAATTTCCAAAGTGGTGGTCTCGTCTTGGCCTCCTCAAGGAAGGCCGGTCACGTGGTATGTGTTTCTCGCGGCGGCCACGGCGCGTGGCGGCGCCAGGGGACGGCACACCCCCGAAATCCCGCGGCCGTTCTTTGGGCGGCGGCGCCGGGGCGCGAGTTTCTCAGCTCGACCTGGAGATGGCGCCCCCGGCTCGGGGGACGTCGCGGCGAGGAGCGGGGGCGGCGTGAGGGCTGCGGCGGGGGTGCGCGGCGCGCGGGGTGCGGCGCCGCGACGCCACCGGACATGCGCCGGCGCCCCCTCCGTCGGCCTGCTCGCGCCCCCTCACGCCGCGCACCCCCGCTTCGCCATCCCCTCCGCCCCCGGGCGCGCGCGGGGCGGCCCCCCACGGCCGGCGCGACCGGGCGCGGCTGGGCAGTCACGTTGCCCGAGCAGGCCGGCGGAGCGCGGATCGCCAGCCCGGTGCGAACACTGCGCGCTGCTGTGCATGTGTGGCGTGCGTGGCCAGGGGGCGTGTCGCACCTCGAAGTCGCGCGGTCTTCTCTCCGCTGCAGGGCGCCTTGGAAGGATTAATACGCGACCCTCCAGCAGGGACCCCCCGCCGGCGGCTGATTCTTCACCGGTAAGTCTGTCGGCGCAGCGAGTGACAGCGAGTGAAGAGTATGTGCTGTGGTCTGTGACATCTCACCATCACTCTAGAATCCGCGGAATTAGGAGAACGTCATATTATTCACAGAGTGCGCTACTTCTACATCCGTGACGTGTGTGAAGTGTGTCGAATTCCGGGCATCTCGCGGGTCGTCGAGGTGGTCGCTGTTCCGTGGTACCCGAACGTCTCCCATCGCAAAGTGCGAACATCGCCTCAGCCAACGCCGGGGACGGAAGTGGATAAGAACAGTAGGCCCACTCCCGCACCTCTGCGCAAGGCGACGGCGTGCGCGGTGGGTCGTTGCAAAGTGACCGCACGGACGTTCTTTATGGCGGTGTCGCCGCGCGAAAGTGACACGTCGAAACGAAAACTTAACGTTCCTCACCTAAACGAACGCGCTCGGAAGTGTCTGTCAAGCGCGGGTATAGAACCAAATGGGCGTCCGTCTGTCGCGACCTTTTTTCTCATGTAAATACAGCGGGCGCGCCCACAAAGGCCCCGGAGGCGGCGTGGCCGAGGGCCGGCGCGGCCGCTGCAGCGGGGGCATCGGGAGCGTGGCCCTCCGCCGCCGCTCGGTGACTCACGGCAAGGGCGGCGGCGGTGAGGGATCGCCCGCGTCGGAGGGCCGCGAAGGGCCGCGAAGGGCCGGGTGGCGGCGGAGGGGTTCGCGCGCGCGACGCCGGGCGGACGCGGCGCGGGCTTCGGCCGACGAGGGGGCCGTCGCCCGGTGGCGCGCTGCGCGGCGCCCCGGCCTTCTCGGCCTCCCGCGGCGCGCCGCTTCCCGCGGCCGCACTGCCGCGGTCGCACGGCGGCACTTCCGTCCTCGGCCCTATGATAACTTTCATGGTCGAACCGAATCTGGTTAACTGACAGATCGCTCGAAAACGCTTTTGAAAAAAATCATGTGAGTTTCGACATCGATTTCGTATTAACTTGCGTGATTCTCCTGTGCGGTAGTCGGGATGCCCGTGACTTCCGGAACATGTCAACATGAGTCGGGAATATTGTTTTTGGAGAAGACAACAAAATGAGGAGATTAAATAATGCTTATAGAGTTTTTCGCTCTTTTTCAATTATTCAATTTTGGGATCCGATACAGAATATATCGTTGTAATGAAATTTTTGTACCAAGTTCCTACGTCATGACGGCAATGGTTTGATATATCAGTAAATTGCCTTAAAATAAAATTATTCTATTTTTCGGATGCCTGATACATAACAAAATAGATTTTTCTCCGTTCCGAATTTTCCGTTCATTCTTTCGACAATTGCGCTTTGACGATATTTTTTTTTATTTTTCTCTTATTAGGAGCTTTCTAAACCAGATCTTTAAAAAAGACTGAACGATATGTGCGTTTTTAAGTCACTTTACCGCAATTTTTAGTTTTATCGTATTTTTTATTTTATTTTTTTAATTTTTTTCTACTAATCTGCTTTTTAACTTACAAACATTTTTATAAACATCTTATAGATTATTGGCTATGCGTTAAATTTTTACCAAAAACATCCCTATTTTTTTCACAGTATCGTTTCACGTATAGTTCAGTTTGAAATTGAGAGGTTCAAAAATTGAAATAGAGAGGTTTAAACGGTGTGTAACATTTTTTAAATTATTTTTTTAGTTTTGTAGTAGATGCTTCTTTTTATTAGTAGTGCTTTTTTTGAGGAGCTCAAAAAATAATGTAGTAGAAGAAATGTGCAGAGAGATGAATTTTATTCGTAGAAGAGTAAGTCAAATGTATATTTTGGTTTTGAAAGAAATGTGTAGGTAATGACGTCTGGGAAAAATATGATTCCCCAGGCGGAACTCCGAGTGTCGAGCGGGTTGCCGCGTGTGCAGGGCTTTCGTACGAGACAGGTGTCCGACGCGGCACGAGAGCCAACGTGCTAGTGCCGATATAGTGCACGTCAGTGCAGCGTAGTGGTGCGTAGTGGCGCGTGCATGTTGTGCGGGGTCGGGTGTGGGTGCAGGTGCAGCGTTGCACGCCGAACCCCCGCCCGCCCGCGCCTCCCGCAGCCCGCGCGGCGCGCCGATTACATCGTCACAAGTCAGTCATTGGGGCCATCAACCCAATATTTATTTGTAACGCGCCATAATAGAAAAATTAATGCTCCGGTTTGGCTCGAGCGTGTCGTGGAGGGGGTAGATGTGTGATTGCGGGTACATTATCGTATATCGATCGTGTGTTATTTTGAGGTTGTTTTTCTCGCAAGTGGCGAGATTGGGGACCTTATATTGAGACCGCGACTGCGAGTGCGGATATCGGCGACTAAGGGGTGTAAGGGAGGGGGAGTAAAAGAGATCGCTATCCCCTTAGCACTTTTTTCCCCTTTTCCCTCCCCTCCACGTCCCCGCGGACGAAGGCGGAGCGGATTGGAGGAACGGCGAAAGAAGGGAAGGAGGAAGGGAGGGGGAGGGGGGCGCCGGCCACATTCCCAGAGTGAGGCACGGCGCAGGTCCTTGGCTTCTCCAACCCCCGAGCCGCAAGTGCCTGGAGCCGCCGTGGCGCCGCCGCCGGGTCTTGCTCTTGCAGTCGCGGCGCCAGCGTCAAGTGAGTAGGCGGCAGCTTCGGCAAGCACCCCACGCACCACACGCATTCTGCGAGCGGACGCGGTCGTGGGTGGACGGACGGTCGGGCGGGCTCACGCGGGCGGGCGACGGAGGCGGACACCGCACCTCGGCCCCCAGCGGCCTCCATGGGGCGACGACGGAGCCCACACGCGGCTCTCGGCATTCGTGCCTCCTCGTGCGTCGCCCAGCAGCAACAGTGCAACAGCGGCCCTCCGTCCGCCGTGTCAGCCTCGGCCGGGCTCTCGACTCAGCGCGCGCGGACACCGGCTCGCCGGGCAGAGTGAACGCGAACGGCCTAGTGTGCTCGGGGCATGTGGACAGTGGTGAGCAGTGCGCGCTCGAGGTGGTCGACGCCGTCGTCGGCGCTGCTGTGACGCGCGGGCCGCGCCAGGACGCTGCGCGCCGGCTCTCGGCCGCACATAGGACACGACGCTGCCCGCCACTTCTACTCATCTACTTTGCTTCGACCTTCACTCTTCTACGCTGTCTGTGCTGTCGGACTCGGACCGTCTTTACTCGACACGGCGACCAGCAGCAGTTGTTCGACTCGTGTTCACGACCGTGTGTTGTCGGCTGTGCAGTGTGGCTCCGTGCGGTGTCAGCGCGCTGGAAGTGTTGTTGTCTGGCTGTGGATATCTGCTCTACTTGGTGGCGACACTTGTGAGTAAACGCTGAGTGGCGATCAGGGCTCGTGTCTGGACGCCCTAGCACTCGAATGTCTCGCGTTTTTCGTCGGTGCGGTGAGCATGGCCTTGCGATCGGCGTCTTCCAACCGGAAAATCTCGAAATTCAAGTTTTACTTATTGCCATAATATCATTACATATCTCATAATATCAATTTTATAACACGTGTAATTTATGTGTTATTAACCGAAAACGTATGAAATATTTTTTTATTGAAATCCTATCCTGTTCTGAGAGTAAAACATTTGTCTCAGTATGAAATTATCTTCAAAACCGAACATGTGTTTTCAATAGGGTGCGGTAGAATATGGTAAAATTGTTGTCAAGGATTTTTTTTGCGTTCTTGAATATTTTCATATGAGAGCCTTATGTCGGACTTGGTGTTGCCAATGGCTTGCACGGAAATTTCCTTTGTTTGCCCGTGCTTATCCATAGGCGGCGACGAGGTCCGTCATCGTGTTAGTAGTCGTGGAAGACGTGAATGTCATGCTTTGCTGAGGACGAAAACACGAAACACTAGAGCTGACGCGAACGCTGGTGCGATCGGGGACTCGGTGCGGAAACAGATTCGGCTGCCGGAGCGAGCCCGGGCGCAAGGAGCGAGCGTGGACAGAAGCAGGAGTGCGGGAGCGGGCGAGGGCGCGAGCGGGGCCGATGCGGCGTGGACGCAGGGCAGGGCGCGGAGGCCGGTGAGGACGCGAGCGCGAGCGCGAGCGCGAGCGCGGGAGCGGGCGCGGGCGCGGGCGCGGGCGCGGGCGCGGGCGCGAGCGCACACCTGAGCGGGTCCGCGGACTCGGACTCGTCCGCGGGCGCGGGCAGCGAGCGCTGATGCGGACGCGGGCCCCGGTTGGCCCCAAAGCAACGCAGCTGCGGGCGCGGGTGACAGTGTGCGCCGATCACTGGCGACTTGGCCGTAAGCACAGCGGGCGCTGAAGCAGGCCACGCCTCCCCAATTCTCATTCTCGCTTACGGTCGAGCCGCTGTCCGCTCCTGTGTTGATGCCAACGATAATCTTCTGACTTGGGTCGTTGCATCCTATAGAGTCTTTCACTGAGAGTCCTTCAGAGACTTTAGGCAAATTTTCTTAACACTGACTCTCAAATTTTCTGATCCAGCTAATAGGTTTTTCTTCACGCAAAATTATTTTTTTCTTTTTTCGTCTATGGTCACTATGACATACAAAACGAACTTCTTTTTTTAATGTCTAATGACAATTTCATTAAAAAAGTTTGCTCAAGATAAGAGATTTATAAATTGCCAGAATTTCGTTCTTTACGTTTTCAAAAATTTAAAATCAAGGAAACTGTAGAAAGCGCCATAAACGATCAAAAGATTTGTATTCCTGAAAAACGTGAGCTAAAAAACTAGAAAATAAGAAAAATAATGAAAACACCGCAAAGAACTATGTAGATCCGTTTTAAAAAATAATAAAACCATAAAAAGAAAAATACTTTTTTGAAAATAGTACAAAATGCGTAACAAACAAATGAATACTTATTAAAAATTTTAAAAATTTCGTGAACAAAAATTAATACATTTCAAAAATAATAAAACCGTATAGAGAAAATTTAAAAAATACAAAAAACAAAAATTACATAAAGAAAAAATGAATATTTTTTTAAAATAATAGAAACCTAATGCAGAATTTTTTAACAAAAATTGCATGAGGAAGAAGTGTTTACTTCTTAAAAATAATAAAATCTGTGTGAGAAAAATAATTTTAAAATACAATAAATCAGCATGAAAAATGTGTATCCTTTTTTGAAAACAAAAATCGCATAAAGAAAAAAGTAAATACTATTTTTAAAAATCGAATGTGTAATTGTGAATATAGGATTTTTAGTTTTATAGAAACTCTTTGTTTCGAACAAAAAATATATGAAAAAATAACATTTTTATAATAGTAATTTTAGTCTTGAAACGTAAAAATTTTGAAACAGATAATGGAAATAATAAAATACTATAACTTAACTTCAGAAATTGAGTTAAAAGAAAATTGGAAAAGTGGGCAAAACAATGTAATGAAAATTAAAATATGTTAAAAAATGTTTGTGAAAGTTGCTTTTCTATGTAGTAGACTACATGTGCGGTGACAAGCGTGTTAAATAAAGAACCCTCCTCTCGTAACATCATGTATCAGATGTGATTTTCATTCTGTGAAGTGTGCTATTGTTTTGTGTGCCGTTCCCCCGAAAACAAAAGTGCCGCATCATAAAAGGGAAATCGTATTGGACTGCCTTGCTAACATAAAGAGTGACGCCGACAGTTCAATCGCCGGAGAAGGAGCTGACCGCCTCGCCGCGCGAGCCTGGAACCTCCCGTCGCGGCACGGCCCTCGGGCCGCCCGCGCCGCCCGCGCCGCCCGCCTGCCCAGCGCCGGCGCGCCCCGGGTTGCGGCGAGCTAGGCGCAGGTCACGCACGAAAGTTGCGAGCGGGCGGACGGGCATCGGCCCGTCTTGAGGAGAGATGCTTCGTGTGAGAAATTCTCTCCAGGAACTGACGCTTCGCGAATTTGTGTTGGGTGTTGGTATATTTCGAGATGTCGTAGCATGAGTGATAAAAATTGCATGATGATAATAATGAGGCTTGTTGCCAAACAATTTTTCTCTGCACATATTTGAAGTAAAACAGTTTTCTTTTTCGTGAAGGCTACAATTTTCTACGTTCGTATTGGAAAAAAAATATAAATGAAAAAATAAACACACTTCGAAAACGCACTTTTTGTTTTATAACCATATTTTTCTTAAAAAAAGCAAAAAAAATACGTTTTCTTAAAAAAAATATAAAAATGTGGTGAAACTGATAATTCTGAATTTTGATGTGCGGAATGTGTAAAAATCACTAACTTACAAACATAAAGTATATTTTTTACACACTTTATGTATTTGTGTGTCGAGGTGATAAAGTTTTTTGTTTTTTCGAAAATTCTGAAAAAGTAAGAAATATTGCGAAGGAACATTCTCCGGTCGAAAAAAGCGCGGGAGAACGAATGTTTGAAATTGGCAAAAATCGAATAAATCGAAAGTCTTCGAAGCGAAGTGTGCGCGTGAAAAATTGTGCCGAGCCTATCACAAATTAGGATGACGTCCCTGCCGGGGTGCCAATGTAGGCGGAGTCTGGGCGGTGGAGGCGGTAGTAGAGGCGGAGGAGGAGGCAGAAGTGGAGGCGGAGGCGGAACTGTAGGAGAGGGGGTGCGGAGGGGCGGGAACGTGGCGCGGGGGGGAAGAGCGGAAGGCTCCGAATATTCAGCGGGTGCAGTGCATTCGCCTATAATTTAAGCCGTAGATGAGGCTGAGAGCCGGCCGCGTCAAGTAGCTCCCTCATGGGCAGCGGACGCCGGCGTCGTGGCGCCGACCAACCAGCGGGGCGCCGGGGCGGGCGCGCAGGTAACGCCGGCGCCGGCCGACGCCCGCCAAGGCTCGGGCGCTTTCGTTAAAAAGCGGGAAGAGTCGGGCGCGCGCTCTCGGGTCCGTCGTCAGAAGCTGGTCGTCGGCTGGTGGCGCCACTCGGCGCGCGGCCACTGCACGAACTACGTCGGCAGCACCGAGACACCCGCCGACGCCCGCCGAAGCCCGCTGCGCCCGCCGGGCCTCCGCCGCAAGGGTGAGCCGGCGCGCGGTGGGGAGGGTGCGCGCCGCGGGTGGCGCGCGCGGCGAGGGCGCGGGCGCGGACGCTGGCAGCGGCGCGGCGGGCTTGCCGCCGGACTCGTGCTCTCTGGCGCCCCCGCGCCAGCCGGACTCGGGCGCCTCGTCGCCGCCGCCGGCGCCGCCGCCACCACCACCTCGACCTCCTCCGTGTGGGACTTAGCGTGTGCCAGTGCGTCGTTCGCCCTTCACCGCAGTGCTCGCGGATACTCTCACTGGATACTATATATTAACGCATCCGGATTATTTAACGTGTTTCTTCGATCTTACGACGGAAACATTTCCACAATTTTTATTTTTTCAAAAACTACTTCTTTTAAATCTACCTTTTTTTCTGTCTGGACGTGGGATGCAGCGGACTCTGTGCGGTATTGCAGTGGAAGATAGAAAGTAGTGCGTGCCTAGCCACATCTAGGTACTGGTGCCTTCAGTTGTTGTGGCTCGTTCGCCCGTTTGTACTTCCCGCCACGAGCCGGGCGTGCGGTGGACGAGCGCGCGCGCTCCTCGACATTGCGCCTCGCCCTGACGCGGCTTCGGCGTCGGGCGCCAGCCTTGTCGCGCCGCCCCGCGTTGACACAGGTGCCGAAGCGGGGCAACGCTCGCAGGCACCCCGCCGCCCCGCGCCCCGCCTGTCGCCAAAGACGCCCGCCCGCCCGCTCGCGCCTGCCTCCGCCGCTGCCGCGCCAACGCACTTCGGGGATGCGGACGCGGCGCGGCGGCGGCGGCGGCCGGGCTCGCGCGGCCCGCGGTTCCGCCAAGGAACAGGTGTGCCGTCGACGGCGGTGGCACTGTGTGTACGGCCTCCTTCGCTCCCCGCGCCCGCACACTCCGTCGGCG
Organism: Gryllus longicercus; assembly: GCA_038098605.1. Taxonomy (NCBI): domain Eukaryota; kingdom Metazoa; phylum Arthropoda; class Insecta; order Orthoptera; family Gryllidae; genus Gryllus; species Gryllus longicercus. The sequence goes on from JAZDUA010000001.1 coordinate 3,931,216, forward strand.
CCGCCGTGACGCGCGTCGCTCGAGCATGCCAGCCGCTCCGCCAAGGAGAGATGCGATCAGTGATCGGCGGCGCGCGGCGGGCGACGGCCGTCGGAGGTGGGCCGGTGGACACGGGACGATCTTCCCCACGCTCGGCTCAGTTTTCTGTCATTTTCCCTTTTATCTTTGATTCTTCTTTCATGTGATGGAAGTAGCTGTATGCTTAAAACTCTCTAGCATCTATTTTATTATATTTTTTACTTTCAATATTTTTCCGTACTTTGCCCTTTTTCATTTACTTTTTATTGATTTTTTTTACATTTTAGTTAATTCTTTTGCACTTTCCTGCTATTTGAAAAAAGATTTTATATGAATGAGAGCACATTCATGTGGAATTATTTTTCATTTAACTTTTTATAATATTTTACATTTGTTAATCTTTCCGAATTTTCAATTTTTTAAATCGCATTACGCGTTGCAAGAGTCTGCAGTTATTACACTGTTATATCATGAAAAATCCTTCCAAGAAAGGAACTTGGTCGCGAGTTTAAGTCAGTGAAGTCGAGATCGTTTTACTTGTGACCAAAGGAGCGGCAAGTGAAAGGTGTACCACGCCTCTGCCAATGACAGCCAGTTGCGTCACTGTGTTTGCATTTTTCCTATATCATTTGTCGCCTCACGCTGCAGTCTCGTGGCGGTGACAGCCGGTCGGAAGATGTGTAGTCGCGGAGCGGTCGTGGCGCGTTTGTTTGAGTAAGAGTCGCAGGAGTCGAGCAGGATGGGTAGGAAGTGAGAACATGGGGCCCTCCGCGGGAGTAGACGGGGAAGGTCGAAGGTAGCGCTTGCGATTCTTCTGGCCGCCGTGCGAGCGCCCTGTTGACGATGGTCCTCCGTTCTGTCCACAGTTGGTCGGCGGCGGCTCGCAGCCTCAGCCCTCCCTGACAAGAAGCCCGACGGGGAGCGCAGCGGCACCCGCACCACCAGGAGGACCCGGCCGCCTACACCAAACGAGAGCGGCGGCGGCGGCGCATCGGGCCACGGGAGAAGCGGCAGCAGCAGGAGCGGCGCCGACCACCCAAGCACCAGCGCGGGTCGCCTCCACAACAGCGGCAGCGACAGCGGCGGTGGCGTCGGCGGCCGCGGCGACGACGGCGTCGGCGGCGGCCACGAGTCGCCCGCGTTGCCTCTGCGGAGCGCAGGTACGCTGCAGCCCTTCGCCCGCTGCGGGCCGCGTCGTTGTGGCGCGTCGCGTCGCGTCGTATGCTCGGAGCTCGGCCACGGGCGGGCGGGCGCCGCGGTGACGGGCCGGAGCGCAGGTGCACCTGCAATCTCCGGGAAGCGGCCCGCCGCCGCCGCGCGCCCGTCCGCACCTGCCCGCTGGATGGTGGGGCGCGCGCCGCTCGGGCGAGCCCTGTGCGTGACAGGTGACTGAGTGATGACAAAGTGGGCAGGGGAGGCTACTTTTGTCCCAGGCAAGCTATTCAGATAGCGATGGGCTGGCAGGATACAATATCGTCTTTTTTGGCTGATATGGAAAATTGTGCGGTAATGATGGTGATGTTTATGATGATGGTGGTCACTTTTGGAGATATACTTAGTCAGTCCAAATGACCTCACCTATCAGATATCACAGCGTATGTAATGCACTATTCTATTTGACTTGTTTGGGATTTAAAGAAGTATCGTGTTAAAAAGTCTTGTAAGTCTGCACAGAATGTGAAAACCATAAAATAAAAAAAAATCACAGTGAATATTTCTGATAGCAGCGATAATACTGGCGAGTCGAATTTCTTTCTCAATTCTATTTTGCTTAAGTATATTCCAATCAGTCTTTTTGTTCTTAGTAAATATCTAACTATTTTCTTTTTTCACATTATTGCATGTGTTTACCTAAAATTTTGCATGATTTCATAAAAAAAATTGATACGATGTATATAGGATTCTTTTTACTTCGGAGAAATGAATTGCACATTTCACATTTTATTCTTCCATTTCTAAAAAATGATATTGAGTAGAACACAACGTGCGGAGTGAATTAAGGCGCAGTGGGATCCCGATAATCGCCTCGACAGGGATGTGTTTGCTTTCTTTTGGGCTTCCAGGAATTCCCAGGTTAGCTTTTCCGGTATTATAATTCAAGGCTGTCACTTGTGTTCTTCGTCAACATGTCTCCCCGGTGGAGACCACTCCCTCATCACTTACCCGTTCATCCCCGTGCACCTGGTGGCTGCGGCCCCACCTCCCCCTCGCCCCCTGCGCAGACACTTCGCTCTTCCTCCCCGCCGCCACAGGGGCAGGTGCGTATAGAACAACCATCTGATATCGAAACCTCGCCCGCGACGGAAGGCAATAATAGTTCTTTCTTTGCCGTTTTCAGGATTTCTTATTGCGTTTGCAGTAAAGGACCGCCTCACACAGTCTTTATGTGACTTGGTAGGTCTAATGTTTTGTTCATTGCTTTATTAAAAACTCGTTTGTTCGCTCGCGTATTTTCATATTATATTTTTTCATCTTATGAAAGTGTTCTTAATAATTTGTTACCAAAGTTATGTTGCAAATTGTCTTTACCTTTTAAAGTATTACGTATTACGTAAAGAAGTATTACGATTTACTGTCCCAAAATATTACGATTAAATAATAGTAGATTTTGCATGTAGTGTTGAAATACATATTAGAATAATCCATATGCAATTTTAAGAATATTTTAAATATCAAATTAGTATATGAAACATCTAAATATTTTTCTCTCTTTCAGTAAATATTAGATAACACAGCGTTGAATTCCAAACGGAACAATCAGTATTTTGTGATAGTACACCTAAACAATGCCACGCAATACTGCTTTGGAAGACTCAATGTAAACATTTTTTCATATAGATTTCAGAAAATCTCTTTTATTACGGTAACCGAAAACCTACTAAAATCATAGGTGTACAGTACGTTACCTACAAAATTTGGTATCTTAGATTAGTGTTCTGTTAAAGTGAATCACAAAAGTGATATTTTGTCTCCAAATATATTTTATACAGATATTGTATTTTTGAGATTGATTGTGCACGTGCGTATTATAGATCGTGTTATGATTCCTTAAGAATCGACCTCATACGTCAGTGTTGCGAATTTTTCTATTCAAACGAAGTGCCCTTCATGTAATTGCTAAACCACCAATCTACTCCAGAGTTACATAAGTGTCTCATACATTTTAACTAGTTGCTTCTGAATAGTTGGAACAATTGAGACCAATAACATAACAATTCGTTTGTAACGTAAGGAATATTTTTGACTTACTCGAACATCAAACGCTTTCAAGAGCTCTAAGAAATATTATAGAGATAACACATGCATTGCCATTAGAAATCAATGGTGGACGTTCTTACTGACGAAGAATATTTTAATGTACAATATTTTAACCTGAAAACAAGTTCTTTTTGGTGTTTAACTATATGGAAATTTTAATGAAAGTGTTTTCTTTCTGAGTCCTGTAAATACATTTGCGTATCAACAAGTTCTAATAATGTACTGTTGTTCTCTTAATAAAATTGTCAAATGCTAGGTTTAAATGCCGTTGGAAATTATCGAGATATTGATTAGGTGTGATAGTAAATCTGAAAGAAAGTGAACAAATGACAGTGCACTCGTTCGGAACAAACGGATTCTAAAGATGTTCAAATGTTTCCTTGCCTACACTGAATTCACCACAAGCTTTCGTGCTTCTCAGAGGCACAGTGCACGAATGGCCCTTTGAAGTCGATTGACTTAACAATTTAGACAATACCCACGCCTTAATTAGGTTGTGGTGGGATTGTGCCTTCGAAACAACGTTGAACTTCGGAACATTAGCCTTCACTCTTCTACGCAGTACCCCAACACCTGTACGCTGTCGTATTTCCCTGCCGTCGTGCGGCTTCAAATTTGTAAAAGGAGTCTGTGACTTTAAAACTTGTTTTCTGAGACCATGTGACATCATGACAGCAAAATGTAGTGAATTATTAAGAATTCCATTATATTTCAGTTCTGTGCATTTGTGCATCATTTCAGTTCTATACAAACACGTTCGTTCCACTCAAAATATTTTTAATTTTTTATCTATTATCATTGAAACATCTCTATGAATTATTTAGAACTCATATGTCTGAGAGTTCATTTAGACGAAAAATATATTACTCGAGAAAATGAAAATACTAAAATAGTCGTATTACTGAAAGGATCTCTAACACAAAATCTCGCACACAATATCTCGCTTCATTTTAACTATACGTATATAGTGTTTGAGATTAATGTCTTTCCATTAATGATTAAAAACTCAATTAAATTAATAAAAATGCAAAACTCAAATTGAAAACTTCCTATTACATCAATTGTACACAGAGGCTATTCTGGGGGAGAGAGTATCCTTTGTAGATATGCTTCAATACTTATTTTCATTTCGAAATAATCTTCTTTTAAAAAAACTTGTAATGTTCATGTGCCTTTCCTTGAGTGGTCGGATCTGTGGTTTATTCTTTCAGATATCTCGTGTAAATTACTTTGTTATCACAATGGAGCCTTCTCCATAATGGAACACTGACGGGCTCGGTTTTTTTGTGTGTTTTTTTTACTCCAAGGAGTGTAAAAAACTAATTGTGGTGTGAAAATAAATTTAAAGAAAAAAATAAATTATTTCTTAGGTATTCATTTTTTTATGAACAAATTTCGGGAAACTCACAAGAGTGCAATTCTCAATACAGAAAAAAATATTTTATTTATTCTTAATTATTGTTATGCACATGTTTCCAAAAATATCTCTTTGGTTTATCTAATACCTCATATTTCAATTTCTGAATCAATTTTTAACTCGTTAACTTGTCTTGGAGAAGCTTATGATGAACAGTAATATATCAGTTTACGTTATTGTAAACGGATAGATTGTGTCTTGCGTCTTCTTTTAAAAAGTTAATTTCATTTAACATCATTTCAACTGTTTTATTTCTACTACTTTGGAAGGAAAGTGTGTTTTTTCTACTACTTTTAAAGTTCCATGTAAAATATTTTCTTCTTACAATTTTTAATGTAAATCGTGTGTATTAAAAATATTATTTGCCTTAATGCTTCCAAGATAACTTGAGTAACAAAAACATTTGCTATTTTACAGAGAAGAAATTGATTTAACTAGTTTATAACCTTTACATCACTATTTACAAATGATACGCACAATACTGGGGCATATGGTTAAGGTTTATTTTAGACCACATGTGCACATTTTTGTTTTATTTCTTTTAATATTTAATTTCTTTTTTTGTAGTAAAATATGTTCAATTTTAATACTGGAGCTATGACATGACTGTTTTGTGAATACATAATAATATCATCAATTACATTAGAAATACTTTATTTAGAGTTTTTGTTCTTGATGACAAGTGAAAAAATGTCATCGAGAATAACACCTTTAAATATTTTCCTCAAGTGCTACTGTTACTTATTATTAAATTATAAAGCTCTTGAACAATAAGATATTAGAAAGTGGATAAGGGAGAAACCCTCATGCTATTAAAGCCTGGATAATACAAAATTCTTAGAATGTGGCACTTTTCATCTTTCTCTAACAAACTTACTAATTCTTGCTCCTTCACAGAATACGTTTCTGTATTTACACATATTCTTTTCTTACAATTAACATTTAAAAGGTTTTTTCTTATTCTTCGTATCTTTCATATCAGACTGACGCTATTTTCAAACCTCCCAGAGAACTTTTTTTTTACTTTCACGTGATTTCACTTACATATGGGATTCAAGTGTTACATTATGCAGTGGCTCAAATGTAATATAATACACAGATATTTGAAACAATCCGAATGAGCTTTGAAGAAACAAAAGAAGACAGTACAAGAGCGTACATGCATTGCAACTCAACTGTTAAGATTATTTATCTATTTTCAATATATTAGGGGACACCGGTTACCATTCGTTATTACATCAATTTATGGTTTCTAAAGGGGTTTTTCAAATACGGGATAGTATTCTACACGCAAATTTATTAAACTATGACAAACGATATAATACATGATTTTTAAAACCGAACAATTGACACGATTTTTATTTCAATAAAAGATCAAATTAATTAGAATTGTTTTTAAGTATTATTTTCGAAATGAAATATAAAAAGCAAACTTACGTTATATTTACACTGCATAAAGTCATTACTTTCTTCAATGAAAACAATTTAATGTCACATACATCATATCATACAGAGAAATATATAATTTTAACCAATGATGCCATTTAAAAAAAGATACACGATACCTCTCGGGCTACAGTTAAAATTTTGAACTTTACTGTGATACGTCGAAACACATTTTGCTTTAGATATTTAATCTCAATTACTTTTTAAGTAAGAAAATTTCATTCATACACTATCTTTAATAAATGAAACAGTAAAACACACGACTTCTCTTATTAATGTATTGACAGTTTTTTTTATCGTATAAATAATTACTTTTTCCGTCGAAAATAATTTCTTCTATAAAATCATACTTCTTCATTTTTCTCTTAATGAATGTAAAATATTCTATACCATGTAGGAAATAAGGAAACGAATATATGATATCGTGTGCTCTGTGCACCCGTTATGATTAATACATAATACTGCTCGTGAAAAGAAAAACCTTTGAACATCCTTTGTGTTTTACTTACTAATCTCTAAGTAAATATTATTTGCATCGTCACATATAACCATGACAAGCAATTCTAAAATAATTTTATGAAATAATTTTGTCAAAAATGGCGTTTATATGAAATTACCTGTGTGATAACTTTGTATCATTGATACTTGAAAATTGCGTAGAACTGGTGAGAATTATCCTGACTTCCTTCGTATTCCCTTCGATGACCCAGATCCCTTTGTGTTGAAGCTTTCATCTTCAGATACTTCCTAATTTTTTGGATATAACTTCAAAAATATATATGTTCATATTTATTCACTCAAATACATGAGAGAGGCCATGAGATTATTTGGTGCAACGCAGACTTTAGCGCTCTTAGATAACGTCAAAAGACTCTTATATAAATTATTATTATTATTATTATTATTATTATTATTATTATTATTATTATTATTATTAATTAAAAATCGTGAAATGCATGATGCTATTTGAAATAAAAATAAATATGCATTTAAGAAGTAAATAGCTATGCTTGCCGTCAGAAATACAGTTTAATAGTTATTTATTTCATAGAATTTTGTATTTGCTTGCAGTACATAAGAATTTTTTTTATTGAATATGCTGTTTTATCTTTATTTCATATAATTTATATACGTTTGTCTTTTTTTTAGTTTGCTACTCGTACCGAAGACCTGTCAGCAGTTGCAATTGAATATTATCCAATTGCATATTTTCTTAGTTGTTCTACAATATATTAGGTGAGTGTCATTTCCATTTCTTGTCGCTTTTTTCATTTTCTATTCCAATTTTTATCTTTCCATCTACATCTGGTGTCTTTTTTGTCTCATTCCCTACTTACCTTGATATTTTCTGACTATTCAAATAGTGTATACATTTTAATTATATTATTTCTCTACAAAAATATCAGTTTTATTGAATTTTCGAACCCTAAGAAATAATTTCAAGAAATCTTTCACGTTTATTCACTCCATTCATATTAAGTATCCACATATGGCAAAAAATGTAAATTAATAAATATTTAACAATAAATTTAGTGGGGTAAAAATATGGATTATAAAAAATCTTCATGATCTTCATAAAAATTTAAAAAATTTACATCAGTCTTTGTTATATATCATTTTCTGCCGACTGTTCTGCACATTGGCTTTTCCTCCCTCGACTTTCATAAACTGTTGTCAGTTTTACATAATGTCATTGGAAGTGAGTGGTTATGGTTTTTTAATGTTATGAGGTAACATTCGGGTGTACTTCTGAGTTCTTGAATTGCAGAAATATACATCTTATATTTTTTATTTGCTCTTACTTTATGCATTTTGTTAATATTCACAATCACTTTGATAATAATTTTATATATGTACCAGATGAGGACAATTTAGAGGTGGATAATATAGACAACGAAATATTCTTTTATGTACGTCATGTAGAGTAATATTTGTGTCATGTTGCACTTGCATGCATGTTGTCTTTATCACACAGTAGCTCCTGATTCAATGTTTTGCTGAGAACATTTGGAAACTCAATATAATTTAAATTAATTGAGTGATTTGAAGAAGAATGGTTGCTGTTATATCGTTGTTAAATTTTTAATTTCGATGAGGCCATTTCAAAATCCTTTCCAGTATCAAATTACTGTTTTTGAAAGTGAGTTACACGATTACCAAAGCTGTTTTAGCCTTACAAACGAAATATACAAGCGATTAGTCATGAGATATGATATTTTCTATAAAAATAGTTTTGGGTCTGGTGCAGGAAGTGTATTCGGCTATGACATTGGTGAAACGACTTTTCGATAATAAATTTTATTAACTGGTGACATTTTGTTTCATGAGCAATACCCAAAAATTCATATTGTTTTCATCTACATCTTGAAAAATTTTCTATTTAAAAATGTTCTAACTTTATTCAATAATGCATACAACAAAATACTAATACATCTGTTAAACTGTAGCCTTTCGCTTAACGACACCTCTGTAAACATGTAAACAATATTCTCTCATTTGTTTTCTAAATTTCAAATTAGTTATGTAATTAATGATGTATTGTGTATGTAAAATTCTATCACATTTTAATTGGCCACTTTTAAGTTGAACAATTTTGAAATGAAGAAAAGAATATTAAAGATGAAAAAATCTGCAAATGGGGAAATAATTCCTTAATTGTTTCTTAATAGCCATCGTAAAGATGATATAATTTCTTTTGTGGAGGATTGTTTCATTATGAATTTCTTCTAATATTAAAACTATTATATCTATCTTAAACTCTCATGACATGGCCATACTATAAGCTTGGGGCTATCAAGTGTAAAACTCGTTTTCCAGGTAAAATGCATTAGCAGAAAACTGAAAAATTTCCTGAAATTGAAATAGTGAAGGATTTGCAATTATCTGATTATCAACTTTTTATGTATGTCTCCCATTCTTACACACATTGTGCTATACATCAAATACCATATGGCGGTAATTCAATATCTAATTTTGCTTTCGCCACTATTTTGGAAAACAGTTTATGAGACTGCTGACATGACCAAACATTAATGTAGAGGAGGGATGAGAAGGACCATTACATCAAGTCTTTTAAACACTCAGCATTCGATACTCATTTTTTTTTTTATGTTTCGTCATTATTAATTTGACCCGTTCAGTGAACTTATAGTATTAGAAAAATTAACATATTTAAACATCAAGTTGGAAAATTTATATTCTGGTCATGAATTTGGAAGAAGTGTAAAATTATATCAACATGTCAATAATCAACGGTGTAACATATTGTAAATAGGGTCAACAGTTGAATATTAAATTTAAAAAAGCGTTTTTAAAGATATTAAGATAAAACAATCTTTTTTAATAATATGAATTTAAAAAAAAACTATTGTTAAAGAATAATGCATTTTCCCAACTGATGTCCAAAAATTTTTTTTTAATTATTGCAATAAATTCTTTGAAGATGTGAAAATTATTTCGACGAAACATCAAAAAAGAAGAAAGGAAAAAATATCTATTTGTTTCGAAAACCGAGTGTTTAATAGACAAGATCCATTGGTTATTTTCATCATCACTCTTGTACGTCTATTAAGAAATATTTTTTCTACAAGGCATTGATCAGATTTGACAATATAAAACACGAGAGTTGGACGAATATGACGTTTTTCCTTAACATTGTTTTCGTGTTTAAACATTGAGTGGCATCTTTAGGAAAATTAGAAATCTCACTGTTCTGTAGCATATCGAGGCCATAAATATTGTTGTGAAAATATTATGCCTATAACATGGAAACGTGAATTTGCATTTCATTTGAGCATTCTATCAAAAAATAAAACATTGTATGGGAATAGAGGAAATTAAATAATCTCTGAAAATCATATTGTTCCACGTTGTAATCCAATTTTATAATTAATTTTTTTCAATTCCCTTTTTTATTTCTGAAAAATAGTAATCACAGACAAGAATCAGTTAAGCAAACTACTAGTAGTAAATATTTAGTACATATTCTCTAAGATATACTATTTGTTGGAAATTGTATGTGAAACCTGAACCAACAATATCCATCCTATATTTTATATATGGTTAACAATATGCTAACTGACAGACTAAATAGTTGATTACTTTGTGATAATACACAGACGTGCATGTAAGAAATCTTTTTATAAAAACATTATGCCTATTTACTAAATTCAAGGATCGATTGACATTCAGTGTGTCAGCAGGTTTCACACTGATTAACAGCTCATGTTCAATATGATCAGTGCGTTTTCTGAAAAAAATACTCTGTTGAAACTAAATTTGAATTTTCACGTGTATTTCCTTCCAAGTGATATTTTGTTAGAGTGAGTAAATGCAAATCCCGTATAGTATAAATTAATGTAACGTTTATGTACGTAGGTAATAAGTAATTATGATAATGGTTAAAATATTTATTATAGAGAAAAACGCGAATTTGTCATTTCTTATTGTAAAAAAGAAAAAAGTCAACATGGTCATAGTCTCATATTTGAAATATTGCATCAAAGCATGTACCATACTGCTTTACTCTGTAATCAGGCTTTAAAATTACGTATTCTTACATTACAATCTTACAATTTTAATGAAATATATATCCCGAAATTATCAAATAATCGATAGAAACTTTTTTCTATAGATTATGTTGTTCGTTGTGTCAACACATTTTGCTTCTAAAAGACTTATCATTATTCAAGAAATAATATAAAGAAAAATTATGCATTGAAAGGTGTTAATTTATTATGAGATTATACACTTATGGCTACGGTATTTTTCTCAAAAAAATCTATTGCTATTCCGAGTATTGCTTTCTCGCTTATTCTAATAAATGGAAAATACTATTAATTAGTATTGTTTTTCAAAATATTTGCCTAATTGTGTGTAAAATTCTTCACTTTTGATATTGTGATGTTATGGTAGAAAAAGAGTTATATATTCTTCCCTCAGAGGGAGTAGGATTATGAAGCAAGTCAGTTCTACATCTCCTATCTAGTCTATAGATATAAGAGCAGCATTTTTTAAGCACTAATTTTCCTTCACCGAATTCAAAACTCCCAAACGATAAGCCATAGTTCTGTATAGACATTTTTTTAAGTCCTAAAAATGCTATTTTAGAATCTTTCAAAGAAATTGTTATTGTCTATATTTTAAAAAAATTTCTGAGAATAAAGGCAATATTATTTTAGAATTTATTTAGGCTTTTGTAGAATACTAGACAGTATGGCAACAATTTATATTAATAGGTCCTATATGATATCCGAAATTGGGTACTCATGAAGGTTTTTAACAAGATTAAAGCGTTCTTTTCAAAATGTTTGGAGGGTTTAAAAAGACAAAGGAAGGGACAAAAAAGTAAATTCGCGTTAAATTTGATTAACATGTTCACTCGCTCCACCTTTCCCTCTAAATTTGTGAAACACAATTAATGATTTTTATATTTACAATTGACTAAAATCTATTGTTGTTAGTTCATATTAGTTATTAAATTATTATATTACGTGCTACAAGATGGAACTTGAACATAATGACTCATTTTATGTATTGAAAACCTAGAATCTGCATGTAATATCCATCACGCATTTTGGTGAATATTGATATTGAAATATGTCAATTAATTAGTATTGTTATTCAGTAGAATTCATATAGAGCATATGTATTCGGAATGTCGGAATTCATATATTTGTAAATGGGAAATTTGAGTATTATGCGTATTTTTATGTTATAAACTTGTTTCCACATTGCAATTAATTGGACTTTCCTTCCTCAACGTAGTGTCACAATGATACGGCAAAGATTGGCAAAGATTGTTGAACTGATTGGCAAATCCAGCTAGTTCATTGTTCTAGCTGAAACGTGTCAAATGAGAATCGTGGAACGTGTTAAAACTTTTGCCTGTCATACTGTAGGTGATAGAAAATTGACACATATTCTCTCTCTCCGTCTCTCCCTCTCTCTCATTCTCTCCGTGCCTCTCCCAATCTTCCTCTTCTCCTCTCTCTCTCTCTCTCTCTCTCGCCCCAATTTATGAGTACGTTAATTTGTCAGTTTTATTTGATTGAATGTGTCGAATGTACTGTCAATAAAATACGTAATATAAAAAATAGTAATTGATGAGTATGTATTAATATCTAGAGAACAAAACAGTAAGTTAGTGGTGCAATTGAGTAATATTGTGAATATCAGCATCAATTGTAGTGAAGAGCAGCCGATTCTTGCTCTTCCTGACGCAGTGATGAAGACGTCCCTCGAGAACCTCCGCTGTCCGGAGGAGGCCTGGAGCGAAGGGAGGGAAGGGTGGGTGGAGTGGGTGGGGCGGGGAGGGGGCCAGGCGGCCGGCGCACCGGCGGAGCCGCGAACCCACGCCCCCGGCGCAGCGCTTGAGCCGCCAGTGAGCCGCGGCGCGGCCGCCGAGGTCGGGACACAGGCGATTGAATATGCTTATTGAATCCAATTAAGGTCTTAGCGGGCAGGGGCAGGGAGGGGCGAGCGCGCTCGCTCGGCCGCCTGGAGCGGACGGAGGACAGGCCTGTCTGCGGACAGGTAGAGACCGAGGGACCTGCTGAGGTCACCGGCGGGCAGGTCACGGTGAGCTGCGAGAAACTGTGGGTCAAGGATTTCACTTTTCAAGTGTGGGTGTGTGGATTATTCATCCAAATACATGCTGAAGTAGAAAGAATGTTTTTTGACTTGTGTAATTAATTGAACGTGAGATTTCCTTTGTTGTTGCTTTTTTCTGAAATATGCAACAAGTGCTTGTAAATGTATTTGGAATAAGCATATTACGAAGTTAATACACAGGAATAATGGAGTGTGTAAAAAATGATGTCTCGTGTGTAATATTCTACCTTACTAAGAAATTAGGTAGGACTTAATCATAACTCGTTTCTTTTCTTTTCGAGATAAACTCACACAAAGATCACACTTCAGGAGAAAATAAAGTACACATTATGCACACTGTTCTTGTGGAGAGTAGTATACCATGTCTTCTAGCGAGAACTTCTAACGGAGTCGCATGGCATGTACAGGGGTGCCTGGTGCATGCTTCGTACAGAACTCTGCAGAGAGCTAGTCACGTGAGGGCTCTCCTGACACCGAGCTGCCACAGGGCTTGCAGGATACAGATAAACCACAGCCAGCAGCACACCGCAGGAGAAGGGCGTCGAAGACTGGGATCCCGTCCTCGAAGCTGCCGCTCGCGGAAACGTGATATACTAAGCGTGATATACGCCGCGTCCCCGATGCCGGTTCCCTCCTCGCTCCGAAGGACCCCCAGCTCCCCGTCCGGGGGCCGCGCCTCGGCCTCGCCTTTGCTTTATGGGAACGTCTCCGCTCGCATCAGGAAGCCACGACCTTCCCCCCACTGCTGGCAGAGTCGCGAAATGTGAAATTAAGTCAGTTCCAATTCGTATGTGAGATGGGCCGCGAAGAAGTGCGCGCGAGGGGGAAGGGTGCACAAAGAAAGTCGCCGGCGGCGGCGGCGGCGGCGGCGGCCTCTCTCGCTGCAGCGCCTGCCTCGCCCCCGCGCCCACCTCCCCGCCTTCCTCGCTGCCGCCCGGCCGCCCCCCGGCCGCCGCCCGGCCACCGCCCGGTCGCCGCTTCTTCTAGCAGCGTAGACACCGCGTTACATATGACGGCGCTCCCGTATCGACTTGTTTTTGTCTTGCCTTACATTTACATAGTCTGAATATTAAGACGATTTGCATAGCGGAGTAGGATAACCATATTTCTGCGGACTAATCTCCTTGCAGGGTAAGTTGCCCGGCCACGAGGAGACGGAGACGGGAGAGGAGGGCGCGGGAAGGAAGGAGGGAGGGGGAGGGCGACGCTCCGTTGAGGCGGGTGGGCGGGCGCGTGGTTTTGCCGGACGCTGGAGCCGGGTCTTGCATATGCTAGCTCGCGTCTTTATAGCCTCTTGGCTTGTTTTCAATTAGCCGGTATTAATTAAGTTGGCAGCAATATTTTAGCGTCCCCGGCGGCCGGCGCCGCGCAAGACGTTGCCCGAGACGGCCTCGCTGACCCGGAAAGGAGAAGGGGCAAGGTTCGCAATCCCGGCCCTTCGCCCCCTCCCCTCCTTTCGCCATCAAGTTCCGGGGCAGCACGGCGGAGGTGTCTCGCGCGGGGGAGGCCAATTGGGGGCTCATCTCGGGTTATGCTTTGCGTCGCTGTAGCAGCATTCGACACGTCGCTTATCGGCGCACGCATTCAAAGCGGAGATTCTCAGGGGATCAGGAAGTTCGGACTGCTATGGGACTGCTCTGAGCACCGGAATTAAGCCATCCGCGTGAGAGACTCAAGACAGACACAAAAGAAGGAATAAATGAAAATCAGAAAGACGTGGGGACACGAAGGAGAAATCGAATGCATGGAGAAATTGGGAGGAAGAAGGAACCGGCGCGGCAGAAGGCAGAGGATTGGCAGAGCTGCAGGTGAAGAGGTTGAGGAGGGAGAGATTGCACCTTCAAACGGGTGGGTGTGAGGAAGAAGTGAAGGAGATAGTGGCGATGAAAGTGGCTCGAACCCGGGAGGGATGGATTGTGAGAGTCCTAGCAACGAGAAGACGGTGAAAAAGATGGCACAATGTTAGCAGCGTGCGAATAAAGTAGAAAAGGCGAGGAGGCGACGTAGCGGGGGTGGCACTGGAGCAGCTTAGCAACCGGAGCACGCAGAGGGCGGCGCCGCGAACGAGGTTAAGGAAGGGGCGCAGGCCGGATCCCTATTGTTTCTCGTCGCGCTGCCTCGATAATTAGGCGCCAAGTTAGGCGGTCGCGCCGGATCGCGGCGCTCCCGGCCCCAGCTCCCGGTCCCCGGTCCCCGACCTCCCGGCCACCGCCCCCTCTCCCCGCCCTCGGCCCCGCGGCGTCGGCTCGCCCGCCACCCCCGCCGCCACCCCCACCCTCGGTATGGGGCGATAAAGCGCGCCGCTCCACGCCGCGTCTGCTCGAGTTGGCTACCGGCGCCGTTGATGTCCCGGCGTCGACGCGAATACAAATCGGCGCCCAGACGCGGGCGGCCCGGACGGGAAAGGCCTGGAGCGGGGACGGGAGTGGGGCGGGACGGGAAGGGGCGGGAGGGACGTGTACCCGCTGCCGGCCTCGTCTCCTCTCGCTGTATGCGGGAAACTTGACGCGGGCTCTGGATAATTCGGGAAATTGAGGAGGAAACACGGACGTCACTCAATAAACACGAATTACTTGTAGGCTAATGTAATACAACATTGCGGCTCCCCCTCGCGAGGGCGAGGCGCCGTCGGCAATCGGAGACGCTGGCCGGGAGGAAGGGGGCGCGCCAGATCGAGGCGCCGTCAGCTGCGCGCCGCCCCTCCCCCTCGCAGTCGCCAAGTCCTTCACCAGCGATACCAGCTTCTCACGCTCCTGGTTTATCGCGTGTACCTCACCTCTTCTGCGTTTTATAAATAACCGAGGGACCGATGAGACTCGTCTATTCATAAAGTCAACCGTTCTCTGTGATGCTCAGATTGGATACTTCATTTAGCGTTTACTGAAAATTATGACAATTTTACCGTTCAGTGTTGATACTAATTGTTATTGAGTGTTGATCGCTTCACACTTCTAAACGAATGGACTTCTCTCCGAAACGACAGAATGGGGAAATGTTTCAAATACTGTATTGTGGAAGCAGTCGAAATGTAAAGAAAACTTTTAAATCTAGAATTGATGAAGTCTAGCACGCTTCGCGCATCAGGTAATGAAGGATTCGGAGAAAAAACACGTCTTGACGAACTTTTCGCGCACTTTTCATTCAAGAATTCTCTCCTGCCGCGCTGCTTTGCGCCCTTTCGCCCGACGCGAGTGACCCTGCCAGAATCGGGCTCTTCTGCCGCTGAAGGCGTCGATCGCTGAACGCCGCGGCGCGTTGAAAAGGAAGGCGTAAACGAGAGGCGCCCACGCCGCTGTTAATCATTGGGGGGCCCGTCATGCGGCCCCACCATCGCCCACGTTGACAGCGGTGGTGTCCATATACTCTGAGCCAATGCCCATCAAATAACGAATCTTTTACGGAGTTTCGCCGAGACGTCACCAAATTCGGTAAAGTGTCCACTGCGATTTACACTATAGTTGTAAAGATTAAATATTAATAAGATAATGCCCTGGCCATTTAAAGCAATAGGAATAAACGACATAAGTCAGTGTTTTCACTAAATTGCCACCTCACTGCATATGAATTGTCAGTCATGCAATCTAATAATCGCACACAATTCCAGGATCGTTTTCTGAACTTCTCTGAGGAAGTGTTTTCTCCATCGAAGATTATTTTTCTGTAATATTTTTCATTCTACTCGTTTTTCGCATTTCCCACTACTAAACAAACAAACGTACTAGATACAATTGGATGGTGCAAAAGACGTTTAGGGAAATCAGCACGTCGTAGCTTGTATAGGAATATTCAATTCTCTATTCTAAATGAGAAACAGTAGAAATAAATTCTCTAGAATGAGAAGACCCCTCATTGGAATGCACATCGGCATTTGGCGCAAAATCATACACTGTTGAACAGACACTCCAACACTTGCAGATGTACCGTCTGCCACTAGTCCATGCACTCTCCTTGTTGATATTGACGCCCAGTTCCCTTTCGCTTAACACGGTCTGTGTGTCCCCTGCTCTCAAGTCCGCACGGCCTCGTCCTCGTCCTCGCCCTCGTCCTCGTCCTCCGCCTCGGCCTCTGCGCCACGACGCCACCGCGCGCCTGACAAGCCCTCGGCCCCGGGGGCGGGCTGCGTGGTGGCGCGGGGCGGGGCGGACGGGACCGGAGTGGCGTGGCGCCGGACCCGGGTTCGAGCTCCGGCCCGGCCTCGGGAGACCACGCGAGCATCAGTCATGTTACCGGGGCGGCGGGGGCGGCGCCGGGCCGGAGGGGGGCGCCCGCCGAGACCTCACGCTGTTTAGCATTCGGCGCGGCGCGGCAGCGAGGCGCGGGCGGGGGCAGAGGCGGCGGCAGCGACGGCGGAGGCGGGACCGATACCTATCGTCGCGATTACCTCCAGGCGAGGCGAGCCGCATGGGAGGAGCGGTGTAGGGGGAGGAGAACGCCGCCGCCGCCGTCGCCGCCGCGCTCCGCCTCCGCAGCCGCCACCGCCGCCGCCGCGAAAATCAGATCCTTGCATCCGCGCGGACGGGTACTACGGCAGAACGCAAACAGCGTCGGCGGGTGGGCGGGTGTGAGCCTGGGGGGGAGAAGGGGGAGCAGAAGGAGGCCGGGAAAGCGGCGAGTACGGAGGCCGCTCGCGTGCGCAGACAAGCGGGTATATACAAATCGATAGAAGCGACCGCGGGCGGAAGCGTTTCCTGCCGCGGGCACGCGTTAACCCTGCAGCTGCCCACCCGGGTACCGAGTTCACGGGTCCGCCGCTAGATGGCACGCGCCCCGCTGGGTCGCCCCCTACCCCTCATGCGGCCGTGGGCCCACCGGCCAAGGCCAAGGCGCTTGGAATGGGGCGAGTGCGCGAGGTGAAGCCGCGAGAAGCTGCTTGCCGGGGGATACGCATGCACCGGACGCCATGTTTTCTCGTTCGCGAACCAGATCTGTCTTAAATGATTGAGTTTAGAGGCATTATAATTTTATTTTCCGAGAATGCTAGTCCTCAGAAATAATATAGCAAAACGTCATGTCGAAATTGTCAAGGGTTAAGTGCCAAAAACCTCTTGCGTCTGTAGTTGTAATTCCACGGTTCAGTTCATTCTTTAATTTATTTTATTGCAAATTTCTTTAAATTATTTTTAAATACGAAATATATCTTGTCATATTGAAATATTGCCTTTAAAGCAAATTCACCCTCACATTATACAGAATATGTCAGTTTCCTGTGACCTCGACAATTTCGTTACGACGTCGACATATTTCTAAGTGCTCTGAAAACGGCTTATTTTGTGTAAGTCCTTTATGGGTCCCGAATTATTTTATCACTATACCCTCGTGTTTTTAATGCGTGAGCTATTCAGTAGTATGACCCGTATAGTGCTTGAAACAGTAACCATGAACAATAACATAAATTATAGAAACCTTGTAGTGGTGCATTGCTACAATCTGTTAAAAATTCCTCTTGACAGAACGCCCTTCTCTTATAGAATATCTATATTAAACTTTCATATCATTGTGGCCTTTTTTATGTGAAGTCATCTAAATAGTAGAACTATTTTTCATCGATATCAAATATTATATTTAAATTTGAACCAATTAAGGTTTCATTTGTCGCTCCAGTATTACGATTGAGATGTGAAAACTGTTAATGCATTATTGCGAGTTCCAATAGCGCAGTTTTAGTGACGAATCTCTTCGCCAACCGTCGCATAATGCAACTGTTGCGCGGCACGAAGAGGAGGGCGAGCTGACGGGCGGCATTAACCAGAGGGCTCCCGCTGCTGTCGCGAGAGCGCGCTCGCGCTCACGCCGGCGCCAGAGGGCTCAGCGCGGCCGAACAGCTTCTCTCGAAATCAGCTTACATAATTTGGAAGTTATTTAGCTGGAGCTCCGCCCGCCGGCCGCCGCTCGTAATGCAAGCACTCAGCGGTTTTGTGCGGCGGGCCTCTACAAAAATCCGCTCATACAACCACCCACCTCCGCCGCCGCCGCCGCCGCCGCCGCCGCCGCCGCCTCCCCGTCCGGTGCAGCGCATGCACCGTGCTCCTCCTGCATAGCAATAAATGCATATTAATTGGCCGGAAATTAAGCACTGCATCAAAAAGCCGGCGCGGGGATATTCACATGGGCGCACGGAAAATCGCAAAGCGTTTTAGTGTGTAGGCTGCACGAGAGGAGTAGAACAGTGGGGGCTGCGGGCCGCGAGCGAAACCCGGCGCCGGTTCCCACCCTTTCGATCAGATCACCAGGGGTTCGAACCCGGACTTTTTGTTTCTGAAGGATCGCAACTGCCTATGCTGCACATGGTTATCAGCATCGCAGTGCTATTGTCTGTACTCTGGCACACACGAGTTGTTGAAAGTTACAGTTCTGTACTTCTTTATCAGAGGAAATCACTATCATTTTTTATTGTAACTTGTACTTATTTTTGAATCGATTTACACTGACAAATGTTTGAATTAAAAATACGAAAGAGCTCTGTCATCATGTTATAAAATCCGACACATTTCTATTTCGAATTGCATCACAATACTTTCTGTCCGTTAGTTTCAACGGAGAGACGTATCTTCCATTTAACCAATTTTGAATAAACCCTAGCTCACAAACTACGGAAGTCGTAGGACTGTTCATCGCCAACTCCGTCTTCTCTAATATAAATCATCGAAACAGTGGGTTTGCATTGCGGGACGCATTCGCCGTGAGCGTCCCCGGCGTTGGCTGCGAGCAGTTGTCTCCGTCGCCGCCGCAGGCCGTCTTGTGCGATATCGCGGCCGAGTACATAGTTGCGATAAGACCGCAGCCATATGGCCAGAGGACGGCGGTGTAGTCATAGCGAGTCCTACAAGCCGCCGCTCCCTCCTCCGCCATATGGGAGCCTCGCCAACGGTTGTTTTCGCTCGCTAGCACCTTTGTATCGTCTCCACTCAGCGGCCGAACGGGCGGGCTGCAGCGGTCTATCGAGAATCGTGTATCCGCTCTGATTACTAGCATATGTCCTGTTTGCAAGCAACATTCATCGGGTATCACGAGAGAATGAGGACTGCGTGCATCCTCTTGCGTCGTCTGCTGTTTTCACTGGACGACGTAACCGTTTCCGCAGTCACGAGATGCGCTGCCTTCACATGTTGCTGGAAACCCCGACGGAAACATGCTGTATTGGCAAAAATAGGCAGTGAAGAATAATTCACTTAAGTCAAAAATACATTAGGTTTTGTAGTTATTTTTAGATTATTTTGACAGACAAATTAATTTGTTCCAATTCGGGTCGTATGTGTCTTTACATCTTTAGTTCGAAAATTAGTATTAACCACTATTAGAAATACGTGATACTTTCTTCGTAGTTTTGGAATATCCTGGTAAGTAACAGATCAGGTATATGGGAAAGGAGAAAGCTGTATGTTCTTTGACAGGCGTAAGGAATACGTCTTCATTAATGCACGTATTATTAATACAGTTCCATACATTTGGCGAAACGTCTAAATGTTCTAAAAATTGCAGTATACCGTTTTTGCTATGTGTTATAGAAATAAGAATATGTGATAAGCTATGACGAAAAAAATACATTTTCTACGTATGGTTGGGACGTCTTGAGTTTCGAACCCAAATCCTTCTCGCAGAGGGACAAGAAACTGCAGAGCGTCGGGGAGGCGTTGTGCAGGCAGCGCCTTAGGCTCAGCCGCCAGTCACGCTGCGGCCCCCAAGTCGCGTCCCTATTCTTAGCGGAAATGAAGAACCTCTACAGGCGCCTCATTATAGGAAAACGTCGGGCGCTTCACCGTGATCACGAGGTCGGCACACCCGACGCCCGCGCTGTAGCCGTCGCTGTTGCCATCGCCCTCACTTTGTCCGGCTATCCTTTTTTCTCTATTCGTCACCTACCACCAGCTTGTCACTCGTCACCCACCCAGCCACACGTTCCTTGCTTTTCAAAGTCCGCAGCCCGCCTCTGCTTTTGAACACCCACAACTCCAAGACTTCCATTTAGCTTCTTTCCTTCCTCCCAATCGCGCCCATCGCCCCGCTCCGGTTTCCTATTGCTCTCCTTTCCCGCGTCTATTCGACATCACTGCTCTCTTCGTTCCCCACTCTCCAACGACTGCTCTCCTTTTTCTTCTTTTACGCCACCCTCCTCGCACAACCCACCACATCGTATGAATCGTATGGAGGAAGACAGCGGTTGAGTCGTGAGTAGAGCCATGGCGTGGTTGCGACGGCGGTGGCAGCGGTGCTGGTGATAGCAGCGGCAGCCAATCCGACGCGGCGCGGCACGGTGCGGCTCGCCGCAGGCGCAGCGCCACGCGTGATGAACGCGGCGCGGCGGGGGCGCGACCCGCGGCCGCCGCCGCCCCCGGCCCCACCCCGGCTGCGGCTCCCGCCGCCGCCGCCCCCGCCGTCTGTGATTATCCGTAGCTCGCGGGGGGTCAGCGACTGCGCCGGCGGCGTCCCGCCCCCGTCATCACGCGCCCCACCAACTTCTTCAGCCCCCGCCGCCCCCGCGCACGCACGCCCGTCGCCTCGAGTCGCGTCGCCGCCGCTTCGTATGTGTGCAAGCCACGGGGCAACGCCCTAATGAAAGGGGCTATTTACAAGAAATACCCTTTTTTGTTTTCGTCGCTCTTTTCTAGTTATATGCTCGTTCTTCCTCGACGAAAATTAATGCTTTCGGTGTATGGAAAAAAACAACAGAATACCGTTTTCTCTTATAGAATTATCTTATTATTTTTATTAACATTTTGTATAATACTCTTTCAACCGCAAATGCTAATTTTGGTGAAATTATTTAAGTTTACGTCTATAAAGTATTTTTAGTAATGCTAGACTATTTAAAATCTGATTTATGAAACTTCAACCATCTTCGGTCAATAGAAGAATAGGAACGAAATGTCAAACTACTAATGGAGTAATTGTTTCCGTAGGTGCTGAGTTTTAAGCATAAGAATATAGCAGGACTCCGAAACAAGCTAACCGGTGGATTGGAATCTCGACTCAGATAGCGGGTGGGGCACAACTTCGCCGCTCAGCACGTTCACACGCAAATCAATCGAGAGTAGGCGAGATTGCCACGCGCGGGGAAATAAGGCAGGGTGCCGTCGGCGCAGAGGGCCGCGATGGAAGGCGAAGAGGGAGGGCGCGCCGAAGAACTCGTCTGTGTGGGAACGAGGCCACAGGCGGGGCAGGAGCGCGTGCGGTGGTGACGGGGCGAGGCGGGGCGGGGCGAGGCGGGGCGAGGCGGGGCGGGCGGGGCGGGGCGGGGCCGGCCGAGGGAGCACAGGGGGTGAAGGGCGATGCAGCGCCGCGGGGGGCGCCCGGCGGAAGCCGCCGCACGCGCTCGGGCTTCCGCCGGCGTCGCCCGCCCCCGCCCCCGCCCCTGCCCCCGCCCAGGTGTGTTCGCGCCCGCACACCCCACAGGTCGCGGTTGCCTCCACCCCTGCTCGTATCTTCGACAGGGCGTTTATAGCCCCTTCGGTGCCGGAAGAGGGCTGCTCGCTCACTTAGTGGTGTTTTGCGCCGGTCGCTGTTTAGGAGATAGGAGTACTTAAAAGTGTAACTTCATACCGAAACAGATTGAAGTGCATTTAAAAAAAAATCAGTATGCTATGAAATTATGCGTGTCTAACACTACTTCTATTACTTATAATAATTTGTTCTTTTACATCAAATAAATTATTCTTATAAGTAGAACTTTTAAATGAAAACACTGAAGATTGTCGGCCCCGAGGGAACATATGCAAATTTTGTTATTTATATCATCGTACTTCACAAAATTGCATGCATTGCATCGTTCATTCCTTATGCAATAATTTTGTCAGGATCTCGTATGCTTCTTTTTATGCTTCTCCACGGCTCTACTATTTATTGGTTTTTGCCGCAAATGAATTCAAAGTGATTGATTATATGGAACATTACATTTCCATTTGTTCTCGAAAGTATTCTGGATTCTGTAATGGATGTTTACCGAGTGCTCGGCCTTCTGTTCAAATATCTCCGTTTCAAACATGTCGACAGGGTGATAAGAACGAGGCGCTGCATGTTTAAGACGTTATGACATCCCAACAAGACTTCACTTCCTTGTAAGGAATTGGCCAG
This sequence comes from Gryllus longicercus, assembly GCA_038098605.1. Taxonomy (NCBI): domain Eukaryota; kingdom Metazoa; phylum Arthropoda; class Insecta; order Orthoptera; family Gryllidae; genus Gryllus; species Gryllus longicercus. Next base: position 3,954,035 of record JAZDUA010000001.1, read on the forward strand.
TAGGTAACGCACTGTGACCGCAAATAGCCCGGCAGTGGGCTCACGCGGCCTAACCAAACGTTGGCTCGCCGAGGCGGTCGACGCTGGAGTCGCGTATCGCTGCGTCGGAGGACAACCGCAGCGGCGCCGGCGAAGGCGATAGCACCGCGCCGCCCACACCCCCACCCCCAGTGCCTTCTCCTCTTCCACTCCACGCGCCGCCTCCGTCGATGCTCGGAAGGAAGTTTGAAGACGCACTCGCGCCGATGGCGCCACCAGAGCGAGGTGTCGACGCCGCGGGCGATGGAGGCGGCGGTGGCGGTGGCGGTGGCGGTGGACATCGGCCGGCGCCTTCGCAGTTGTTGAGAGCGCGCCTTCTTGTTTGCAGGCACAGTAGAGGTTGGCGCGACGCAGCTGGGCGGACCGCGGGCCCGACTCCGGCGGCAGGTGAGTCATATCAGCGAGCGAACATTGCGTTCACGGGGATGGTTGCCGTGTTTTTGTTATTTGCTCTACCTGCTGTTTTATTCCGATGGGTTACTCCATATGTACGGAAATTGTGGTTTATAATCACGAGTCTCGTCTTTGTTTCAAAGAAAATTATTGCGAAAATTCAATAATCTGAAAAGTTAATTTCCAATATTTATTCTACTCCTAAACATATTGCACTCTACTTCTAAACAGTCATGCATTTTCAGTATGTTCAACATTATCACTTTGGGAAATGAAATCAGGAAAAAATTTGGCAAAAAGTCACAAAGGAATAAAAATATCAATCATTCCTCATGTGCTTCCGCCTAGAAACGTCTCACAAACGTGCATAGATCTCTGCAAAAAAACAACAACATAGAAATCTGCGATGTCAATTTTTATCGGGATGAATTGTATCTGTTCTCAAATAGAAAAAAATATTTAAATCAATTGTCTATGTATGTAGCGGACGTTGCCAAAACTCACTGTATCAATTGAGTTCTAATTAAAACAATTTTCATGCATTTTAAGGTATGATATTTTCCAATCTGAAATTTGAGGTAAAAGAAAGCATTCGCATTCCCTCTATGACTTTTCACATTACCTCAGATGCCGGCGTCTTGCGGTGCTTCGCTCTCGTTGAAGCGAAGATAACTCCCCAACCGTGGCGCAGAACGGCAGATGCAAAAGACCCCTAGGATCCCTCAAACAGCGCACGAGACGGCCAGCTGCACTCCCCGACGGGGGCGGCGTCGTGCGTTTAACCGCTGAGCCACACTGCCACCGCCGCCGGGGACTCCCGACCTCCTCGGCAGCTGGCGCGGGGTGATTTGAGTGGTTAGGATTTCTTTGCGGGAGGTCCCGCAACACTGAAATCGAGACGAAAACACAGTTTTTCGCCCTCTGTTTGTCATTCAAGACGGCCGGCTGCTGCCTGCATGAGGAATGATATTTCAGCCTCTTCTTTGAATGCTCTTTCCGTGAGCTCTCCAATTGCTCAGATACTTAGATTTCCTTGCCAAGCCCGAAACATTCTGAAACGTGAGAACGCAAATATTGTAGGTATATTTCCCTGGACAAAAACTTAACATCTTAGAATTTATTTGATTATACACCGTGAACAGACAATATTGGCAATAACAGTATACTATTGTAACGCATTAAAAGTCAAATTTGAAGTGTTAGAAAAAGATGGCAACTTTCATATGAGTAATCCGCGAAATTTCATCTCATGAAAGACCCGTTTAGCACACTGATTTAAATAAATTTATTATCAGAGTAATATGATGTAATCGTATCCCGCATAATAATAATTTTCTTTTTATGTAAAATTTGAGTTGTAAAAATTAATACACCGTGTATTTCAAATTATAATTTGTTTCCTCAATTATTGTTTTTTCAGTAAATTAATTATTGACAAAACATTAAAATATTATGGAAGAAACCCCATTTAATATATTACTGATATCCAAGATTGCCCCAAAATAAGTTAAAATTCCACACTTGGCGGCCCTCAGAACGGAAAATCACAAACGAATTACTTCTCAGTGCACAATGATTACACACGTGAACTTTATATTTTGACCCAATTCCCTTAGTACAAAGATTTCTATTTATGTGCGTGTTAATTTGACGATCGCAAAAAACGACTACTAGACGAAAGCATCGCAGGTGGAACGGAGGAGGGCGGCCACCAAGTGCATGGGCCGGCTGGCGCGGGCGCGGGCGCGGGCGCGGCGCAAGAGACGGGTTGAGGCGGGGAGGGTGGGGCGCGGGCGAGGACCGGCGGTGGCTCGCTCCCTCGTCGCGCCGCGAAGACGCCACAATGATCTTTAATGAGGCAATTAGCGGGCTGCGGCTTGGCGGCGCAAAAGCGCAGGCAGGGCAGCGGGGCCGAGAGCGGCGGGGGCGGCGAGGAAGCGGCCACGTGTCGACGGCGCAGGTAATTAAGCGCGGCGCCGCAACTTCCGGCGATGCAAGTTCGGATTACTTTCGGCGCGACCGCGCCGGCCTCTGCGTTCTTGCGCGGGGCGGCGCCGACCGCCTAGAGGCGACGTGGGTGGAGATGGGTACCGATGATTTCACGGCCTGCCGGGCGATTTCCGCACACTCACAGCGGGGCCTTGATCAAACTTCAAGTAAGTAGAGTCTCTCGTGTGACTAACGTTTCACTGAACTAGAGACGAGTTGAAAAGAGACGGTTGTGTGTATAAGAATGTGAACAAATACGTTGTTGAAACAATTCTATGTAATGGCGTAATTCAGTAGAACTGAAAGAACAGATTGGAGGCGAAAGTAGGACTAATAGTATCTTATTTACTCGGGTTAAATCATTTGATGTAGTTGTTTTTAAAAGTAGATAACAACATTCTGCAATGAGAAACTTCATGGGAAACATACTATTGAAACGAAATGGAATGTTGAGACGAAATTGATCTACGCTAATAAATATTTTCCACTATGACAACAGAAAACTATTTATGAAATTTTTCATATTTAAAGCGTTTAATTATTGTCATTTCGTTGACCATAATTCTACGTGCAAGTTTCTAATTATGTTGAGTTGTAAATCATATATATTTGACGAATTATTATCCCTAAAGATACTTTTCTAAGGATAGAAGGCAACTGTTTTGTTAAGAAAGTATTGATTGTCATATTTGAATATCTCAAAACATTTATCTAACATATCTCGAGCCCGAATGTAACATAAAAAGTCGATTGATTGAGGAATGAAAAATTTCTGCAGGAAATTTTTGGTATGAAAGATAATTTGCGATTTCTTACGTTTTCTTACGGAAACACTTTGTCCATTCGAATCTCTACAGAATATAACGATGGCAAATACAGGTGACTGTACAACGGAGGAAATACAAAACAAGACATTTCGCCACGATCAGTTTATTCGTGGAAGGTCGAGATGCACAGCCCTACCTTTCACAAACAAAACTCCCTTCATGCGACCTTATCTACACTCACGCACTCGCTCACACACAAGCATATCATGCGTGTCTGCCAGAGAGCTTCATCGCAACCATTTCTATGAACAGCGGACTTTTTAACGAGTTAATTTGTAATAATTAAAGCGTTGTTTTTATCGTCAAAAATGTGCATTATCATTTCACAAAAGAAATTCGCGCGGCGCATTCGCGGGACGAGTCGGGGCGGAGGGCGCACCGCAGAAGCGAGTGTAACGAGGGAGCGCGGATCGGGAGGTGGGAGGCGGCTGCTCCCCGCATCGGCCTCCGCCGCGCGGCAGGGCGGGCGACCCCGCTGCTCCGCGCAGCCGTGCAACCGCGGTCGGCGGGCGGGGGCGCGGCGGCGGTGGCGGGGGCGCGGGGTGGCCGCGCGGAGGGTGGGGGTGCATGGTGCCCCGACCGAAGCGCGTTTCTGATACTCCTCTCGCGTTCCCCGCCCCCCAACTCCCGCCATGTGAACAACCCCTACGTTCCCGACCCCCGCGTGACACGCTTTCTTGACCTACATGCGGGGCAATCGGTCTTCGCAACGGCGTCGTATCAGCGAGGCGGGCGACAGATGAACGCACTTAACCTCTTCGTACTATAAGACTGGGAGAGTTTTAACATTATCATAACGGCGCGCTTGACTACGACACAAAGGCCGGAACAACAATGGCACGTGGCACGTGTGTATTCAGCGGGAGCGCACGTTTTTGTTTTGGAGTAAGCGCCTGTGCGTTTATTGCTGTTACAGTTAGAAGCTTTGTAAACAACAACCGGTCAAATTCATTCTAATGAACGGATCGGGGCACCAATGAAACAAACTGGAGCCCGAAAGGACGGGCGCTGACTCTAGCACTAGCTGCGTTACGCGCATCAGCCCGCAAGCGGAATCATCCAATAGGCGACAATCAGAACTGTTGCTGCACTAATAGCAAAGGAAAATAGTACTTCATTCATTCGATAAAGTAAAGACAAAAGTTTAATTCGATGTGTGTGTCATTAAGTGTGCTGTTGTTATTAATGAGAATGAAATTAAGCAAATACGTTTTCAAATTGAGTAATATTGGGCGTGGAATATTACAATGTTGTTGCTTTCGTAAATTACATTAATATTTGGAAAAGTGTATTATTAAAAATGCGAATTATATTTACAATCGTTAAATGTTGATATAAAAAGCATTGTGAATAATAACAAATCCCCAATTAGTATATTTAAAATTTTAATCTAAATTCTAGGCTATATTGCAAACATTTTCTTGTCAAGTTGAATGTTTCGATCACCATAGAAAAACAAACAAACGAGACTGTGATCGAAAAGAAAACAGTGAGAAATGTGGAAACGCAACAGAACGGTCTGCCTCGAAAACAAACGAGCGTATGTTCTGTACTTGGAATTTAATGAGTCGGCGTCGCGTAGCTTCTTCTAGGAACGCGCGTCTTGTTTGCTTCGCGGGCGCCGGCAGCGCGGCGCCGCCGCGCGTCCGTTTGCGCAGTCCGCTCCGCGTGTCCAGCGGCCGCGGGGTGGCGGTCGAAAGGGCGTGGCGGGGCGCGGCGCGAGGGTGGAGGGCGACAGGGCGCGAGAGCGCGAGTCAATGGCGGCGCAGCAGATAGCGTCAGCAAACAGCTTCCGTGCTAACCTCGGCGTCCGCTGTGTGCACGGGCAATTTAAGCCTGCCTCCAAGACCACTTCTTGCGGTTAGCGGCAGTGGCGGTGCCGGGTGGGGACGACGGGGGCGGAGATCGCACGGCGGGCAGTGGGTGAGAGGTGCGGGCCGGTGCGGGCGGGGGACGGGAGTCCGCGCCACCCCAGCGGCGAAATCCCGCCCTGCCGCCGATCGTTCTCTTGAAAACACGGGGCGTTGGAGTTCACCGTTCTCGGCATGCACCATCGCCAGGGCGTTAATGGGAGACGTTTTAACGTGGTCTCAAGACAGACTTGATATTTTGAACAAACGAAGGGTGCCGAGGTGCTCCAAATGCAGCAGCCACTTTTAAGTCTTACAGAATTAATCGCGTGAAGAAAGATTAAGGTGTGGCTGTGACTGCAATTTCAGATAATATTCACGCACGGAAATTATGATTTCGTATTTGTAAAATTTAAAATAATGTGCATGCCAAATTTAAACATTATTTCTTCTTATTTACCCGACATTACATGGCTTTTGTTTGTCATAACGGTAGTGAACATTCTGTTCGATTCGTAAATGTAGGTTGTCTTTTGGGTAATAAATAAAATAAATTCCTGTCAGAAGGACATTTTATTTATGAATTAATTTTGTTGAAATTTTTTATTCGCTTCAGAGAATACCCGAGTGGTTGGTAGATATGATGTTTATACATATAGGAGAAGGAGGACATTTTGAACTTAGCAGATGTGATGGTGAACGTATCTTCTGAATAAGATAATCTTTTCGTTGAGATATTTTAAACGAAGGAGAATAGTAAGTTTTCAAAATTGTACCGTGGGAAATAGAAACAATTTTAAGGAAGATAGATTTAGAAACATTAGAGGAAAAGCATGAAAGGAAAAGGCATTTCTGCAGACATTTTATTTGCATATTTCTATAGTAAATCAAAATCGTAACATTTTAATCATTTTTTATTGTTATTGAGTGTTGCGAGTGACTGTACACATGAATGAAAATGATGATTTCTACATATGTATGCACATATTTATCTCAAGAATATTGTCTTTAATGCATGGATAACGTTGCTGTGTCAAAACGAATATTTCCGACATGTGTTGCAAAGGAAAAAAGTCATTAAAGTAGTCCGTGCGATTAATTTCCCCCTTTTATTGAACTATTTTTCTATTCCATTTATGATTGTATTTGGATAGTGATTCAAAAATTAATTTTCACACAAAACAAAACAGTTGCAGTATACCAGATCCATGTTACTGTAACAAAGTAACTTGTTACAGTATCATGGATCTGGTATACTGCAACTGTTCCTTTTACGTGCATGCGAAAAGAGATTAAAAGCCAAATGTAATGCATAACAAAAATAATTACATATGCCTACGTCCTGCACCCGCGTAAATAGTTTAGATGATCTACCTTCCGAAGGAACAATTCGACGATGTTGAGCCGGGTCTGCGGCACGGGAACCCAAGCCGCATTAGCCGAGGTTACTAAGGACCTTATGCACCGTGTGGGTTGATGGACGCGACTCGCGGAGATCAGGTCACGGGACGACGACGGGGATGAGACTCCGTGGGCCGCAGCCCCGCGCCGCGTCCCCAGATCGAACTCCGGCGGAGACAGGCATACGCGCGCTGCGCGGCACGGCGCGCCCGGCACGACGCACGTTCCGCAGGGGGCTCGCCTCCTAAAGCCCTGGGATCGCGCTCGGGCGCGGGGCGCGCGCCCGCCGCCGCCGCCGCCGCCGCCGCCGCCACCGCCGCAGGGAGCCGCCGGACGTGCCGCACCCCATGAATTATTCATGCATGTGAGGACGGGAGCAGCAGTGGCGACGGTGGTGGCGGTAGGGGCGGTGGCGGCGGTTCGAGGCCGGGGGACAGCACCGCCCTCCAGAGGCCAGCGCGGCGGACGCCGCCGCCGCCGCCGCCTTGCTCGTCCTCCGCCTCCGCCGAACGTCCGAGCGCCGCTGCCTCCGCCCACCGGGAGCCGTCGCGTCCGACGGGCCGCAGGCCGCCTGACTGACGGACACGGCCCCGCTGCCCCCGACGCCTCCGCTTGCCTCTGCACTCCACCGCCGCCTCCGTGCGCTCTGCGTCGTCCCACTCGCTCCGGACACCTTCGGATGTCGGCCGCCGTTCATTAGGTGTTCGCCGTCATTCATGCGCTCCGTTTCTAGCGCAGCAGTAAATATGTGAACACAAGTCGCCGCATGGCCTTTTACTGTAAGAAGATCCGCGTATGCACAGCAAAAAATTGACTCTAGAATGTTTCTTGCCTCCACGATTTGATTAGACAGACACATAGGTTTGAAGGAATAATAGGCTTGTTTTGGTCTAGTACATTACCGGCGAATTTAATCGGCTTCATTATTAGAGTTCAGTATCCTATTGGACAATGAAACTTTTCATGTTTTTCTTACTCTGTGTTTAGGTAGTTTATTTGCACACGTACGAGTGCATACGTATACCCTCTTATGTATAACCTCATAATTGTGTTTGTACAGTTATCGTATGCGATTATGTTCCTTGGCACCGATGCGACTTGCGGATGCAATATATTGTGCATACGTGCTAAATTCTCAGTTGTCAGTGTGAAGATCTGCATTGTCGTATTAATTTAATACATGCTCACCCTCTACCATACTTTTGATTTTAAACTCGAGTAGAGTGGTTCAAATTTCGCACTTCTTTAAGCGGGTGCAATTTAGCTTTGTAATGTCGTTTAACTTAACGCGAGGCAACATGCATCCTCTATCGACACATTACCACGTTTTGGACTGCGCGCTATCGCGGCAGGGTGAGAAATCTTCAATTAAGGCATTCCGGAAGGACGCGCGTTCGGCAGGGCTGCGAGGAAACGCGCTGGCGGCGGAGGCGGGCGGTCGCGCGTCCACGATGGTGCCCGAGAGCGAGCACGTGGGGGCGGAGGCGAGGTATAGGCGCGAGCGGGGCGCGGGGAAGAGGGCGCCTCTACACGGGAGCCGCGAGCCACGTAATTGCATCGGCGAAGACGCGCCGCGCTGACAGCGGCGAGTGAGCGAACGAGCACGGGGACGGAGAGGGGTTGCGACGGCGGCGGCGGCGCTGGCGGCGCTGGCGGCGCGGACGGGGCGGGGGGGCGGGCGGGCAGGTGCAATTAGAGACCGGTGGCGGAGGCGACGTCGGCTCAACTCGGCGCCGCGACGGCGCCTGTTGCGGCGGGCGCCTCGCTGAAACATTGACTGCATCGCCATTGTGCCCGCGCGCCGCATTGTGTCGCCCGCGCCCCACCCCAACGCTCTCCGCCGTGCGCCTCCTCCCGCCGCCCTCTCACCCACCCTCCCTCGCCCCGACACCCGGACAGGTTCTCGCGCGTCGTGATATTGAATGTTGTACGGTGGTGTGTCCCGACGCCGGCGCGCTGCACCGCCCACCCGCAGACTCCCCCCCCCTGTCACCCCTCGCCCGCCCCCGCCGTCGCCTCCACATGCACGCTCTTGTCGCTCCATTCATTTCTTTCTCAAGCGGCATTCGCGACTTCAAACCTGCTGAGCAACAGTAGTCCCTTCCACTCGGCGTCACAAAGGCGCCTAAGCGCTGACCTGTTTGTGCGTACGCACGCCGTCTCTTCTGAATGGGCGGCGCGGAGCGGAAGCGCGTGGCGCGGCGTGGCGCGGCGTGGCGCGGCGTGGCACGGGCGGCGACGGCGGTGGCAAGACGACGATCGCGGTTGTTGCTCTGGGGTGCGCGCTGCGTGCGGAACGAGATGCCCCCCGCCTCTGCCGCCTCGTGGCGGCCCGCGAGTGCGAGGTAGACGACTTGGTCGCGGAACTTTGGCCCCATCTATCGCTATGTTGACGCCCTGCAACGAGATCTACCACATCCGGGTGGGAAGTGAACGCGTAAGCATCAACACCAATTAGAGTCGAGTGATACAGCGCATCTTCCGGGAGGAAGATGCATTATAATGGCATGCATTGCCCCCTCTCCCAAACAACAATCGATGCTTTTAAATTAAGTAATTGCCATTACGTTTAGGATTCTTTCATTTTCAGTTTGAGATATTTTATATGAATAAGCGAATTATTTTCTTAAATAACAAGTGTTTATCGAACGTGTGATAAAAAAGTAAATGTTCAATAAAGTTTTTTTTGTAATGTCAGATATGTTAATTAAAAACGCAGTACGCACAGTGTACACAGGCCTGAGACGAGCAATCAGATTTTTAACAAAACATCATTTAGTGTATTTAGACATGGTACTTCATGGCCTGTGCAATCAGCATAGGAAAGGAAAGCATGTTTGACACACTTCGCAGATTGGGAATCTAATATTTTTTAGAAAGCATCCATTTCATTCTTTCGTCCCCTAAAGCAGCTAACTTCTTATTGACTGGTATTCCCCAGGATTTGAATAACGTTAATTCAGAAAATACTCATTTTCAAAGATGTCAGAATGTGATTGATGAAGCCTGCAGCTATACTGCCGCCCGATTTATCCATCCTTGATGAAAACTTGCGACTCTCATACCATCGGGAAATATGCGTTTTTTCCCGAGCGTGGAAGAAAAGGAGTTGGTGGCCAAGGCGCGGCGACTTCTGTGTCGGAGCCCGCCGGCTTCTTGGGCGCCCGGAAGTGTCGTATCAGGCTATCGGGCACGCGCCGGCCGTCTTGACGGCAGCCGCAGGAGCCGCTCACGCGCCTATCGCCCGCGCTATCGCCGCAGCAGCCGTCCGGTCCGCCGGCTTCCGTTCCATCCCCGTCTCCTCCGTCTTTTCCGTCATTTACCTCTCCTTGCCTACTCGTCCGGTCTATTCGTCGCTCTTCTTCATTTCTTTTACTATTCTACCCTGGTATTCTCTATATAAACATATCTTTCTTCAAAGTTTTCGAATACCTGCCTCATTTTCAATTTCCCCGTGTTATTACATCTAGTTTTCATAAAGCTTAATAATTTTTCACATTCCGCTTATTCGTTTAATGTACTTTATACATATCGTTTTCTTTTTCTAATCACCTATATGCGTAATAGTAATCAAGTCACACTTAATTTTACTGTACAGATGCAATTTTAATTTGTATTTTATTCATAGTATCTATTCTTCCGACGATTTAGAATTTTCTTTGTTTTTGCGATTAATATTCCTAAGAAAGAGTCATTTTTACATCACTCTACTAATTTTGATTCTTTCGTTAAACTCCCTTTGCTCGGCCCTTGTTTCGCGGGCATTCTCCTCTTCTCATTCTGCTGTCGCTACTCGACCCTTGCAGCCCTGGCGTGTGTGCACCAGCCTTCCCGCGTTGCCCGCGGCGCTCCGGTCTCCCATCTCGCTCCCGCTGGCATCGAATATCTCCGCAGCCCGCCCGCCACCACTGCGTCCCACTCCGCGCCCCTCCGAACCGTCCGTCTTCCCCCAGCGGGCCTCTCTGCCTCCCCACTCTCGGCACTCTCCCGCGCGCGCAGCCACCGCCGCCGCCGCCGCCGCCGCCGCCGCCGCCGGCAAACGGATTCGAATCCCGGACGAGACAGCCACCCTCGCCCCACCCCGCGCCGCCTGCCGGCGAATCGATAGCTTCATGCAATATTGTGAGTTAATGATTGCGAATGCAGCCAAAGGTCATTACAAATATCTACACGATCCCTCGGCGAGCGGAGGAGCGGACCGCTGCGGGCGGTGCGTGGCTCGGCGGCGCCGGCCGATCGACGCGTGCGAGCAAGAGAGGGATAGTGGACGGGTGAAGTTCGAACGCACGTATTGAGGGAATGCGTGTGCGTAGAGCAGACGTCAAGAGAAAGCGTTTCGACTGCGAACGAGAATGAAAGGTGAATAGGCCCAAATCTTGATGCTAATCATTATGGACAAGAGGAGGAAGCAATCGTAAGGGGTGTTGAATAAAGAAACAGCGCCTTATTTGCTAAACGGAAAACAATAACAACCGTTGATAAGCCATTTTAAAGGACATCAGATATATTCTCCAGAATAAGTGAGCACAGAAAACATAACTTGTACGTTGTATGGATTGGAGGAGAGTGTAGCGGTAGGTGATGGCCAGCGATGGCAGTGTAGCGAAGAGCAGAAAAACGAGGATGCATCATACGGAGTGTTCGCGCAAGCGGAGGCGGTATATGACCCTTTCGGGAGAGCGAATGTGTGAGTGGGTGAAGCAGGAGTATGCGAACGGGAGGTGGGTGGACGCGCAAGTGAGTTAGCTGGCAAAAGTGTGCAATGGAGGCCCACGAAGCTCTCTGACGGAGCGCAGAGCCTCCTCTTAGGCCCGTAGCGGCCGGCGCGCGTTCACGCTCCCGCGGCGAGGCGAGGGGCGGCTGGGTGGCTGGGCGGCTGCGGCGGGGTGGAAGGGCGACGGAGATGAAGGTGGTGGAGTTGGACGCGGCGACCAAGAGGCGGAGAGCGTATTCAGACCGAATTGGCAACTCTCTCCCCGCCACCGCTCTCGCATTCCGAGCCAATGGCGGGCTACCTGTCGCCTGTGCACGCAGCTCACGTCCCAGAGCCGCTCTACCGACGTCTTGTTATCCCCGCCCCGCCTCGCGTTTCCAAGGAGCGCACGAGAAGTGGAGGTGGAGGTTGCGGTGACCGCTGCCGCGGAGACCGCAAACGACATCACGGCCAGATGAGCGCGTCAGGTCGCCGGGCGATGGCGGCGGAGGCGGCGGAGATGCGGGCGGCGCGGGCGGCGCGGGCGGCGCGGGCGGCGCGGGCGGCGCGGGCGGCGCAGGGCGGGGCGTGCAGGCCCGAGACGAGGGGGGAGGGTGAGGCGGGGAGAGGCGGAGGCGCGCGGCCGGGCGAGCAGCGCAGCCGCTTTCACAGAACTTTTCTGTGTGCAGCGCAGCGCGGCCGGGCGGGGCCAAGCCGCGCCCGCACCGCGCCCGCTTTGTCCACTTTGAACTCTAAACATGCAGCAGCAACCTCCGGCGGCCGGCCGCGGCCTCGAGTGCGGCATAAATAGCGCTTTTTTGCTAGGTCAGTTGCAGGAGGTTTAGTGAAGCATGCTGGAGTGGCGCGGGCAGGGCTGGGCAAACGCGGAGGGCTCTGCGTGCCCGCACGGGTTAAAGACGAGCGCGCACGGCTGGCGGCGAGCGCGCGCGTGCAAGGAGGGGTGAGGTGCAGGGAAAGTGTGGCGAGGGTCGACTCCGCGCTGGTGGTTGCGCGCGGAGGCAGGACAGCGCCGCGCGGGGAAGTGTGGGGCGGTGGAGACGCGGGGAACCGTGGAACGGCCACTGCGCACGTCTCACGCGGGCCGCGGGTGGCGGCGCGGGCGGTTGGGCGGGCGGAGGCGGCGCGCGGGCGCGCGGGCGCGCGTCGCCGGGCCCGGAAGTGGGGGGAGGCGGCGCGTGGCGGTCGTCGAGCGGTGGGCGGCGGGGACGCGCAGCGGGGAGGCCAGAGGCAGGGGCTCGACCTGAGCTTCGCTCCTATTGACTCCGCTCTTTGTCGCGCCATTAATTAGTCATTACCACACAGTCGTAATGAGAAAATACTGTAGCTTTATGTCCGTGTCGTCTGTGCGCGCGGGCCCGGGGGGAGTGCGCTCTCTGTCGCGGAGAGCGCGGGGCTGCGGTGGAGGTGGTGGCGCTGCACGCTCGGTGCAGCGGCGCTGTCGGGCTGCAGGCGGAGCAGGGAAAGGCGGGGGCAGGGGGGACGAGGCAGGCGTGCGGCAGGGAGAGCGGCGGCGTCGGAGCCGGGGCTCGCGCACGGACCGCTGCGCCCGCCTCTGCCCGCCTGCACCCGCCGCACCTGCCGCGCCCCTGCGCCGCGCGTCACCGCTGCCGCCTACGCGTCACCGCTGCCGCCTAGCCGGCCTCCCGCTGCACGCCCTGGGCCGCGTTGGCACACATCTCCGCCACTCTCACCGCCAGTTCTTCGAGCTTCCGAGGGGTGGCGCGGTGATGTGCGCTGTTGGACGCGAGATCTGCCTTTGGAGATTTATCGACAAGCAATTAATAGGGCATGGGGGATTTTTTCATCCATCTTTTGCCATTTTCCCTTAGTAAGGTGTGCATTATCAGAAGATATGCAATGACATTCTAAAATAGACAATATATTTCTTTTTTTTGCATTTAAGAGTGGTTTTATAAGAATATTGGTATTTAAATCAATTGTTGTGTATACATAATACATGTTAATATCGTCACGGTTAAGAATCACTTAATTCCAGGCCATCTTTTTAATATTTGATCAATGTAATCAATATTATAAAGTCCGAAAAGATTGTTGAAAAGGGTACTTCTTTTTAGATTGATTAAACCGTCCCTTGCAAATAGAATATTGAGTCCAATAGTGACGTCTGAGACTCGTTTCCTTGTTTCCTTTGAATTAGTCATAAAATCTAATTTTTACTTCCGTGTATTGTCTCTGAAAGATTTTGTCAAATAGACGTCCTGTCGTTACGTAAACGGAGGGATTCATTTTTCACATTGTACGATAGAAGTTTTAATGAAACATCTGCGGAACTTCCTCAATTTTATTTCAAGATATGTCATGCAGAACGTTCGTAATGGAGCAAATATTCCCTATCATTCATTAAGATAACATTCGTTAAATGCACCTACTGCCGTTTCTACTCCCAGATTTGACGTTAAATGCAAAATGTAGACTACGCTTATTTTAATGACAATTTATCGTAATTATTCGTTACGTGTAACGTATCTCAAAATCATAGTTTTTATGTGCTGCCATGTCTTTCGCAACCTCGCGAAGCTCCTCTCGTGGAGGCAGGATTTCCACATGAGCTTTTTTCCTCGTTTCGAAACGTCGCGCCAAGCGCGCCATGGGCGCCTACCTGCGCGTCGCCGAGGCCATTCCTCCCGGGCCGGGCGCTGTGTCGCGCGGAAGACAATATCCGGTGGGTGGGAGGCTGTGCGAGGGGACCTTCCGGGCGCGAGAGGAAGAAGGCGCGCCCGCCGGAACTGGCGCTCGACCACGGTGACCGCCTGGGCGTGCGCGCTTCTCTCGCCGCCCGCCCCCGCCCTCCGCCCTCCGCCCTCGCGCTCGCGCTCGGCCGCGTGTGTCGTCGGGTAGAGATCCTGTGCGCGCGCCCCGCATGGGAAGCGCGCCGGGAAAAAGAGCCGCCGCCGCCGCCGCCGCCTCCGATTGCCTCCACCTCCGCGGCTCCGTCACTTCCGTCGCCTCTAGCCTCCCCCTTGTCCAATCGGCTATTCACGAACCCGTCTTCCCTACAAAGGCGGATCCAGAGGTGTTATTTGGAACAACTCCAAAATCATGTTTGTAAATTTGCACAAACAACAATTAAATTAACAAATAATAATAACATTTACCACGTATTGATCGTATCACGCCCAAATGAGTGTTCCTATTAATAATATTTCATTCAAGCTTGACCCATTTTATTGTTTTTGTTGGAAGCTAGCAACTTTTCATTTTCAGTTATTTCCGAAATTTTATGGGGGGGGGGGTGTCCGAACTCTCCTCCCTCTTTGAAAAACTTAATGGATCCACCTCTGCTTTCCCTCTCTCAATAGAATCGCGTAGCCGTCGCATTTATGTAGCTATCCCTCTCGCCGCATTCCTTGATGACCGGGACATTGGTACTTCCGCGCTTACTGTTGATTATTTTCCTCAAATGTCGGTCATCTGTTGGACTTTTGAAAGTAATTCAATCTTCTTCTCGATGATATCCCTTATTTGTGCCTGTTTGCTGTCACAATCACTGTCTTCACAGGCCTACAAGCAATCGGTTTATTTAATTCCTATCAACGCGCCTTCAAACGATTTTCCCCGTACTATTTACTTCCGGAACTTTCATTAATTTTGTACATAATCCCCCCGATTAAATTCGGTCTCTTTTACCCAACATCTATTGTCCCTGGTGCCACGTGTGCAATCGCCGATACCATGGCACTGGCCGGTCCCGCCGCCTTTCTCACTTCCGCTGGCCGGACGCCCTCACCCACGCGAGGCCTAGATGGCGCGTCCGATGGGCGACGCGCAGCGAGCGGCACGGCGGGAGCGGAGGCAGCGGCGCGACGGCCGGCCGCAGCCTCGTTCGACGCCATTGTCCGCGATTCGCTCGCCCTCCTTTCGCTTCCTCCTCCCCTTGTCCGTTCGCGGCCAATCGTGGGACAGGATGGGTGGCGTTGCTCCCCAGGCCGTGTGTGATTCCTGCCTCCGCCTCTACCGCGGCGCAAGTCGGACGTGCCCTTGGGAGGCTGCCGGTCACGAGATGACGCGCGCCGGAAACGGCCGGCCCCACCGGACGGATGGCTCTTCGAGTCGTGTCTCCGCCATTCCCGCGGCGCCGCGGACCGTGTCGCGCCCAGCGTTCGCTCCTCCGTCTTCCGGCCCACGTACGGAAACCGCCCCGCACCTGTTGCCGCCGTCCCACAACACTTGTGCGTCACTTCGACCACACATCCGACGCCAGGCTCTGCCCGCCCGCAGACGCCCGCCCGTCTCTGCCCGCAGACGCACACCTGACGAGTCTGCGTGGAGAATGAAGACAGCTGTCTTCACAGAGGCCCTTTCCTAACTATTCATCTCTTTCACGTTTCCGCTTCTGTGGTTAGAATGAAGTGAACTTTATCTTTATCACTTAACATGTAGAGGAAGAATTCAACTTATGAAGTATTGTCGCCTTGTTATTTCATTGAAAGACTTCGTGCATTTTCATGCTCATCGGTTTATAACATTTTTCTGAATGATCAAATGTACTTAAGGTGTTTCTATTATCATAACTTTGTACTAGTTTTGTAAATTGACATTTTATACATGAATGCGTAATTTGTTTGTTGATTATACTCCGTAGTTCAAGCATTCCATGACAGAGTATTGCATAATACAGAGTATTGAGTAATGAATCCTCCGACGTTACTGTAACTCTTTTAGTTGAAGCATACGTTACAAGGAATGGTTTTGTGAACAATGCAAGTTCTTTTTCCATCTTGGAAATTTCCGCTTTCAATTGTACTGAAGGAATAGAACAAAAATTTAATACCCTCTCAAGCTATAATCTTTGGCCGTGTTCCCAAACCAACTTTTATCTTTTGTATCCTTTAAGTCACGCACTCCTTTTTCCATGACATGCTTTTCAGCCATTCTCTCCCGGTACGTTTATAGAGACAAAGAAATATATTGTACTCTTAGGCGCGTTCGTAAAGATCATTTTGCAGCAGAGGACGATCCTCAGTCGATATCCAAGAAAGACACGCCTAATAAAGCAACTATTCGGTATTCAGGCGTCTGTTTGTGCATTATTAGTGGCGGCGCGCTGTTCTTTTCACTCCTTTTCTGGAACGTGGCGCCGCTGCGACCCCCCATTCTATGCGATGCGCGTGTCTTCCGCTCCACCTGTTGCCGCAGGCGGAGTCGCACATCGCGACACGCTCGCGGAGTCCGGCGTCTATGGAGGTTTGCTATTCCTACCCGTGGGAGCGTTGCCCCGAGCGCGATTCTAATCATACTTAATCCATGAAATCCTCTGTCAAATTGTTTTTAATCAATCTGTAATGTACTTAATGTCAGTATTATACTTTCTCTTCATAACGTTAATTTCACATTAACCTTCGTGTTAACAATTTTTGTACTTCATTATAAAAATGTTTTTACTACTTATACTTTTCTATATATTACTACTCTAATATAATTATACTTAATCTTCTTTAGGGATTCTCTGATAATATTCGTATCGGAATTTTGAAATGTTGCATTTCTCTGCAGAGGTTTGGACTATATGATTTTGTCACATGTCATTCCATTCTTTATTTACACTGACAATTTCAGGTTTCCTTTTGGGGTTTCATTCTTTACGTTTCCATGTATTATTCAATCGTGACTTACTTTCCCGCTGCGAACCCTGCAAAGGGTATGATAAGATCATTCACGGAAACATTTCCTCATTACTAGTAATAATCCAGTTGGTGCAGTGGACTCCCCTCAATGCACGCTCCACTTCCGCCGCAGCCCCTCGCCGCCTCCAGGTGCGGGGACAAGGCGACGCCCTCCATGGGAGCGCCGCGACCACTGACTCCCTCGCAAACACCGTCGCCCGTCGCGACGCTCCCGACGCCCCCGACGCTTCCGACGTCCCCGCCCCCGCCGCCTCCAGCTGCCGTCGTCGTCACGGCTGGGGGCGGCCAGGTGAGCGAGCGCACGACGCTCCTTGCGCGTCGGCAGTGGCAGCGACGGCGGCGGCGGTGGCGGCGGTGGTGGCAGCTGCAGCGAATGCGCCCTCCCTCCGCGACGCGTCTCCAGAACGCCATCTTGGGCCCCGCGCTCGCGCCCTCCCCGGGCCAACTGCCGCCGCAGCGTAGTTCCGCACGCGCACCTGGCGTAGTCGCCCCCATCCACCGTTTCCTGTGCACTATGCCATCGCCATGCCCCCCGCCTGCGCCCGCTCGTCCGCCGCCGCTGCCACCGTCGCCATAGCCACTGCTTTCTGAAGCTCTAATGTCGATCGCTTATGCGGGACGCGCCAACAGACGCCGAAGTCGAAAGAGTAGGAAGATTTAAACAGCTGCCACACAGCGTCGCGGATACGAGGGCGTTTCCTGTCGCCAGCAAAACAAACGCCGACGTTCATTATCATTTGTTATAGTTTGTCATTAAGCGAGTGTTCTTCCAAACAGCGACCCGAGGAGGTCTTTGTTCGCGGCCTCTGCCGGCATCTCGCAAGTGCGCGGGCGCAGATGGCGCTTACGACGCCGCCTAGGACGCCTGCACCCAGGCGCCAACTGCCTCGTCATTCCCTACCACCTTCCCCTCCACTGCGGCCACGTCGACGGCTCACAGCCTCGCGACTCGCCGCGGGGCAATCCCGACCGCCCCGCTCATGAATAGGCAAAGCCGGGGAGTAGCTGCTCTTTTAGCAGGCCACTGTTTACCGGCCGCGGCGACCGCCCCCGCACGCGACCATAGCAATCAATGCGGCAGACGCCGAGAGCTGCCCCGATCGCCTCCTGCGGCCCCGCCCCCTGCCGCTCCCGCCGCCACAAATGCCGCCGCCGCCTCGCTTCTTCGCCGGCCCTCGACGCCTGTCGACGCTGCAAACTTTCCCCATCTCATCCATCAATGTCCCCGTTTTCTAGGTTAAACTTTTGATTACATTCGCCTCTTCAATATTAACTATTTTGTCTAAGAGTGGATCCTTATAATCTGCGCAAATATTGGGCAAGAGATTGGTTGTTTAAACTCTCCTCGTGGCACGACGCGGCGCTTCTTCTGGAGTGACGAGACCTATATAAAGTCTTTCGTCCTCGACTTGAAAGGCTAATATTCGCGATAAAGCTACACGAGACACTGACTCCTGCAGTTAGAACGGGCAACTTTTTGATGGGATCATAAGGGAAAACTCGTGAAGCGTGGCGCCAGTGGCGCGGGTGGAGGTTTAACAAGAGGTCAGCCACCTTCGCCGCTGGTAATGGGACGCATCCGCACCACCTCCAAGGGCTCGGTCCTTCCCCGCCTCCGCCACCGCCACCTTTGGGTTAAAGGCCCTGTGACGTCACCTGTTTACACGGAGGGAGAACCCAAGACGTCAGGGGTCGCGCCTCCTCACTTTCCCCTCGATCAGCTGGCCAAGGCCGAGCAGCTGGAGGCGGTGGGCACGCTCCTTATGCCATCTGTCGGCGTCTTCGCGTCGTCACGGGCAGCTGCGGGAAGGCGCGCGGCCTTCAAGCCGCCCGGGCCCCCCACCGCCTCCGCCGCCACCGGACGCGCCGCAGCCTTGCAAGGAAACGGAGCTTTAAACCACGAAGGTCTCCGACCTCAGCCCGTCCGCCTGCCCTGCGTTGCCACAGCTTCCGCAACGGAGTGTCTCTTACGGCCGCGCGACGCCCCACGTTCGTCTCAGTGGCGAGGATGCGCAGGCCGCGCCGCGGCGTCGCAAGAAGCCAAGTCGCGGTCGCCCGACGCAATCCGATCGCTTATGGCGCGGCAAGTTCCATCAGATACAACTTCTCGCCAACTCCCCCTCCCACTCTTCCCTCTTTGCCGCCTTGGCCGCCGGGCTCTCCTGGGATAACGTCCCGACAAGGCGGGGAGTGAGGTGAAGTTGAGCGGCGAGTTTCAATAATTAGTTTCTAAAACTCGTTGGCCTCTGGCTTCGCGCGGGGCCGCGTCGCCATGCCGCCGCCTCCGCCGCCGCCTCCCCATTCTTCCCAAGTCGCGTCGATAAGCTCTCGCTTCTTGCCAAGCGGAGGTTAAGCGGTTGCGCGGATGGCGGCTGCAGTGGTGGCAGCGGACGCGGCGGAGGCGGTGACGGCGGGGCCTTGCGCTCGGACGGCCGCTGATTGCCGCTCGTGAGCGCGCTCCCCTCTGCTCGCGCCCCGCCCCGTCCCAGCCCGTCCTGGCCCGCCCTGGCCCGCCCTCGCTTTTCCCGCTTTCCCGTTTCCCCGCGTCCCGCAGCGCCGTTGCTCTGCCCGGCTCCTCCTCGCCCGCCCCGTTCCGCTCCACCCCGCTCCTCCCGTGCCCGCGCGGGTCGTGTTCGACCCCCGGGCGCAGCGGCGGCGGAGGCGGTGGCGCACGGAAAGAAGCGGCGGCGGTGGAAGCGGACCTGCGCAGCGGCTGCGCGCGCATCCGCCGCCACCGCCCTCCCGCCGCCCGCCGCCCGCCGCCCGCCGCCCGCCGCCCGCCGCCCGCCGCCCGCCTCCTGCCTGCTGCCTCCTGCCTCCGCCGCGTCGAGTCAAACGCTGCCGCTCTGTTTGCACAAGAAAATGAAATTCCCCTCTCTCCCAGTCCCGGCTCAGCCAAGAGTCCCAGTGCTCCCGCCTATTGTTCCAGACCGAATTCGCGTGCACGAAGAGGCAATAAAAGAACCATGGCAAGGGGGTTGATCTGGCGAGCGTAAGGGGAGCAAGGTATATATATATATACATGTACACGTAGCCTGCAATCTTTACATGCGAAAGACCAGAAATATGTTCTTTTTTCGCGCTGAAAGAACAATGTCCTCATATAATAGTGAAATCGCGCGGCGGCCGGGGGCGACGGGGGCGGCCGGGGCGAGACGCAGAGGGCGCCGGGGTGCGGGGCAGCAGCCGCGGGTGCGGCGGGGCGGCGTGGGGCAGCGGGGGCGGTGGCGGCGGCGGCGGCGGTGGCGAACGACGCGGGAGACGCGCGCCAGGTGGGCGGCACACAGACGTTCCCCTTTGTGCGCGCCGCCGCAAACACGCAGATAAACAGCGTGCCACCGCCCTTGCCACCGCCCCCGCCGCCATCGCCGCTCTCCCATCCACCGCCACCGTCGCCGTGGAATCCGCGTGTCAGTCACTGCGATCATCGTGGCCCTCGGACACCCCCGAGTGCTCGTGCTCACTGGCCCTTCGCTTTGAAGAGCGACACACGCCTAGATCTTGCGAGTAGATTCATGCGAGATCGCTTTGCATTCATCCTCAAGCAATCACAACGGATCTAAACATATATAATTTCACCGACATGCGTACGATATCACGGTGTTATTTGGGGACTAATGAAAGAAATATAAAATCAGGAAGTATGATGTACAGAATAAAATCCTTCTTAACATAAACAGAATAAAACACAATCTTCGATTCTAAATAGAGACCACCGTACGTGTGAATCCGATTTGAAACTTAAATCTCA
Organism: Gryllus longicercus; assembly: GCA_038098605.1. Taxonomy (NCBI): domain Eukaryota; kingdom Metazoa; phylum Arthropoda; class Insecta; order Orthoptera; family Gryllidae; genus Gryllus; species Gryllus longicercus. Next base: position 3,974,644 of record JAZDUA010000001.1, read on the forward strand.
TCTACAATGTGAGCAAATGCGTTGTTGATTGTTATTTCTTTGAAATAATCTCTGCTTCTCAAAAATTGTTCCTTCTAAAAAAAGAAAAAATCTCATCTTAAGATTTTTTTTTTGTTGGAACAATTTTTGAGAAGCACCTTTTATTCAGGAAAAGCCTACAAGAAGGAAACTTCAATCCTCTGAGTGATTCTGAGTTTATTATGGAGCTTCACGCATCACTTTCAGTACAGTACGCTGTCATTGAGTCCCTAGATTCCAGCACCTACACCCACGCAGTTCAGCTCCCCCGATTCTCCGCCCCAAACCTTTCACTCCTGCCCCGCCTAGCCCCGACCATCTTACATCGCTACCTCGGCCGACGGCGTCGCCCGTCGGGCGCTCCCTCGCTAACGGCCCTTGTTTGGGAAGTTGTAGCCAAGGAGAGGAGCGCTTATCCGTTGGACAAACGTATTACAAGTTGCTCTTAATCGGCCGCTAGAGCCGCCGCCGTCCCGCCGCGCAGCACCGCGCCCCGCCGTCGGCCTGCGACTGTTCGGAAGCGACAAACTTGCGGCCGCCCTCCTTGCCGCCACGACGGCCCCGCGGCCCCCTTCCCCGCCCCACTCCCACGCCCGACCGTTCGCCGGCTCTAGTGCCCAAAGCCCATCCGCGCCTGAAGACGCCGGCTTGGGAAAGATCTTGGTGGGGAAACGTCCTGAGCTTCTGCGTGGTAAGGAAGACTGATTTTACCCATTCTTTTGCCTTGAAGCGAATGCAGCGAATGTATTCAACGTAAGTATTCTTTGCTGTTGTTTCACGTTGTTGTGTTGCCTAGGAAACAAATAACTTCTAAATTTTAGCTCCCAGTTCAATAATTCTCTTTAACTGAATGATTTTCCTTGTTTCACAACCCCTGAAATCATAAACATTTCGGTACGTAACAGTATTAAAGGCATGAAATGAATTCTTCAGTTGTTTAATATGAAAGTATCGTAACGATCTCAATTTAAGAAACCTTTTAATATTTTTGCATGTTTGAAATAGAGCTCCATGTTTCACTTTAGCATGTCTAAATTATGCGATGTTAATTAAATTTAAAGAGAATGTGAATTGTGCATTTTCATTGTAGGAAGTAAATCAAAAGAATCAAGGAAATAAAAAAGGACAATTCACCACCAAGGACTGATATGTTGCTCTGAATCCCCAACGAGAAAATAAGGCGAATGTTGTCGCCTCACTGTTTACCGGCGAAGACTGCGATCTTCGCCATCTGCCCTCCCGCGCGAGAGGGTTGAGTTTGTTGACATGGAGGAAAACCGTTTCCTCCGCCCTCCGCCCTCCTCCCTCCTCGATCGGGTGTGCTTTGTACATTGTGCCAGGGCGCGGCGCGCGGCGGCGTCTTTCTCGATCGCGCCCTCCTGCCCGCCACCGCGCGCCTCACCGCGTCCAGGTGTGCGGCGCGGCGCTCGCGGCCGCCGCCACCGCCTCCTCGGCAGGCGTCAGCCCGCCCCCCAAGCGTCCTCTGCGCCCCCTGCGACCATCTGCGGCCTCTCACCCCGCCGCCGACGTCGCCATGCCCCACTCCACTGCACCGCGCCCCACACCCGCCCCCACCCCCACCCCCGCCGACCCTCTCACCCCCTCCGGCGTCTCGCGACGTCAAACCTCGTAATGTTGCAATTAGCGGACTCTCAAAACATATTTGGGGAAATATTGAGTATAACACATCTTGTAAATGTAAAGTGATTGAAAATAAGAAATAACAATTGTGCCTCTTACGAAATATTGAAAAATAAGTGTTCTAATTTGCAAATATCAATGGAAAAGAATATTAATATTCTTTAATGTCCAACCACTCGAATTACGTTATTTAAAAAAAGATTCAGTAACGTTTGAATTGAAAATATTATTATGTCTGTTTAAAAAAAAAACACGATTTGTTGAACTTTGTGTTTATCTTTTTACAATATGTATGTTATTTAACAGTTTGTCTTGAACAAGTGGGCAGCCGAATTCTTTTTCGTTATTGGTTTGCATTAAATACAAATTTTGAATTATCTGAACAAGGAAATTAGAACAAGTCCGTTGATGTGGAACAGTGTCATGAAGTCGGCTGAACTGCGATCCCTTTCCACGAATCGGAGGGCTGGAGGCAAGCGTCGTCTCTCCATCTGGCGGAGAGGGCCCGCCTGTGACTCATCGCGAGAGATGCACGGGATTGGTTTCCAGTCCGGGATTTCCCTTCTCCGAAGCCCTCATCTGTGCCTGGATACTATGTCCCTTCTTTCGCGTCTATTTACTATTCATTGAGATGCTCCTCTTTCAATTTGTTCCCAATGTCGTATCTTTCCAAGTTATGGTGGACATATAATTCGTCTTAATTGCTGCCGTTCGTGTTTTGCATGTATTAGCGTTAGAAGAACACGTACTAAGTACCAGCCTTGACTAGTTTGTCTTGTGTCACGAAGCTGTTGTCATTGGACAGGACACGAAAACAGAATCCCTAGTGTAGGATGAGTTAACGATGAAGCATTTGCATAATAAAGCTATGCGCGGTGATTATGACCACCGCAAGAAACTCGTTGCTCCATCTCTAATGTATAGCTAATTGTGCCGATTCATGGAAGCCCGTTATAAAGAGCAATATAGCTTGAGTATTTGGCGGTGAGTTAAATGAAGATTATGAGAGTGGTACCAGGTAAAGAGGGAATTTCTAAGAATGCCTCTTCAGTCTACCCACTTGATTTATGTAGAACAAAATATTTGAAGATCGGAGATGTTTTAAAATGCGCGTCTGTATTTTTCCGCTAACCATTTCTTAAAGCCTTGTTCACCTTAACGCATGTAGTTGGATAAGACGCTCATTCGCATTCGTTATTTTTTATTGTGAATATGTTCTTTGATATTGAATTTGATAGTAAAAGAAATAATAAAGTATTTCTTAAAACGGTTCTCGACATTTAATTAAAATGCAATGCAGCTGAAGGCATATTTATGAAATTGGTAATAACACTCTCTAGAAAATCTTATTAACTTGCCAGGAATCCGAGTCTCTTTGCGAAGCCCCTTTTCGGGTTTGCGCCAAAGACCAGAGCGCAGTCATGTCGGCGATGCGAGCGGCTTCGGGGCTCCTTTAGGGTGGCGGCGCATGCGCGCTCATGCACCCCTCCTCGTTCTCCTTGGCATCGCAGAGTCAAGACCCGCGGAGCGCGCCGCCGGACGCGTGATAGCGGATAGCGCGTATCGGCCGCGCCATTCGGAGGAAAGCGCGCCGGGGAGGAGGCGCCGCAGAGGCGCGCGAATGCCACTCGCTCTCATACCGCCCACCGGCCCTCCACCAGCAACTCCTTTCTCGCGCCCCGTTGCGGCTGCCCGGACTACCCCCTGGCGTGTACACACCCGACGCCGTGCACGCCCCCGCGCCTTTCTGCCGGACCTTGCTTCCTCTCTTCCTTTCTCAGAAAAGCCTTCGTCGGTCATTTCACCCTCACCACCTTTGCCAACTACACAGTCCAGAGCGCGTGGCCCTCATTCTTTCCACGCAAACCGAGTTCGTTCTTTCTTTCCCGCGCGTGTTATTTGCCGACCTTTTCTAGGTCCCGCCTCCTCCGTTTAGCCATCCACCCCCTGCGGACAGTCGTTTCTCACCACCCGCAGCGGAATTTCACGTCTCAGTTCCCTTCGCGCCTCCTGTCGTTTCGTCCAGTTGTCCTTGTAACATTGTTCAAATTCTCGTATTGTCGCACAAGCAAGACCGACACCCCGCCGCGGTAGCGCCCAGCGAGATGCAAACTCCGCGTTCGCTGGGATAGTGCCGCCCCCTCCTGTCCCCCGTGCTTCTTCTAAGGGTTTGTCTAAAACGCCTTGAAAATAATCGGATTTCCTTTAAGCAGTAAAATGTCAAGACGCCTCCGCGTCGGAGGGAAGAAGCAGGAGGGGCGGCGCTCACCAACTGTTGCTTCTTGACGCGTCTTGCCCCATTTCTTCTCCCCGGCGCCGGCGGCTCCCCGTCTAGGCGATTTAAGAATGCTTCCTCCTTCTTCCCCCGAGCGCGAGCGCGCGCGGCCTCCCTCGGCTTCCGCCCCAAGACGCCGGGGTGTAATCGAGTCGCAAGATTGCTCTCTTCGCAAGGAAGCGTCAGCAACAGGTTGCTTTCTTGTCTTGGAAGGCGCCGCCTCAAGAAACGGCCAAGATAAATCTTGCCGGCTTCTTCGCTCCCTCGCCGACACCGACGCTACCCTTAATTGTATTCGCGCTGCTGCCGGCGCTCGCTTCTCCTTCCTCGCGCGGAAGCCCTTCTACAACCTCGGCCGCCCCATAAACACAGCGATATCGCCAATCACCGCCTCTTCCATTATGCAAGCCTTTAACACTATGTAGACACGACGCGGGTGAAACATTTAAGCTGCAATCGACCACAGCCACAAAAAGAATAGCCGGATCAAAGGCTTCAGATGAAGAAGAATTAAAAATAATAAATACCGAAAGGGAATTAGGGAGGATAATTACAAGAAAGAAACCGTTTAATGCCGACAATAATGAAAGGACGTCGGTCTCAAGCGAGTACTGTGAGACGACGTTCCCGGAGGTTAGATTGCTCTCGGGTCACTAGTCACCTTTCACCAGCTCGGCACTCCAGCACCTCTGCCTTAAATCCTTTCTATCTTTTCGCATGGTTAATTTGAGCGTCTTAATTTCCGCTACTATACTATTAATGAGATAGGTCTTCCGAAAAAAAAGAGAATTTTCAACCGCTCCGTAATTATTCATGAATTCGCACAAACGTTTCTGAAGTATTATTGACATTTCTTCTTCGAAATATATTGCTATATAATGAACAATAATTAAAGGGTGTTTTTGTTTAAAATGGTCTGTATTTTGTATTTCATTATATTTAGTTTCGTTAAAACATTAGAAGTTTTTTTTAGAATTAGCTATTCACTGAAAATCGTTTTCTTTTTAATCAATAGATCTTCAATAATTATTCAACACATATTTGTTTAAATGCAAAGAATTGGAGAGAGTGGTCCCTTTCAACTTTTATTATGCAAGGTGTACGTATTAGGTCGTCAGTATAACACTACAGTAAAAGGAACAAATAAACCTCAACTCCCTTACTTAGAGATCGAGCTTCATTGTCCAAGCAAGAGCTTTCTGACAGGATCTTATCTTGTTGATCCGCATCTTTTCATGTCATTGATAAAAACTAATTTGAGTAGCGGGTTCGAATCGGAGGCGATCTCAATCTCACTGATCCTCGCCGCGGGGCAGCGCCGCGGAGCGGCCAGACGGGGCATGGAAGGGCTTAGGCGGCGGCGGCGGCGACGCTGAGGTTGCGCGTGCCGCCCTGAGGCGATCGTCTAATTACAGCAGGGCCCCTCTCGCGCGCGCACAATGGCCAACGGCGCCCCGGCGCGCCCGAAATTCAAACGCAGCGGCGGCGGCGGCGGCGGCACAGGCGACGGCAAGGGGGGATGCGCTCGCCCTCTGCCCGTCCCCCAGCGCCCTGAAGATGTCAGCCTCTGCGCGAGACTCGCCAGCCGGAACGGCCGCAACGGTCTGGCCATACGGCACCACCGCCTCCGCCACCACCACCGCAGCCGCCGCCGCCGCCGCCGTCGACGACGCGCCGTCGCGACGCTCGATGCCGCCCTCCACCCTCACGACCCTTATGTTGCGAGTAGGTTAGCGGGGGAGGAGGAAATAGCTCCCCTTCTTTTGGCCTAGTCACGGCGCGAGGGGCGGCTGCTGGGCAAAGCGTTTCGTCATCGGCCTCCACCAACAACTGACAGTGTTATTGATTGCTATTCTTACAAATGGTTTTAAATAATGGACAGGAAAAATAGCGGTTTCTCAACACGAAGAAATGTTAATTTTTAATGTACGAGCACTTTAAAAAATTTAAATCGTTGCGTGTTGCCTGGTTGCTACTTCTAATATATTAAATTACGTCTTCCACAGAAACTATTAAACCATATTTTACTTCTTGAAACACTGATTAACAGAGCGCATTGTCAGCTCTCTTCACTGATTAATTTAGTCCTGGAAAAGAACGAAAGAGAGTGTAATGGGACAGCGATGGAGATTTATAGGAACGCTAAGCTCTCTTGAGTAGTTGTAAATTTCAGAGTAACGTCAGAAGACCTATGATCCGAAGACACGCGATGGAGTCGAGATGCAGGAGGTCCGGGCCTAAATCGCGGCGCTGACAGCCGCGCGCCGGCGGCGAGCGTGACGCTGGGTCAAGCTCTCCAGGTCACGAGAGACGCGCGGTCTCACCCCGCGTCGCCCCTCCTCGTCCCTCCTCACCCTGGCGACGCGCCGACGTCGCGCTCTTTTCGTGCCGCGTCGCCACCTCGGCCATTCCCTTTGTCTCGGATTTACGACTTAGCGCCGCGTCAATAATTGACTCGTCTTGATCGGGGCTTGAAAGTGTCGCTCGTAGATTATACATGCATTCATTAGCGGCGGCCGCGGCGCCCTCTGGAGGGACGGGCGCTGGTCGCGAGCGCTGCGTGAGGAGAGGCGGGGCGACCGGGCCGGAGGCTCACGCGCTTCCGACCTTCCGAACGGATTTGCTTGCTCTCGGCCACCCATAGATTAATACCGATGATTTGAGATTTTCAGCCCTACAAAGTCGCTCTTTACGTACACAAAGTGTCATTTTAATATTCCGTATTCGTAATTAGCGTGTTCTGAGTGTCTAGTTGCTGGCATGATTGCTGAATAGCCTTATTAAAAAATAACACAACGATGTATGAAAAGCAAAGCGTAAACTATATAAAACACGTTCAGCAAGTATTAGCAAGGAAAGGAATTTTTGTGAGAAAACGAGGCAAAAGACACCTTCAGATTCTTAATAACTGAAATCTTACACATTCATTTCTTTTCATGCTTTCTATGTGTTTCATATTTTGGCAAAAAAGAGAATATTCGTTCCCAAATTTCCGACGAATAATGCGAAATTTTACTGAGGTATAATAAACTTTTACTTATTTATAACCGTATGGCTTAGCCTCGTGCTTGTATTATCGGATATGCGGCCTCCATGTAGCGCATCAGTGGTGACCCCACCCGAGAGTGGCAACCCTGTGGTGAAGTGGGCACCCGCGGGAAGTCGTGAGCTTCCGGCGCGGCGGTGTTACGCGGTCCGGGGCGCGACCACCGCTCCCGCCCCGCCCTCACTCGACCTACGTCGCCGCCGCCGCCGCCGTCGCCGCCTCCGGGGGCACCTGCCGTCGCAGTCGCCCCCACGTGAGGCCGGAAGCGCCCACAATGAGCAGTTCCGGCCTGCACGCTCGGCCGCGCCCCAGCGCCCATAGCTCACGCGGCGGCGGCGGCGACGCGGGGCGTCGCGACGGTGGCATCGTACGCGGGGCGAGGGGGCACTTCCTCGGTGGGCGCTTCCGTTCTGACGCCCCCGCGCGGCACCCCCTGCGTTCTCTGGCCGCTCTCCTCGCCGGGGAAATCCCGATAAGCGTTTCGGGCATTTCTTCCCATGCGCGGTCGCCGGGCAGGATGTCGTTGTGGGTTGTGGTGACCTCGAGTTGTGTGCGCCGTGCACGCTATGCGTTTCCTTCCGGTATTGTAGAGGAGGAAGTCTGGGGTGTTCATGCGCACGGCACGCCCTTCTACTGCCAGAGAACGTGAGTCATCATTGGAAATAGGTGGCTGTCAGGTTTGGCTTTCCTGCATCACGAGAAAAAATGTAACGAATAATGTTCATTACCATTTTTATCAATTCCCATATGTTGATCCAATATTTTTATGATAACAGTTTGCCTGAATATTTTCTTATCCTTTTGAATTTGATGAAAATCCTCTAATAACATTTTAGATAGATGTCTATTGGCAGTACGTCAGTCCTTGGAAGGGGCAAGGGAAGGCAAGGAAGGGGTGGGGATGTTTACCTGCGCTGCGGTCATTGCCGTCAGCCAGAGCCCAGCCGTCGTAGGGATGGTGCGAGGCCGGCCGGCGAGGACGACGCCCGCAGCTGCTAGTTATGCATCTTGGGCCACCCTTCGCCGGTGGTTGTTTTGCTGCGCTCCCCGCGGCGTGCCACTCGCTCGAGACCCCTGGGCCGGTCGGGTTAGTTCATTGCAGAGGAGCGCTTCAGCAAGCGGGCAGCGCCCGCCGTGCTTTGGGGAGGAGGAGGCTGGCTGGCTTCGGGCAGCTGCAACACCTCAAGACCCGCAGCGCCACGACATCGGCTGTCACGACACTGCTCGGGTTCGGCGAACCGCCCGCATGCCGCGCGCGTGCTCGTCTGCCCCCGCCCCGCCACCCGCCACCCTCTAGACGCGCCAGGCGTTTTCCCGCCCCCTCCCGACTCTTATCGTAGCGTCTTGTTTTTATCCGGTGGCAAAAAGCGACATCCTCACGTAAAATTTACGTCCGACTCGCGTTTTCTTCTCTCATTGCGAGTTTTTTTTTCTGGCGCGGTGGCGCGAGGAAGGCTTTGTTTGGGGATACGCCCCTTCTAATGTGGATCTACATTGCTGTTTTTTTCGTTTGTTTTGGTTTATCTTTCATCCCGATTATTTCTTTCACCCTGACGCCACGATGGTACTACGAGCGATCAGAGGTGATTGCGGCTTAGCGATCTGCTGTGTTTGTAGTAGTGATAGTGGTAGTGGTGACGGTGATGGGTGCCCCACGACCTTGCCGAACGGTGCAGCGTCGAAGCAGCTGCCCAAGCGAGCGCCGCCGCCGCCCCGCCACCACGGTCCCGACGCGGCGTCTGCGCGTACGCGTGCGTCTTTGTTGCGCGTTAAGAATGGGCGCGCGCGCAGAGGGAGCGCGAAGGACGAGGGGAGCGGGCAAGGCCCGGTGCGCCTCGCCGCGGTCTCCCCCTCCCTCTGGCCCGGCGTCGCCGCGATGCAGGGGTCCGCGGAGCAGGGGGGTCGCGGGCCCCGCAGGACGCGCCTCCGACGCCTCAGAGCGACGTGTGCCGCGCACGCGCCTCTTAGAAAGCCCGCTTGGCTTCTCGTCCCCCCGTTGCCCGCGGACAGAGAAAGGGGGCCCTTGTTGCTTGGAGCGCGGACAAAGCCGGGCCAGGAGCAGCTGATACATGTTGCTGGCCCCCGAGGGGGTCGTCTGACGTCACCGCCTCCCCGCCAGCTGACTTCCGCGGAGCGGAGCGGCGAGGAGAGGAGCGGAGCGTCCCCGCCACAATGAACGGCTACGGAGGACTCGTACGTAGTAAGCTTGCCCACTCCAGCGAGACGACGACGAGACCTGGCCACTGGAGTGTGGACAACGAAGCGATCGCCCGGTGGCCTCGGCGCCGTCTTCGGCATCCTTGCTCCCCATGAACTGTGTCGAGAACCAACCACTCTACCACGGCAGATGCGTGCGCAGGCGTCCAAGTTGCCAATTTTCATCTTGCATCCCAAATCAGCCATCCACCGTATTCACGGGGACCCTTCTTTTGTGCAATTTGGATAAGAAAATATAGCCCGAGGGGGGAACGCCGCGCGTGCGAGGCGGCCCGCGTCGCCACCTCCCCTACCGCCCTCCCTCCTCTCGCGCTTCGCGCCACTCCCCTGTCGCGACGCCCCTTCTCCTGTCTGCCTCCTGCCTTCTGTCTCTGTCCACGGCCCCGCCCCTGACGTCACTCTAGCAGCCTTATGTGATCAGCTAACCTCTATCAGGTTTTGATCTTGGAGCACAATGGACCGAGTCCTCCTGCCATGTGCCAGGGACGCCATCTTGAGTGGAGCGGGCTTGGGGAGGGGCCTTAGACGCAGGGGACACGTGCCCTTATTTCCATATGTAAGCAAGCGAACGCGGCAGCGGCACAGGCGGAGGCGGCGGCGTGGGACCGCTTCTCCTCTCGTCAGGAGGAGGACACTTGGCCGCCACCGCGCTCCTCGCCCGAAGCCGCGTCTCCGCCTCCGCCGTTGCCGCCCCCTCCCTCCCTGGCCTCGGTGATTCACGCACCAGCCGGCGCCCAAAGACGCCGCGACCGGGGCGGGACGGGGGAGGGCTCGGGCGGGAGGGCCTTGACCTGTTTCAAAGCGCTTCCGGCCGCATCTTGCCCCAGTTCTTTTTTGGGACAGACAGGTTCGCCACCTCCACAATACCCCTCACACTAAAGAAACCAATTGCCCGCTACACATAATCAGATACAGTTATTTCAAAAGACCTGCCAACCTGCATTTAAGCTGACTCTTACCCCCACGCGATTTGGTCTTCTGACGAGAAGAAATGATTCAAAGAATTGACTTGTAGACCTCGGAAAGGTATCGAACTTTTGTCAAGGAAGTGCCCTAAATCTCTTGATCCGCGATTGGCTGTACAACGTTTGCGTATCCGACTCGCACAATTTCCCCGCTTCTATACGTACGAGTGTCTCCAACTAACTCGACCGAGATGAATATTCTGTTACATATTCATGACGCACTTACTGCGTAAGGGGATGTTAAGTCCTTCGATCACGACGGCTATGCGACATAACCATGGGTGACGCAAGCGGAAGTAAGTCGTATCTCGTCCGCGTATATCGTTGATGATTATCATTTGCCTCCGACAGCTGTTCCAAATACTGTACGCGTTTTGCACATACTTTTGCTCAATCTGGGATAAACTAATGCCAAATACGTCGGCGAGTTGGCTTATTTCCAATTTGTAGAAAACCCGAAGTAATGAGAAAGTAATACGTTAAACGTATTTTAGTAAAGACCCTGAAAAAATTGCCAAACTCATTAATCATGGAAGGGTCATCTTGAAGAAATCACGCAGGCAAGCAATAAGATAAAATAATATATTCTTCTCAGGAAAATCTATCATCTTTTTACGATTTTTTTTTCTTTCGAAAATACCCTCCGTTTAAAACTTCAATCTCTTTCATATCTCATTTTCGACTTGAAAATGTCGTGTGACAATTTCAAAATATATCAGTAATTTTATTTGAAAAGTCATTTGGAGGTATTAAATGCCACACACAAGTACTTTCTCATCTGAATTATTGGCAATGACATGTGATCTGGTGCCTACAACACGTCGGAAACGCCGTCATTCGTACTTGAAGGGCGTGCGCCGCGTCTCGGCGACGCCGCTCTACCGCCTTGCCCGCCCTCCTCCCGCCTCGCTCCCGCGGCCCTCCCCCTAATGCGGGCGACAAATAGCGGTTCGGTGGCGCGCGCGGCGCACACGCGCTTGCAATATCGGCGCCGCCGCCATCGCCGCCTGCGCAGTCACAAAGCTCGCCGCTGGCCGGTGCAGCTCATAACAGCGAGGATGCGCTCGCGCAACGGTGGCGGCAGCTTTGCAAGAGTTTTCATCCGCAAGGCAGTGGCGGCGACTGGGCGACGGGGGGGGGGCGAGGGCTCTAGGAGGGGCGGTACCGGCGGAGTAGCGCTTCCTTTCAGAGGGCACTGCGGAGGTAGCGTCAGTGCAGGGATGATGCCAGAACTAGAATGCTCCACTGCAGCTAGATGATACAGAGACTCATCACTACCATTCAACGCACATGTTCTGTTGGTTCATTGCTGGTTTTTGAAAATGCAGTATTCTTGGTCAAATTATGCGTTTGGCATACGTGTTTGTCCGCATGTTTTTCTAAGAAAGTCAAAAAATAAAATGTTCTTGTTTATGGTAGTAGTAAAAACTTATCTCTTATTTCCCACTATTTTCTTCCCTTCTTTGTTTCTCATCTTAATTGATTTTTTTGTATTCTTGAAAGACATCTTAAAAGAAAGATTATCTGAAATTTGTTAAAGATTATTAACGAGAATTATACTGATGTGAATTAAAGTTTGTATTTCGCATTCAATGAAATGACTGTCAACATAGAAGTAGGGTCTCTTAAGAATTAGTCATTCCTAATTGCAGTAAACTTAAAACAGTATTTGTAGTTTGATTAATTAAATAGAGTTGTCTTTTTCTCGTTGCGAACCTAACGTTTCGCGAATGAAGTGAACCCCCCTTTATTCCAACCTTTATGTCTTCCCGCAAATTAGGTAGCTTGTATGCAGTGCTCGGAGAACGCTGAAGACGCTGCACCCATTGCTAGAGGCTCACTTCTCATGCGGTGCCCTTTAAAGCCCATCAGCAAGGGAATGGGCTACTGAGAAGACCCTTAGGGCTCATTACGAGACCAAAGGAGGCGCCTGTTCTCGAGATTCGCTCTTGAATGACTAATTCAGCTAACCTGTCAACTCCGACAGTAAAACAGAGGCTGTACAGCTGCTTGATATTCCCGGAAGTGATGGGGTAAACTCGCGAAGGTTTGCAAGCGTTTAATATTCAATAAACCTTTAAATCGGAAACCTTTAAATCAGGCTGAACTTTAGCATGATACGCGGCCATTAAGGATTGTTACGGCCAAATTGTTGCTGTTCCCCGGTTTGCGAATAAGTACAAAATTATCTTAAATATTTTCTCTGAGAAGATTTTCTTAAACTAGAGGTACAATTTCAGGACCTGTACGATTACATTCCCGTACATTTTCTCCTGATTTTAGCTCTGGTATTTATATGAAATGAACGAAATTGCCTTCTGTTAGTCTTCGTAATTTTTTTTTAACGTGGACTCTGTTTGACCCCATTTCCGGTAGAGTGAATCATTCATAAAAACATGCACATGTACGAACGATTGGTGCACAATCATACCACGAGAGCGAAGGTGAATACGCAACAGGGCGACGGTTCACACACCTCGTTATTACGTCTCGCTATTGTGGGAACAACAGTCGCGAACTTCTGAGATAAGTTTACTTGCTGCATCAGCTCTCTCCAATCGGCTGGCGTGTGGCGGAGGCTGTATGGGGCGCGAGGGCAGAGCACGCGAACACGACGACCGGTACGCACGCCCGCTGCTTCCCGCCCCGTCCGCCGCCCGCCGCCCCCTCGCTTACGGCTTACGTGCGCGCGCGCGTAATTGCTGGAAGCGTCCGTTTGTCCAAAGAACGCGGCGTGTTTATGAAGCGGCTCTGTTTAACGGAAAACCGATAGCTGCGCGACACGGCGCGGGCGGGCGCGGGGGAGCGGGCTCGCGGGCGCGGGCGGGAGCGGCGCGGGTGACGCGGGACGGCCGACGCGTGCAAAGGGACGACCGACGGGGTGGAGGCGGCGGGGGCGGGGCGGGGCGGGGACGGGAGCGCGACGGGCCGCGCGGAGAGAGCAGGAGCGCCGCTCGAAGAGGGAGGGTGCGCGCAAGATGCAGCGCGCGAGTCTTCGCCGACAATTAGTGAGGCGCACAAGGCAGCGCCGCCGCCTCGCCGCCCCCATGTTCCCTCCGGCCCCACGCCCCTGCCCCCGCCGCCGCTTCCGCCCCGCTCGCCTCTCCAGCCCTTGCCGTTCCTGCTCGCAGCAGACGTGGTGGGGGCACCACTCGCAAATCTCATTACCAACTCGTCACTAATTACACGCAAAGAGATTTGCAGATTCGCCAGGGCAGGGCGCTCTGGACGGATGCAGTATATCGGTTCAAATAAAGGACCTCTCCGTTACATTTTTTCCACTTGGTTATGCCGACGGCTTTTTTTACCACGTTGTCTATTTCTAGTTTTTTCCACCGGCGTAAAGAAGGGGCTTATTCATCCGCCGCTGGCTCATCGGTTTAGACACTGGCCAGTAGGGCTGGCGGATACGGCGCGAGAGGAGTGGGAGAAGGATGCACCGGGGCCGGGTTGGGCGGGGTGTTACTGCGAGGGAGCGGGATGTTGAGCACGGGGTCGGCCCGCGGCCTGCGGGCGGCCGGCGCTTGCCGCTCTCTGTACTCGGCGAGCATCGATCGCCTGCATGGGGCTGCAGCGGCGTGCAGCGCACACGGCCACGCCCTCGCCCTCACCGCCCCCGCCGCTCTCGCGGCCCTGCGCGGCTAAGACGCGCGTCACCGCCGCCTCTGCCACCGCCGCCGCCGCCTCGGCCGTGTGGATGCGCGGTGGCTCCGCTTCCCCCAGTCGGAGCGCGTGCCACGCGGCGCTCACCTCCTGCCCCGCCTCGGCTCCTTCTTCACCGCCGCCTGCCACCCCTCCCTCCCCACATGCTTTCTAACCCATTGAACGGAGGCTTGCACTCGGCACTGGAAGAAGCTACTCAGCCCAGAACAGCTTCCTGCTCCGCCGGTGTTACTGACTGCGCTGACGGAACTGACGAGGCACACATTCCGACGAATTCCATTACGTATTCCATTACGTATTCCTCTAAAAATCGCTCTAGGTATGCTCCAAGGTTCCAGGGGGTTTGTTGTCCCTGGAAAATTAGGGTAAATGTAACAATTACAAAAAACTAGTAAGACTGGTTTGTTTTGAAACCAAAGAGGCATTTTGTATTAATAATGTCGCTTTTTATCTACTTCAACTTCATACAATATTTAATTGGATTCATAAATACATGTGCAGTGCCCATAGATGAAATTTTAAATTGTAATAAATAAAAGTTTTTAGAGGGAGTTAATTAGTATTAGTTAGTAAAGTATATTTCTGCATTACTTTAACATTTTCGCATCTAACATTCCATGATGAACCCATTTTTTAAACTAGGAACAGTACACACTGTAAGAAGTAGTACTTCCGAAGTCGTTCCATTCCGTGTCTTAAAATTTCGTCTACTCATTCATTTCCACGTGATCCATCCCCCGTGACGAATCATGTGAACGCTTGGCGGTGCTAAGCGATGAGGGCGTGGGGGCGTATGGCGGGTGCCGGGTGCCTCCGCCTGCGCCTCCGCCTGCGCCTCCGCCTCCTCCGCGCTCCGTCGCGCCGCGTGGAGATGATGTCCTGCGGCGGCGGTTGGGCGCACTCGCCGTGACGACCACCTGACGCCCAAGGAGCCGACGCAACGCGCCCCGCCCGCGCCCCGCCCGCGCCGTCTCGAGCGAGCGCGCGCCGCTAGCCGTTGGCGCTTCCAATTCAAACGCCGTTTCTCGCGCGCTGTCTGCGGCGCGCCGAGGCGCATCACGCGCGCTCTTCGTTCGGAGGCCATATGGGGCGGCAACCGTCCAGCGGCGCGTTCTGTGGCTTCAACGCGTGCGTGTGTGTTGTGCGCGACGCTCCCTACATATAGATCTGCAGGGCAGGGAAAAGTTTTTTAAATAATAAAAGAACTTGGGCATGTGCGGATTTCCCCCTAGGTTGTAAAACTCGGAGAAAAAGATCGCTTCTGCTCGCGTTTGCAGTGGCGCGGTTGCGACTCCCCTCGTCCGACAGATCCTCGTCTGCCCGCGCCCCTCTCCGCCCGCGGTGCTCCGCCCCCTCCCCGCGCGCCACCGTCCGCACGGCCGCGTCCGCCTCCGCGCCGCCCGCCCGCGTCCCGCCTCGCACCCCGCCAGCGCTCCTGAGATACCAGCTCTCTTTTCAACCCTTTCCTTTTTCTCCCCAGTAGCTCTTCTTAACTGCTGCTTGCCGGGAGGGGCAGCGGGGAAGGGGAGGGCGTGTGCGACTTGAGGCCATTGATTCATGAGCTCGGAGCAAGAGAAAAGCAAAATCAATACGCGCTCGGTACAGCGGCGGTACTGCGCGGGGTACGCCAGCATTACGGCTGTGTACGCGGGGTAAGAAAGCGCCCGGAGGGGAGAAAGAATTGCGGATGGGCTGCAGGGAGAGGAGCTGCGGGGCGGGGCGAAAGGGTCGGCGGCGGAGCGGGGCGGGGCGGGACGGTGCGGGGCCCGCGGCGTGCGGGGGCGAACGCAAGACGGAGAGGGGCTGGCGAGGACGGAAATGTGGCGAGCGCGCATGCGGCCGCCGGCTCTGGAGGCAGCAGGAGGCGGCTGAGGCGGGGCGGAACGAGGTGGGGCGGGGAGGGGCGGGGAAGAGCGGGGCGGAAGAGGAGGCGGGGGGAGAGGCCGCATTGGGATCTGCTGCTGCCGCCGCCGCTTCTGAGGCGGTGTGCTTGGGGTGGTGGTGTTCGCCTTGCGTCGACGACGTCGCCGTCCTGCTTCTGCCTTGTCAAACACGCACGCACCCAGCAACCTTGAGCCCCGTCTTCGCCTTCAGATTTTTTTTGTCGAAAGACGCCCTGTTTAGGAACGCTTTGGAGAACTACGACAAGTCCATATTTTATCCACAGTGTACTCTTTACGTGCAAGCTATCACGTGTACTTCGTGGAGACATTACATCCATTGCATTTGAGGTTTGCAAGTGTGACGGTGGTGGTATTCTTGAAACAAGGTTGCCACCTTCATTTCGGACAGGAGAGGGAAAATTTAACAACACATTTCTGCATTATTTTCAGTTGTTGCGTGTAATGAATAAGTTGTTGGTGATGTCGTTAGTCTCGCAGAGCGGGAAACGTGATGCGGAGGTGCTGTGCAAAACGCGGCGGTGCGCTCCCGACCGCGAGAGGCCAAGGAGGGCAGGGGTTGACGCTGGCGCGGAGTTGCGGGCATAGGTAGGAGCGGGGCGGCCAGGTTTAAGCGCGGGAGCGGTGCTTCCTATTCGGGCCGTGTCGGTGTGGGTGGCGCGCACGGGTTCCGCGGCGCTTGCCAGCTGCGGGATTCGTATGGAAATAGCTCTTCCCCGACCTGCCTACGCACCGCTTTGGACCGCTGTGTCTCTCTCCTCGACCCCCTCCACTCCGCGCCCGCCGCCTCGAGAAGACGCCTGCGCTACTGCAGCGGAAGCGCGCAGGTTAGCGCGGCGCCTCGTTACCATAACAGTGCGGCGCGGGGCGGCACCGGAAGAACCCCGGGCGTACGGTAGAGCTGGGGTGCAGCTCCTTGGCGGGTGCGGACTGGCGCCGAGAGCTTTTACAGCCACCCGACCAAGACAAGACATTACGCCCGCCGTTGGTTTTTACGCGCGGGGAAGGCTGAATGTCAGGCGGAACGAGGCCGAAGGCGGCGGCGCCGCGCGCCACTGCGCAGGTGGCGGGCCACGGGACGGCAAGCGCGGCGCGAGGGCGCAAAATTAATACGCGGACCTGCGGCGGGGCGCTGCGCGGCGCGGGGCACGCGACGGCTCCCGAGGGGTGCGGCGGAGGCGGAGGCGCCGCCCGAGGAGGCGCTTGCAGGGGCGGGGCGGGGCAGGGGTGGGGCAGGGGCGGCGGCGCTCAGCGGCCGCGCGGCGGGCCGGCCGCATTGACACGCGCCGCATGATTGATGAGGCGGCTCCGCGGCGCGGGGACGGCGTGCGCGGCCCCGGGGGACTCGCGCGCACCTGCGTCGCTGGGAGTCGAACCCCGGCGGCGGCGCATGCTCCACGTCGCCCTCACCCTCCGCCCGCTCCCTCGCTCACGCTCACGCTGCCGTCGCCGCCCCCCTCCACCGCCACAGACCGCTGCCTCGTCCGCCCTGCACCGAGCGCGATGCCGTCCTGCACAAAGGGCGAGTGATTCATTTAAAGCCCCGCAAGCGCCTGCCGGTCGCTCGCCCGCCCGCGACTCGCTCACTCGGGACTGATTGGGAGGAGCGGAAAGTCACGGTTGCGGGGAGCCTGCGCATAATGAAACCAGAGATAGCGCTCACAAAAAGCGCTTTGGCTCCTCGACCATTTCCGGGCAGGTAGGGCCGCCCCACGCGCTAGACCACCGCCCGCGTACCCACCGCCTCCGCCGCATCGGTGGGAAGTCGGGCGCGGGCTCATTGCCGGCTTCCTGGCTTCGCGCGGCGGTTCACACGCGACGAGAGGCTGTCGCGCCTGCCATTGTCCTGCTCTTCCGGCAAGAGGCGCACCGGAAGGAAGGCAAAACCCGTCGCCGCCGCCGAGACGGATTCAAGGCCCGCTGGCCACGCGCCCCGCCCGGCCGGAAGCGCCCTGAATGGCATTCCGGGGCCAAGATTTCGTCAGCGCTTCCCGCAGGCTGCGGGGAAAGGGAAGGGAAGGAAGGGAGGAGACGGTCCGGCGCTCAGGTGCAGCCTCCCGGTCGTCCGTCCCCGCCCTCACTACCTCCCTCGCCGCACCTCGTCTCGCCGTCACCGCTTCCCGACTTCTTACGTAACGCCAACACTGGAGCGTTCGAACCGGTCCTAAAACGCCGTGGGTTCATCTCGAATATCAGTCTCGGCTATGAAGTTTCATGCATTAGTGTCCATTGCTAAGTTGAAATGAAGTTCTATCACCAAGAGGCAATTTAATGAGAAAGATGGTGGGAGGAAAATATATAAGTACTTCTTTCTCGCTGAGTTGTTAAGTTAATGGGCTCTAAATATCTCTGAGTATCTACAAAATGAGACCTCTTCCAAAAAGCTTGGGGTACTTTTTGAGAAATTGAAGCTGATGACGACTGTTTGAGTAGTAGTCTTCAAAAGCATACAGTTAATTGTTTTTTGGATATCTGAAAACCCATTAGAATCATTTCTCTTTAAAAGCTTTTCTTTTTGGTGAAAACGCATTTAAGCTAGATCTTTACCGCGTCTACAACGAATACGCTTGAACTCAGACGTACTTTCTCAGAGATAAGGAAGGTGCCTTAGATATTGATAATGTCATACTTCGTTGGAAGAGTTGCGATGAAGCATGCTAGTTTCTCTCACGTGCAGTACGACATCAGAGCAATCGCTTGAACGTCATAGAAACAAACAGAGAAAAATCAAAACCGAAACTTCCCCACCACTGCCTTGCTTCTGGATTTGAAACTCGCCTCTCCGAAGTGCGTCTAAGTAGGCCGCGACTCTACAAGCGGTTCGCTTTCTCGGAACAGTATCATCATTAACTGAATGTCTATCGACCCCGGTTTCGCCACGGTCATTTTTACCCCTTGGAAGTTCATCAAAGTTTCACCAAGCGTTTGGAAGAACCCGCGCACGCCGTCAGTAGCAAAGCACTTCCCGCCCACCCTGCGTTCCTCGATGCAGAGTTCACTGCCGTATTCGCACTCACAGAGAAACTTCTCCTTTCGCAGGATCTTGTTTCTTAAAATTTCACAGATCCCTCAGTGAAAGTTTCGGTCACGCAACATTGAAGACGTAGTGCTTTCAATTTAAAAACAAATTGTATAGGCTTGACTCACATTTTTCGAACGATTTCATTTTTAATTTTATATATGGTATTCAACACAGTCGTGTTGAATACTCACTTGGACGCCATGGTTTGATAGAATACTATTCTAACAGATGAACGTGGGAAATGTTTGTATATCAATCGTTTTCTTGCATATATGTATGAAATGGTTAAATTGATGCTACAAAAACGTTATAATTATCTGTTGCACCAATCTTTTAGGAGGCACTGTACTCATGTCTTTCAAGGAATTATCAGTTTAGTATTTTTTCTGCTTCGAGTGAATTATACGATTCAGTTCTCTGTTTGCGATAATTCGTCGTAGAACCTTGACTTCTGTCCCGAAATCTCTATTTTTCCCTTGTGTGTGTGTGGACGGGAAGTCCCCTTTGGACGTGAAAAAACGAGAGACGTCATATATTTGTGATTCATTATTCAAAGCGATGATAAGATAGGGGCGACCGGGAAGGCACGCGAGTCGGCACGCGCGTCGCCGCCGCAGATTGGTCAATAGGCGCATATCGCGACACCCATCTCCCAAGTCTGTCCCTGCCCCCCCCCTCCCCCCGCACTGCCCATCGCGGTCTGCCTCCGTCTCCTCCGCTCTCGCCTCCCCTTTCCACCCCCACTCAGATGCCCGCAGGCGAAAGGTGAAGGCGCGACCGCAGTCCGTGTTGGGAAACAATCGATTAACCCGAGAAACTAATTGCCAAGTATGAGACGGGGCAGGCAGTCTAATGAAGGCGGCGTTAATGTTCCCTGTGCCCACCACCCTCGCCTGCAACCGCTCCGCCGCGCCGCCATCGCCGTCACCGCCTCCTTCGAACCTCTGCGCCCGCCCTGCCACCTCGCTATTTCTTCAGAGCTTTCTAATGACAAAGTTGAGCGCACGGAATCCGTGAGTGTTTTTAAAAAGAGTTTGAATACAAGGAAGATTTCCCGACAGAAATGGAAGTAGTTAGAGTGCTATCTACGTTTGTGAAGTAACTCGCATGGGAATCATGGTCACTTCTTTTCCTTGGCATTTCTCAATATTTTCCTGCCTAGGCGGGAACAAGAACTAGTATCGTGCCACGCACGGGTGTTTCTAAAGACCACTCCATTCGAAATGTATTTCTTCACGGGAATAGCATGCATGGTTTGGAACTGTGCTTTGTGGATTCCCTCTGTCTCAAACACGAAGATTCTATTTTGGCTCTGAAATTTCACTTTCTCCCTTTCCTCGCTCCTGAATTTCAATTTCTGAGGAAAACATCAGACCCTCTGCAGGAAATCCGCCGTGTCACAAAGTATCTAAGACGCTGGAAAGGATCCCCAAGACAAATATCCTTTCATTTTGCCTCTGCTGCTCCTTCTAAACAGGCTCCGCAATTAAAAGCTAATTCACTAATTGATGTTTCCATTAATTAGTGACTATAGCAACCTCTTCTGTGAACAAAGACGCTCGGCGGCAGCGGAGAAGACGGCGGTGGCGCAGGCGGGGCGGGGGCGTTCGGCCGCCGCGCGCAGATTGAAGGCGAAGCCACGATGCCGCCCGCGCCATCGCGTCTTGCTGCGCCGGCAGCGCCGACGAACGCGGCAGAGGACGAGGCTCGAAACGGGTGTTGACAGATGTAATCCGGCATTTGAGAGCGCCCCCGGGTCGCTGCGGATTTCATTAAACAGGAGACGGTGGGCGTCTTGCCGGGAAGACGCCGCCGCGCGGGGGGGGGGGGCGTCGTGCTGCCAAGTGAGCGGAGAGGATGATCGCGTTGGCGGCCAACCCGAAACACCAAGGGAGGAAGTTAATGACCGGAATCTGGAATTAGCGTCGTCTTGAGGGGCGCAAACGAGTCGTCAGACCGCGGGAAACCGTCTGTGTTTAAGGAAAGAAACTGGCAGCTGAACAGGAACACTGATTGCGCATCTTTTGAATACTTGGCAATTTGTGGAGTAAATAAATTAATGCAGGTTTTGAAGAATCTAATGTAGATGGGATTTAATTATTGTTGAGCTGTGAATATGAATATGAACGGTCAAATGATGTATATTCCATGCACGAGTTTCACATCACGTGTGCACGTGTTTCACATCAGTCCGAGAAAATCAAAACTTATTAAATGTCGTATTTTTCATAGATATAGCAATTAACGTTTTGAGCAAGTTGTCACTCAATGGCACTCTGAATACCTGTAATATACTTCAATTGTTACTAGTATTCTGTTATTTACGTCGCCATCCTCAATGTGGCAAGTTTTGGATTCACGTACGCAACAGCAGGTAAGAGATGTCAGCAGCTAGCCTCAACTCCAGAATATCAAGGCATTGGTGGATGTGGTGAGAGAAAAGAGACCCGGGTTAGAGAAGAAGGATATGAAGAGGAGTGCAGCGAGAGTCGACGAGAACGTCGCCCCGCGAGGGAGAAGGGTGTGCAGTGAATGCTGCGAAAGAAGGCGACGCGATTGCCGAGCGCTACGGCGCCAAGGGGCGAACGGCGCTGCGGGGGCGGCCCCACCGTGATTTATCCGCTCCTTGGCTGGCCGCCACGACGGCGCGGCGCGGCGCGTCGAGGCACGGCGCGCTTCGAGCGCTCCTGGCGTCGTCGTCTTGGGGGTCGCTTCGGCCCTCCGCCCCCTCAGCACCCTCCACCCCCACCCTCACCTCTCGGGAAGGTTGCGAAATGCCACGCGAGTCACGGTGGCGGCGAGCGGCAGCTCAGGGCGTCGGAGCCGGCGGCGAAGCGGCCGCCGGGCCCACAAGCCGTCTGGGACCTCCCGTGGGAACGCTGGTGGGAGGATGTGACCCATCAGCAGGGCTTCGCGGTGGCGTCGCGGCCAGCGCCTTGGTGGCGGCCTGGGACTCTCCAAGATGCTCGGCGCCCTTCACTACTTACTCTGATAGAAGAGAGCAAACGTTCTACGAGCTTGCATTTTCCTCTAACGTGCCAATTGATTCGACATGCCATGTTGTATATTGCTAAAGTCCTCGTCACGCTCGCAAAATTGATTCTTGTGATTCAGAAACAGTTATAAAAAAACAATCGTTTAGAAGGCATTCTCGTTAGTATATGAAGAAAACAGAAGCATCTCAAAAATAACGGATTGATTTAATTATTTATTTTCTCTTTATAAAATGCGATGTACTCTAGCGAGGTTACCTTATTTTGGATTCGTTAGTATTAGAGCGGAAGACCGTATTAACCGCGCCAACTAAACTCGCCTCTCAGGCTACGGAGCGACGCCTTTGGTTGTCAGACGTAGTCAGAAAACGGCGCGCGCTGCTCGCCACGGGTCGCAAGTGAGGGGCACGTCGACCTTGCTCACACGAGCCGCCCACGCGCCGCCGCCGTCGCTGCCGCTGCCTCCTTAAGACGCTAACTCGTCCTTCCGCCCGCAGCTCGGCCCGTTGTCTTGCGGCGAGAGCGCTCCTTAATGAGGAAAGGACCACGGACACTCGGCCTGTCGAGGCAATGTGCACGAGGAACGCCCGCGAGCTGGGAATTGTGGAGCATGCGAGTGAAGACTCATGAGCACGTTATCTGTCGCTTCCACGTCCGAGCTCTGGCGATGGGATTAAACACGCAGAGCGTCGAGTCGTAGTAACTGCACTGGTAGGAAATCACATTGTCGCAATGGGAACCAGATTTACGTACGCTCTACGAGTAAGGATTTTTTCCGTTGGTATGGGAGTTCTAGATGAATCAATCCTTTTCAGAGATTAATTCACTATTCATTTACAGCTAATTTGATTAGAGTCTCCCGTCTACAAAATTTAATAGTAAGTAATTATTCAACTCGTATGTGACTTGATTTTGTTTCATATTCACTGAATTAAAATGACTTGATAATTGCAATATCTTCGTCAAATGAACCCGAAATTGAAGCTTCAATTGTTTTATTCAAATATCGCAATAGTATAGTATTAATAGCATACGCAGTTATAAGATCTTTAAATGTTGTGCCTTCTAGTATGTACAACCCCTAATGTATTATTTCGCATAAGTGGATCTTCATATATTCCCAAAATGATTTGTCAATTAATAATACGTATTCTTTCGCCCATGTACTGTGTTTAGTGTAATATGATACGAGCAGACGCTCTCGTTTTATTTGCGAAAATGCGCCATCACGACGTCGCGTCGGTCTGGCGCATTCGCTAACGAAAACGCGGCTTGGCGTCTGTGTTCCGTCGTCCGGTCGGCAGGCGTGGCAGCTCATCTTGCAGGCCGGCGCCCATGCGTCCGCTGCGTTCTCACACTCATCAGACTCCGGCACATGAGACTCCGCGGGGGACGTAGTTGGCGTGGCGCAAGTGACGCTTTTTGCGCGCGTCGAGAGGGTGGCCGTAGCGGACGGGCCGGCCCGCCTCTGCGGCCACTGGCCCCGCTTGCCCGTCCCAGCCGGCCTTCTCACAATTACTTCTCGTCATGACGGTGACCCATCAGCATGCGGCGTTAGCGGCGTTTCCTGGAAACCGAAGTCTTGCTGGACGCCCGACTAAGGTGTCCGCAGTCCCACAGTCGTTTGAGCCTCTCCGTCATCCCGACTGCGCTGGAACCGCGAAGATGGGGGCAGCTTCCGCGAAGCGTCGGCTTCTGCGCCACCCGTACCCCTCTTTGCGCCGCCGCGCTCCCCGCCGCGACCCGCGTGCTCCTGACTCAGCTTCTAGGGAGAGAAGCCGACCCCCTTCCCCCCACGCCTACCCGTCCACCCGCGCGTTCTCGTTCTGACTCGTTTGGCAGCCTCGTGGGACACGCCTGCTCCCGCTTCTGTGTGCGCTGCGCATCCACTAGGTACGAAAACAGCAAGTTGTACGAGTATGCCATACATGCAATTCGCGCGTATAGGATTGTCGAATTATAATGATGGTCTGGTAAATTCAAAATCAGAACGATACACATGATCGGAGGTAATACAGCGACTTTTATGCTCTTGTTTCCCGGCCAGATACAACAACAAATATTTTGGTACTTTTATTTGTTCAACCCTAGGGTTGTGTAACATTTCTTAATATGTGAATTAACAACAAAATCTTGTTTTGGTAGGTCCTATAAAACGAGGGTTCACATTTCATCCTAATATTTATACAGCATTATTATTCTTTTTCTGACGTGCCTGTAAGTTTCTTCCAAAGAAAAATAATGACAAGCGCCTTTATTTCTCGCTTATTACTCGCTCTTGCTATAAAACGTCTCCATCAAGATTATTTTGGGGGTGCTTTACATTAGCTCCGCCTGTGACTGCTCTGCTTTGTCGTCCTTTATTTTTAAAGCACTGTTACAGTCTCCTTTTAAAGACCGTCACAAGACACCGTGCTAGAACACAAGTGTGACACCGGATTTGCAAAAACCAGCGCACGAGATATAGACCATATATTCACGTAAAAATCTCTCTTTTAAAAACATTTTATCTTTCATCACACATAACATGCAACGTGCTGCCGGATGTGAGGTGGCCACATCAGTAACATCACAGGCCGCTTTGTGTTGCGAATCCCGCTCGCGGCGGTTGTAGTTCCTAGATACGCTGTAGTTTTATGCGACATGCGTGGGGGCGGTCGTAGCAGTGGGAGGGTGCGAGCAACGAGGGAGCAAGGGTGCGTCGGAGCCTAGTGCAGTACAGCGTTGCAAACTTGCGCTCACCCGGTCGCGGACGTCACCCGGCTGCTGACCCTGCCGAGCCCTCTGTCCCCGCCTGTTCCACCCTCGCCGCCCCCGCTGCCCCGGTCTCTGCCGCCGCCGCCGCCACTGCCGCCGAGCTCGGAAGGAAGCGTAATAGCCGGTCGGGCAGCAGGAAGCGAGGAACCGCCAAGGGGTAGGACGGACTGGACGGCGTGGGTTGCGGAGCGGCGAGCGGGCATGGAGGGCGACGGTGCGCGGTTTTCTGCCGGTCATCGCAGCCGGACTCACACTATGGAGGTCCAATTTCCTCTCCATTTCCAGTCAATCAGGCGGCAGAGCGAGGCGCGCGGGAAGGGCGGGCGAGGCCGACATCGCGAGCGGCCACTGCGCCCCGCCCCCTCCCCTGCAGTCAGCGCGCGCCGCAGAGGCTTAATTACGACCGAGCGCGCGTATCGACCACGCGCGCGGTCTCCTTCAGTCGCGCGCCCAGCCGGCGACCACCGCGGCCCGCCACCCGCTCCTCCCTCACCGCCCGAACCTCTCGCGTGTCCCTCCCGCTCAGCATTCGCCTGCTCTGGACGCGATCTCCGCGGGCCTCCCTCGCCGCGCACTCGCTCTTTTGTTTGAGTTGCCTGACGCGCAAGACGCCCAAGACATCCACTGCTTCCGCGATTCTCCGCCGGACCCTTCCGGCTGTTGCCTCGCACTGCTCGCTACTGTACTGTCATTCTTAGGAGACCTCCTCGGTTTTTCTTCGCTACAGTGGGTCGAGCCTCGTTCCTTGATCATGACTTTTTCGAACAAACCCAATGAGTGTGACAGCAAACGATATCATGACATCTTCCTGACACAAAACCGAAAATGAAGTATAACTACCGATTCTGTGCATACGTACTTTATTAGCCCACATGTATTTTTACGAGTTTGTTAACAGACGTATTGGAGATATCCTTTCCATATATATATATATATATATATATATATATATATATATATATATATATATATATATATATATATATGGAGGAGGATAAAGAACCAACATAGCGCAAGATGCTTGTTTACTTCTACGACACGGCTGTTCCTTCCTAAGAACATTCGAGGGCAACAATCCTAGCAGTCCCTCTTTAATTGACCCTATTAAATGCATACAATAAATTGGTGTGTCCGTCCGGGTTTCTTCACCTCGTCTTCCCGCCGGTCTCAGCCGGCCCCTCGGTCCCCTACGCTTCCTCATTACGCCAGCCGCCCGCGCCACCGCCGCCGCCGTCGCCGCCGCCGCCGCCGCTCGGCAGCGGCTGCGCGGTGGCGGAGGCGGCGGCGGCGACGCGCGGGCGGCGGCGCGCGGGAAACGGGCGGCGGAGCGCGGGCGCAGGTCGCACCTCTGCGAGGCCGTCCGCGCGGCGACCCTTGGGCGTGGATGACCTACGGGAGGTCCTTTGGCTAGGAGTGAGCGACGCACGGGTGATGGAACAGGATCGCGACATTGCAGTGGGGAAGAGTATCGTCGCAGGTCTCACGCTTCACTCTTCGGGAGCCCTGCAATAAGTGATAAGTTCCCTCCGTTCGTCGACGAGCAAGAGCAAGCGGCACGGCGCGGCGCGGCGCGGAGGATGCGAGGGGCCTCGGTGAGGCGCTCCGGCAGTCGGGCGCGGGCCGGGCGCACGCGGGCCGAGGCGGGGCTCTGGCGGGGCGCGCGGGGAGTCTGCGGGGGCGACGCGGGGGGCGGCGTGACGGGAAGGAAGCGGGAGCGAGAGCGCGCGGGACCGTCCCGCTCGGCTCGGCCGCCGAGGAAGACGTAACTCGCGCCTAACAGGCTAATTGTCGTGAGGACGGGGCGGGGGCGACGGCGCGGCGGCGGCAGCGACTGCTCCAGCGCGGAGAGGGGCGTGGGAGGGGAGAGGCGCGGACGGGAGCGGTGCTCCGCGGTGCAGGTATGCCGGCAGGTGGAAACGCCGCTCCGATGCAGCCGCCTCCGTCTTTCCCTAATGCCGCGCCGCACGAATTCAAAACGTATTTGCTGCTCCTTAACGCGGGCGCTCCGGGGAGCCGCCATTTAACGTGGAAAAGTAGCCGCTTCGGGTTCCAAACGATCGGTTCGGAGAGCTTTAGGCCACCGCCCCCTCGCCCCGACGTCCACAAAGGCGTCACCTGCTCGAGCTCTGCATCGCGCCGCCGCCGCTGTACTGGCGGCGCTCGCCGTGCCTTTCGCCGAGCCTCGTCGCGGGGAATCCCGCAGAGAAGTCGACAGTCGCTCTAAGAAGTTTGCGGACAAAGAAAATTGCCCCGCTGACAGACGGGCGCGGCGGCGACGGCGGGCGCGGAAGGCGACGTATCGAGCGAACGACGACTTTCTGCAGAACGACGACTTTCAAATGCACGTAAGGTGGCCTCATTTTGACTCCTGGAACAGCTACACGCTCATTGCATTCAGAACGGAATCACATTCCACTGGGATGTCACCTGCGCATTGACGAATGGACTGACATGCGTAAAATGAACGTTTCTATTTCAATTGTTATTCGCAAACCTCAAATTTTGCGTGCAATACTGATGCGTATGAGTACAATATGAATAAAAATATTATTAGGTAGTAAAATAGGCTAATGAAGAAAACGAAATGCCGAGTAAAGAATTCTTATGAATGTAGAAAGATAGTCATGTAAATGGGGTAATAAATGTAAAAGGAAAATAAATTACCTAATCACTGTCACATTAATAAATACTGTACATTAATTCGTTTAAACTTGATCAAAAATGACTTACAGGAACGTACTGTCATGTATTTGTTCTATAGCAACCTATCTCTGTCTATATTTCATATATGAGAAGCTATGCAGTATGCAAATTTCCTGTACCATTGCGTTAACAGTAAGCAGAGGATGTCGGCATTTCGCACAAAGACTTGGAACTTGAATCGCAGCAATCTGTCGTACGCATCGGTTGCACAGACGGCATTAGTTGCTACGGAAAGATATGGATAGGGCTGCGCGCGCAGAGGGCGTAGGGGAGCCCGCGGCAGAGCGATGCGGAGGTCGCGTTGAGAAAGGCACAAACGGCATGACCGCTGTTTGATGCAGAGAACCTGTCCATTGACAACAATGATTATGTGGCGCGCTGCAATACCGGCGGCATCATAGTGCAAATGCGCTCCGCCGACGCACCTTCTCGACTAGCCTTCCCAAATTATAATTATTCATGTATGCTAAAAGGCGCGTGGACGGTATCGGATGTCGAAACAAGACCTTGCAAGCGCAGTTAATTTATTTATTAGTCGTAAAACCCTAACCTAGTTCCGGGGGGCGGGAAGATGCATGTGTGAAGACGGGGGTGGAAACGATGTGAGGGGCGAGGGGCCGTGCGTGCGTGCGGGGGGTTCGGTAGGAGCCGCTGCTGCACCCCGTCGTCCGACCCCCCACCCCCACCCCACCCCGCCTGAAAAGTCCTATCCATGGATAAGGGAATGGGGAGGGGGAGGGGGGCAGGCGTTGTGCGAGGGGCGCAAGCGAGGGGACGCGAGCGGCAGCAGCTGCGCTTGCCGCCAGCAACAGTTGGGGCGGCCGCCGCCTCCACTGCCGCTCCGCACGCTGCGCGTTAGCCCACCTGTCCGCGGCTCCGGCCACTCCTTCCCGCAACAGCCTTCCCCGCGCGCCGCCTCGCGCGCCGGCACACCGCTCAGCCCCGCGCCGCGCCGCGCCTCCCCGCTTTGAATTATTGCGCGCGCTTTCTTTCTGCCTCCGCTCCAGCGACATACAGGAGCCACTCCCTTTGAGCCAAGAGAGGCGTTCCGATCATTCTAGCTAATTGTAGGAAACGCCACCGCGTTTCTATGAACAATGTATGTAAGCTTCTCTCTGCGACAAATGCACCTTAATTATTGAGGATGAAAATGTGAAAAAAAATCAATGAAGTCGTGTCGACGGCGTCGACCAAGGCGGCTAGCGGTGGTCGAGGTGTGTAAAGAGATTGTTGACCGACTGCTAGTTACACAATTACCTCTCGTCCGTCGCTGGCTGTGGTGTTGAGAAACAGCATAAATAAAATATTAAGACGGCCGGGTGTCGCAAGCTGCCGCCGCCGCCCGGTTAACGATTTTCCCCCCCGCGGAGGCCACAACCCCGCCTCAGCCGCGCGCGCCTCCGCCGCCGCCTCCGCCGCCGCCCGCGCCTTCGTCTCCGCCGCGCCTCCGTGCTGGCCGCCGCCGGGCATCCCGCGGGCTGCAAAGAGGAAACGGCGATTACTGAAAAGAAAATCGATAAGATGACGTAGCTGCGGGCGGGAAGAGTGGCGAGGGCCGCGGAGGCGGCGGCGGCGGGGGCGGGGCGCGACGGGAGAGCGCGGCGGGGGTCGGGGGGCCGAGGCAAGAAGCGAGCGGAAAGGCGGAAGCGCGGGCGGCAAGGCCCGGCCGCGCGGATTCACACGAGCCCTGCGCTCCGTGGCGCGGGGCAATCGCGCGGGAGGGAGGCGATCGCCGCTGCGTGGCGACGCGTCGCTTGAGTCGGGAAGGTCGGCTTCCCTCCCCTGCCAAACAACCGCTACTCGCCAGTAGAAGTTGTTCCGATTGACGTTGCGTGGTTCGCTTCTACGAAGATGAATTCCTTTCTTGCTGACCGAGTGCAAAATCAAATGTTGATATTATAAAGTAATTATTTGTTTATTTGTCCCTTTTGCGAGGATTTTTGACTACTAGTACGAGAGTACATTCAATAGTAAAATGTTTGAAAAATTATCTCATTTTTCCTGATTTTTTTAGTACTATTGTGTAAGATATTGTTAGGGTCTATATTGAAACTTAAACAAATGTTTTGTTCTAATGCGGGGGGGGGGGAGTATTTGTGACAATTGATGTGTTTACAGGAACGTAAAACTTGGGACGAATTTGTAACTAAAAAGGTAGTTAAACTGATTCATTCAATACTTTTTTACAGTGCGGCATATTATTTTTACCTTTTCTCCCTTTGACTAAGTTGTATAAATTAGTGTGTGTTGAGGCGACCCTGTATTAATGACAAGGAGAAAATATACGTATATCCCTGTCATACATCCGGACCAAATTACCTCTTAATTCAACACAAATTCATGTTGCGGGAATTGAAACATTTGCATATTCAGTACATAGTACGAGAAAAATAAAATGAAAGACACTCGTCAGGAATGATGGCTACGGAATAACTTTATTCAATATCCTACGTTTATGGATGAATTTTGAAAGAACGACAGATTCACGACAGCGCAATAACAACACAATGAATGTTTACATGCAGCCGCGATAAAATAACAGGCTATAACGATTGAAAATGTGCAGCATTGTCCAGAACAAAAAACATGAAAAAGAATTACTACATAAACAAACTCGTTGTTCGTAGCTAGCAATGATTTCCGAGTTCGAACGGGAAACACGACAGTGCGTGAGCATCGCTTCAGGTCATTGTTCAGAAACCAATGTCCATGATGGTGACATTCACGAGCAGTGGCGGATCCAGGGAATCTGTGACCCTCCTCCCAACGCCCTCTTCTTTTTAATGATTTTACTTAATTTAGCTAAAACAATTCTCTCACATTGATAGAATTTCCACAAAAGTATTCCTATAATCGACTTATATTTTGTATGTTAAGCCAACAATTTTTAGTTTTTTAA
Source organism: Gryllus longicercus (assembly GCA_038098605.1). NCBI lineage: Eukaryota > Metazoa > Arthropoda > Insecta > Orthoptera > Gryllidae > Gryllus > Gryllus longicercus. The sequence goes on from JAZDUA010000001.1 coordinate 4,004,744, forward strand.
ATTGTGTCAATAAAGATTTATGGTGAGGAGGGGCTCGGTACTGAAAGTGCTCCCCGCCTCTCCGTGAAATTATTTTCCGGATCCTCTACTGTTCAGAGTCATATTAGCACCAGCGCTACCATTACCTTCCCTTTGAATTAATCCTTTAATTGTTATTATTAAAACCATAAGTTAGGAGTTTATACAGGCCTTTAAAGTAATATTTTTTTCACAATCATTTTTCGCAGAAGTCACTACTTTTGCGTATTGCCAAAAATAATTTATATCTGTTCTCCAATAATGATCGTATAGATAGGAAGTTGAACGAAGAAATTTATCCATATTAGTTTTTATTTTATGTACATGTATTTTTAATAGAGTATCACAATATGATAATATGGCTAACGAAGAAATGTAAGAATCGGTGATTTAATTTTCTCAACGCAAATAGCGTGTAGGACGTGTTACATTTAATAAAGCAATTCGATTAGGTTGGTGCAAATTACACTCTTTATTGTAGCACTAGCGGCTAATTTAGCGACCGCAGACTGCGTGACACAGTGTTAGCGAGGGAGCCATTTGGAATACCATGCGCCAAGGAGGGTGTGGTGATGGCCGATTACTCCCCAAGATTGACATTTGAGTCCCTTTCCGTCGGCAAACGTTCTTAGCGTGCTCTGAAGTGTAGAGGTTACGAGCGGCGAAGGTGTCGGTGGGGAAGGGCGTCGTGGTGGCGGGGCAGGCGGGGCGGGCGGGGCGTCGTCAGATGCAGCGGCGGCAGGCAGCTCTGGGGCGGGTGGAGCAGTCGACGGTCCAGAACGAATGTAGCCACGGGAACAAAAAACCACCCCAGGACAGATTGATACTACAATCGGAGGGGGAGAACTCAAGGGGCGGAAACAAAGCCTTGCTGTCACCTCAGTCTGTTTTATTGCGAAATAATTAAGTACGCAGTCAATAAACGAAATTATATAGCCTGTAATTATTAGACCCGCCTCAATAAAACCGCGGTCGTTAAAGTGGCGTCTACTGAAGAGTCAAGAAGAGGTGCGGTTGGTTGTGGGTGCAGCTTACCCTATTCTGGGTGTATATAGTGTGTAAAAAGCACTACTTGGGAAATTACTTTGCTCGTCTTATGTCAGTTAACTTGTGTTCTGGATATACGCCGTTTGGGTATTAACTCCCGGGGAGAGTGGAAAGGAATAATGATTTGTTAATTTGATCCTGGTAACGCAGATGGAGCAAGCGACTATCTACGCACTTGATATTGTCGTAAATCTGCCGCTGTCTGGTGTCTAACTCGGTCTTACGTTAGCTGCACGCGACGCAACCACCTCTAAAACTGATGACGATCGGAAACCCGCTAATATCGCAGACCTACGTGCCGTATACATGGAATAAATCATGATATGTTTCCCATACTTTCGGTATGCCCGACCTTACCTTCTCGACTACCAGAACTCGCTGTGTTGTCTCAGTGCCCGCACTGCGCCCGCTTCCCAAACCTCGGTGCGGCGCGGCGCAGCGCGGCGGCGGGCCTCTGTATTTTTCACGGCGGCGGGCGTGCGGAAAGGCACTTAAGTGCGCGCAGCCTAATCGATAGGTAATTAGGACGGAGAGCGCTAGGGCTGGCGGCAGCGGCAGAGGTGAGTTGAGGCCGCCGTCGCCCCCGCAATCACCCCCGGCGCGCAACGGGACCGCGGACCGGCGAGGTGCCTGCCCCCGCCCCCCTGCTGCCGCCCACCCCGCCCCTCCCGCCGCCCCCCACGAACCACGCGCTGGCGCAAGATGCGGGCGGCGCGCGATACAGCGGCGATGTGGGCGCCGCGCCACGCCACGCCGCGCCGCGCCGCACGCCCGCGAACCACTGCGGATCAAGAACAGCCGGGCTTGTACCTTCTTACTCCTGCACACTACCGGATGGTTAATTGGCTGCTGCCTATAATCATTTTATTTCCTTGCAAAATCCACTTCTCAAACATTAAATTAGCCCATGGCATTTGCATATTTGACTTGCACAAGATCTTTTCTAATGACAATGTTAATTGAAACAGGATCGGAATAGAAAAACTTTTGCCAATACGTGTACACTTGTTTATTCTTAGCTTCGAGATTTCAGTCTCTTTTCATTTATTAGCAATGTTAATGATATATTTATTATCAATATATTTTTATATGCCAATAGCTCTGTAACGAGTTCCCATTTTCATTGTGATGATTTATGATAACGCCGAGCTAAAATTGAGACGGATGTTGAATAATATTTTATTTTGCTTCTTGTTGTCTTGTTATAAAAACTTATGAAGTATTGCAGAGTACTGTCAAAATGTTTAAATTATGCCTTTTACCTGAATTAATACACACTGACAGATATATTCGGAGAGAATGATCGTGACAATTTTTTTGATAGTATTTACTCTGTCATGAAATTATGCTTTGCAGTAATTGTCTTGTTACAATAAAGTCTATGCATTGTCATTTCTTTTATTAAAATAATGAATTTAATTGGGAGAAATGTTCATGAAAACTCTATAACGCTAATATGAAGTTCAATGCCACTGAATGTTCTTGTCTTTTTAAAACCCATTCCAGAGCGACTTCTTTATTAACGAGCCACGCTAGAATAGTGAAGTGCGAAAAATGAATACGCATTATGTCATCCGTACGTAGCCTCCCCATTAAAATGAAAGTGATGCAAATCATATTGGATGAAGATGTCCCCTAACTGGGCCTGGCCACCCTCCTGCGGGGCAACGTCCCGCGGGGCCCTTCCATCCGCCGAAGACTGGCGGCTCTCCCGCTCCGGGGAGCGAACTCGGGTCCAGCCCGTTTGCATGACAATGGCACCGGGCGGGTCTTCCGGCCTGGCACGTGGCGCCGCCGTCTCGCGTCCTCCTATCCGCCACCCCCTCCCTCGGCCCGTTCGTCATCACGAGCTGAGTCATCGCAGTTGGGTTGTCTTCACCTGGGCAGGCCGCGCCCCTCGACCTCTCGCCGCCCTCACTCTCCTCTGGCCCTCGTCGCGCTCTCTGCTCGCTCTCGCGTCCTCTGCGGCACGTTCAAAGGCCCCACACGCGGCGTTCACGCGACGATCCCTCGCGCCTCGTCCACACGCCGCAGTATTGCGTTCGGAGAAAGGTGTTCAGCCGTTATATCTGTCGATAAGCGAGTGGCGCGGCCGCCGGCCGGGGGTAACTAAAGATTCACTCTCCACCTGAGTGAATGCCCTATTAAATTTTGTTGTATAATTATAATGACTCACAATACATGGACATATTAAGAACGATAAACGTTAGCAAGAATTACATTTATTACAAACTCATGTTTATGTTCTTTAAACTGGTCTGTCGCGCTGGAGGAGTTAGTGCGACAGACAGCTACCCGGGCGTGCGAACTTGACGCCCCGCCTGAGCCCACGCATACCAGAGACCCCGGCGCGTTCGAGTAACTCGTATATCTTCATTTAATCTGTGTACACCCGGATTGCGTGGGTCTCGCAAGAGCCTTGCCGTTCTACTCGACGCCCCTGCTTCCTCTTGTTCTGAGCCCTTATTTTGTAGATGTAGACTTTCTCTCTGAATTAAAAACCCCTCAGATATTTACCACTGACTTTCATATTTCAAAGTTCGTAATGTATGACATTAATATTTGAAAATTTAATTGTATAGAATCTGAATTTTAATTTTTGGAGTTTTTATGCGCTTTCTAGTAATTTTCCTTTTCATAAATATGATTGTTTTCGCGATAAATTTCTTAAAGTTTCTATGTTCTTACTAGGATAGACTATTGAAATGGTCGAAACAATTGTGAAATAGTAAAATTAATTTTGGGTTTTGGAATGCGATTCATGAGTAATTGCGCAAACATGAAACGGTGTACATTTGCCATTATGGGTGCAAAGAAAGTTCGTTTGTCATTTTTCTATATTAGCCAGTGGACACCTTGATGAAGTGCCGAGGAGACGGCAAGAACCGAAACATTGCTCCTGAGACGAAAGCATAGTGCTGCAGAAAGCGCGTGGGCGGCGGGGCCAGGGAGGAAGTAGGGAGACCGAGGATGCGGGTGCCACCCATCCACCCATCGCTCCTCGCTGGCACCCGCCCGCTCCTCCAATGGCGAAATCAGGCCAGCGCCGTCGCCTTTGTCTCGCCTGCGCGAACGCTGCCGAACGCCTGCCGAACGCCCCGATTCCCCGGTCGCGTCGCGTTCAGGCGTCGTAACTTCTGGCCATGGGGTCGACGCGCATGCGGGCTCGTTTCTCTTAACACGCCGAAACAGAACGCTACTTTGTATGCGCCACTGACAAGGAAACGGCGACCTCGCATTAAACGTTCTTGGACGTCGCTGTTTTTGTTTATTTGATAATTCGTGTGGTTTATACATTACGTATATACATTACGGTTGTCTGTCATTGTGCCAATGTCACGCGAAACACATGATTTTAATCAATTTCCTCCCTGAATAACACGAGTTCCTTTCTGACGAATAGAATTGTTTTGTATCCGTTTCCGAGAGTTTAAATTCAGTGTTCAGTATCATGTTGAAGAAACAAGTTTGTGGAATCCTTTTATCATATGTTCACCAGCTTTAAACTCAGTGAGTAAAAAATATATCCTTATGGCAGCCAGGCTTTCTTTGATATAGGAAATCCTGGCCAGCCATGCTGTCTTATACATCAGACTTCCTGTGATTCACACTTCACATATGTTTCTATTATCTCTTAGGTCTTGACCATCCGGCAAGCAAAATTATCATAACAAACAATCTACTTGCATTCCAAAATGTAATGAATCTTAAAGTATTTTATACATTGTGACACATCTGCACAACTATCAGTAAGTCTTAAGAATGTCCTAATTTTAGTCGTAAAATTATAAAGATAATTTTGATTTAATATCTTGGTTCAATGAACAGGCATTCGACTAATTGGCAGGACAGCAGAGAAACGCGTTAATTGAATGAAACGTCTCAACAGTCTTCCGTCGGTTTGCGTAGCAGTGTTGCCGCTATTCACTCGGTGCATTTTCCTCGACAAGGGACTCTTTGGGTGAAAAGCGTCAGGGAGCGAATTTTTTGCGAGGCCCCGCCGGGCGGCGTGGCGTGGTGAGCGGGTGGAGCGGGGAGGGAGTAGCCGCCACTGCAAAGCTCATTAGGGGAAGCGGAGCGGAGCAGCGGACTTTCGGGGCGGTTTGGCTCGGCGCGCGCTCGGACATGGATCCCGATGAGATCTGAGCTCGCGGAAGCGGACGTGGGAAAGAGCAACAGCCATCCGCTTGCCCGGCCGCCTGGCTCCACGTGTACGCCCAAAGCGCTTTGCTCTTCGTGGTTTCATTGCGGGCGCTGCATATCGATATACCTGCCTCAAGTAACGAACACATTGCTTTAAATTGTTTCGCGCATGTAATGAAATACCCCAATGTGATGAGTTCAGTCACAATGCCGTGCGACGGTAATGTAGTTTTATTGGAGTGAACAATATGTTCGATTTACCAAGGTATGAATCAACGCGACAATAATCATATTTTAACAACATCAATTTTTTTTCCTTTTTTTGTGGCATTTCATATAAACTTTGCTCAGGTGCACAAACTTCACATTAGTGTATAATATATTTTTAAATTGTTGTAATTTTTAATATGAAATAATTTATTATAAAGAAAGAAACGCATTTACTAAAAGAACTTGCTTTGTTTTGCTTACCGACATTCTGCATTTCATTTTCGTTGAATTGCAAACAGTTGTGTAGCGTCTTAGATGATCATGAAATGAGCTCTCAAAATAATTAGTCCTTGATAATATATACATAATATCTAGAACGTTAATAGAGATCAATTGTTAGTAGACTGCGATTTCTAGTACATTTTCTCACAATCGTGTATTGAGTTTTGTCAGTCAGGCAGCATATCTAATGAATTATATTGCATTTCGTTCTATAACAGAATTTGAAATAATGAAGTGTACCGACTGATATACTTATGTAACGATGACTTATACGGAATAAAATATGAATTATTCCGATCAAATCAAATGAGCATAAAATGTTTATTATTTTTGAAAAAAGATTGCGTTAGTGTTATCACATTACTCTAGCTCATACGAATTTATTTCGCCAATTGTATGTTATGCTAATAGAAAATTGAGTTTTAGGGTGATTTACGAATAAAAATGTTTATCGAAATAACATAAACATCAACTGGTCTTTTCATGGGAATGCAGGAATAATGTAAAAACTTAATCAAGATGTAAATCATCTGTTGACGAGGCGAATAAACATGTCAACATTGCATTCCCTGACATACCATTGCACGTCCGTCCTCAATTCGCAGCAAGGGTGACGCAGACTTAGGAGTGCTTGCGAAAGCTGCGGAAGCAAATCCAGAGGGGGATGTAGGGCAGTATTGCAGGGTGAAGGGTTAGAGAGCGCGTGACAAGGATGCGACGAGCCTCTAGAGGGCAGGTATGGTGTAAAGCGAGAGACGTAGCTTTGCCGGGATGGCGGTAAATCAGATGTTTTCATAGTACGTGGAGAATACGGATTAGTTCTTTAATATTTAAACGTAGCAAATACACTCGGTCAATGCAAATGAAACGGCAGGGTGGGCGTAAGATCGACGCGTTCTTAGCAGATCTTGCAGCGGCGGCGGGGCGTCTGTCTCCGTCGCCGCCGCGGTGCGCGGGGGAACCGCTCACAATAGCGGCGTGCACAATGCTTCCGAAGGGGAGGCAACCCTGCACGTTCTCTCTCCTTTTTTCTGCTGACAGAAACAAGGGGGAGGAGGGAGACAACGGCTGCGGAGGCAGCGGAGGGGTCGGCAACACCCGGACGGCAAGAGCGCGCGCGGGCGAGCGAGTGCGTTTCCATGGCGCGTTTTAGGTAACGCGGGCGTCGTGACGCCACTGCGCTACGCTCGCCCGCACACGCGACGCCGACAGGTGTGTCCGTCCCCCACCTCTGCCCCTTCCACCGGAGGCCCTCGCGTGCGGACGCGCGTCACGGCGGACGCGCTACTGACGCGCGCGCGCTCTCTCGCACCTTGCAGGCCCGGCGATGGCGAAGTAAGCGGCGGCCGGCGGCGCGGCAGCGGCGGAGCGCGGAGCGGCAGCGGCGCGCGGCGAGCGGGCCGGCCAACTGCGCGAGCCCCGGCGGCAGCGAGGGGGGAGTCCCACCGGCGGAGGAGGGGAGGACGTGCCTCCTTCAGCCTGCCACTGGCTACGTCACCTCCCCTACCACGCGCCAAGGGGAGAGAACCCTCGGCCAATAAGAGAAGGGCTTTCTTATGATGTCATCAGAAGAGGAAGCCGAATGCTTCGGGTTGTACGGAGATAAACTGCTGAAGAAGACTAAACGCACGAGACAGCGCGTGGACGCGGGCGAGCCCAGGAACAGCTACTCGTCTATCCCCAACTTCAGTTCGCGCCCGACCTTCCTGAGCGGCGGGAGTCTGTACGGCGCGATCTTCAGTCAGAGCCACCAGCACTTCGGGCTCTTCGGGCCGGGCTTCGGGCCCGCAAAGATGCTGAACGAGCTGCTGGGGCGCCAGGTGAAGCAAGCCACGGATGCGGCGACGGCGGCCGACACCATGATGGCGATGGACTCTGCGAACGCAGACGTCAAAGCGAATTACGATTGTTTGAACGCGACATCCGTGATACGGCGCGGTTTAGAAGAAGACGGCAGCCCGCCCCCGAGTGACCTCGCGCATCACATGCTGCGCGACATCCTGCAGGGCCGAAAAAAGGACCTGCTGACTCTGGAGCAGGAGCTGCGCGCTGTCGGTGCCAGCGGCAACGGTGCGGAAGCCAACTCGCCTGACAACAATAATAGCATCAACAACAATAACAACAACGAACTGAAGAACGGCGGAGTGGCGAGCGGCGTCACCGGTGGAGACGGCAGTGACAGCGAGGCGACGACGGGCAGTGCGCAAACACCGCAGGGCGCGGGAGCGGGAAACAAGCCCGCCCAGGCGCAGACACCCAGCCAACAGAGCCAGGGTCAACAGACACAAACAACGCCCCAGGGCACGCAGTCGCAATCCAATTCGCAGACGCAACAGACGCAACTGAACGGCGGCGACTTGGACACGGACGGCGCCAGTGCGGAGGACGAAGCATCGGCCGCTGCTGCGGCTATGGAAGAGGCGCTCAGCGAAGTGGGCGTGGTTAGCAAACAGCAGCAAGCCGAGCTCATGGAAGACGCGCTCAACAGTATGAACGGCGGCGCGAGTTCCGACACAGAACCTTCGATCGCCTCACCTGCTTCCGAGTCGATGCCCAACGCGAAAGAAGAGGGAGAGACGGACGGTGTCACCGGCGACGCTAAGGAGCTGTCCGAATCCGCGTGCGCGGCGCCTGCGCCGCAGAAGCCTGAACAAATGGAGCTGAAACGCGCACGCGTTGAAAACATTGTTTCGTCCATGCGTTCGAGCCCATCGTTGCCCGCGCAAGTGAACGGCTGCAAGAAGCGCAAGTTGTATCATCCGCAACAACATGACAACAGTGCAGCGGAACGCTACAACTCGGGTTACGGCCTGGGTCTCGGACTCGGGCTTTTCGTCGACGACGACGATGACTTGGAGCCGCCCGAAGTACGCCAGAAGCGGGTTGAGAAGAATGCACTCAAAAACCAATTGCGATCGATGCAGGAACAGCTAGCGGAAATGCAGCAAAAGTATGTACAGTTATGCACGCGCATGGAACAAGAATCGGACTGTCAAGAGGAAGAGGTGTCTAGCGACCTGGAACAGGACGGAGGCAGCTCCCCGCCGCCCGAAAAGGTCGTGACATCGACGCCGGTGTCCACGCCCACTGTCAAGGAAACGGTTCCGTGCTCGCCCATCAACGCGTCCGTGTCTCCGGCCGTGTCCAAGCTCGTGTCAGCCAAGTTGCACGCAGCAGCGGCAGCGGCGGCGGCCGCGGGCCATCCCGTTGCTACGGCGCACGCGCCGCCCCCGCACCAGCACCCGCTCATGCCCACGCTCAACGGCGGCCTCACCATGCTGCAACAGCAACAGGCGGCCGCCGCAGCGCAGGCCCAGCAGGCACAACAGCAGCACCAGGCGCAGCACGAGAGCCACGCGCAGGCCATGGTTCATCACCACGCGCAGCATGGCCATCACCACGCCATGAGCAACGCCGCCGCCATGTACCTCGGCGTCAGTCACAAGATCTTCCTGGAGCAAGAACGGTTGGCTAAAGACGCCGCAGTGGCAGCAGCGGTTGCGGAACAACAGCAACAGCAACAACAACAGCAAGCTCAACAGGCGCAACAAGCGCAACAACAGGCGCAGCAACAACAGCAACAACAACAACAACAGCAGCAACAGCAGCAGCAGCAGCAACAAGCAGCGGTGGCGGCGGCGCAGCAGGCAGCGCAGGCGCAGCCGCCCCACCACCCGCCGCCGCCGCAGCACGGGCCCGGGCCGCAGGGCGGCGCGCAGGGCCCCGCGCCGCAACCGACGCAGGGCCCACCGCAGATGGCAGGGCCGCAGGGGCCGCAGCCGGCGCCGCCGCCGGGCCCGCAGCCGCACGCCGGCCACCCGCACGCGAGTCAGGCGCCTGCGCCGCCGCAGCCCCCGCCGCCCCCCGCGGCACAGCCGCCGCCCCAGGCCCTCGCTAAGGGCTCGGCCGTCTCTGCTGACTTCTCGGAGCGCTTCTCGCTCTTCAAGAGCAACGTCTCTGCCATGGCGCCCGTGTCGGGCTCCGACCTGGAGGGCCTCGCGGACGTGCTCAAGACGGAAATCACGGCGTCGCTCAGCAACCTCATCGATTCGATCGTGTCGCGCTTCGTGCAGCAGCGCCGCTTCCTCAGCAAGCAATCCGAGGCCGCGGCGGCCGAGCAGCTCAACAAGGACCTTCTTATGGCGTCGCAGCTGCTTGACCGCAAGTCTCCGCGAACCAAAGTGATCGACCGAGGCGGAGGAAGCGGCGGAGGTGGAGGGGGCGGCGTCGGCGGCCCCCGCGTCAACGGCAACGCCTTCCCTAACATGGGAATTCCTCACGGCAACAACAACCCCGAAAACAACATCAATACCATGAATCTGCCGCACGTGCGGCCGTCGCCCAACGCCAGCATGTTCCAGCCGCCTAAAGCCCCCGGTGTAAATTCGGCGGCCGCCGCGGCTCTCTACACGTCCATGAGCGGGTTGGGTGGCCACCCCATGAACCCGTTCTGCATGGCGGATGGCCGGGACGGTGGCATGCCCGAGCAGAACGAGGCCCTGAGCCTGGTCGTGGCGCCGAAGAAGAAACGCCACAAGGTGACGGACACGCGCATCACCCCGCGGACGGTGAGCCGCATCCTGGCCCAGGACGGCATGGTGCCGGCGGCGGGCGGCGCAGCCATGGACGGCGGGGCGCCCGGCGCAGTCGCCGCAGCCGCCGCCGCCAAGTACGCCGGCCTCATGGCGTCCACTTCGGGTGGCGGCCCCGGCAGCGGCGCCGACTCGCCCCCGCCGCGGCCTTACCACCCGCCGCCGCCGCCCATCCTGCCCGTGTCGCTGCCCACGTCGGTGGCCATCCCCAACCCCAGCCTGCACGAGTCGCAGGTAAGTCAAGGGCACCTGCCGGGTGCGCGACCTAAGTGTTTTGCGCTGCACGCGCGCGAGTCATGCCGCCAGTTCGTACGGTTCTAAAGAAGTGAGGTTGTAAAGGGGCACGGACGGAGGGAGCTTACGGGGAGGGAGGGGGTTGCGGCGCCCGATCAATCGACTTGAGTCCTCAGGAGTCGCCCTACGGCGGGAAGAAATCTTACAGAGCCCTGCCCGAGAGTGAGCCTGGGATGAAAATGAGAGTCGAGAGAATGCGAGACGGAAAAGAAGGGAGGAAGAGAAGGCTCTCTCGCCCCTACGAACGGTCGATGACCGGGGGCGAGGGCGTTCGTTCTCTCTGCGGGCGCCGCAAAGACGGAGAAGGGAGTAGAAGCGTGGGCGGGGGGTGGAGGGAAAAGGGTGCATGCTGCGAGAGCGTGCATACTACAGCGCCACCCCCGCCGTTGCGCAGGTGTTCTCGCCCTACAGTCCGTTCTACACGAACGCGCACCAGCAGCACCAACAGCACCAGGCGCAGCAGGCGGCGCAGGCGCAGGCGCAGCAGGCGGCGCAGGCGGCGCAGCAGCACCTGGTGTCGTCGTCGCCGCCCGGCCTGGGCGCGTCTGGCGATCCCCGCGACTCCCCGCCGCTGCCCCACCCGCCCACGCTGCTCCACCCCGCGCTGCTCGCAGCCGCGCAGCACGGCGGCTCGCCCGACTACGTGTCCCTGCGCGCCAGCTCTGCGCTGGGCGGCGCCGCGGGCGACAGCGTCGACCGCAACTCCGACTGCAACTCGGGCGACGGCCCCTACGACGGCATTCAGCCTACAATATCCTTTTCAATGCTGCACAAACGCTCTGCGAGTTGTCACTTGTTGATGGTTCTAGTGTTGCCTTCTCCTTCTGGGAGGTGGGCGCCCCACGTGTACGAATGCATGTTTTCGATATGTGGGCCTGTAAATGCACACATCTCAATGTTGAATGTGGATTTTCATATCTTAGAATAATACTAAATATTGGAAAATTACTTTGACTAGGAAAACAATTTGCAAAAATGTCTAATATATGGACCCATTAATCTGTTATTCCGAGGAAGTAAAAAATAGTGTTACAAAAATAAGTATTGTTTATGTGAATTTTAATCAGGTCTGGGTATCGAATATTTCGGTATGGGTATTAAAAATATGAGTTCCAGTGGGTGCACGTGTTCTTTTTTATTAATACAGCTTTAAATAATTTTAGTATACAAAGTTTCTTTTACGCCATTTATGTTTAACTAACACTGTCCATCTCCAATTATCTTCATTGTGTTACTACACAACGATAATATTTGGATTAAATTTTAATAGTAACGTACAGTATAGTTTTATTTTTTCGTATCATTTATAATGCGTAAATTATGTTATTCTTTTAAAACATCTCAAATAATTATCAACGATTGCCGTTGTTTCTTTTTCTGTTCTTTTGAATGACAGTTTCTTGTGTATCTTTCAGCAGTCTGTTTTTGTCTTCTGTACATCATTGTGTTTGAACTAAAGGTTTTCGTATGTCTATTTTTTAAAAAGGATTCATTAGTAATCTCTGCATCTACGTTTCCTTTGTTTTCTTCTTACATTTCTGAAAGATTAGTAACTCTGCTGGCTTCATCAGTATTGTAAACGTTTTCACATATTCTCTCTGTTTTTCTACTCAGCTACTTTTGGCGGATTCCCGAAATATTGTCATGGCATTTGTAAGGTTTATTTCCTCATTTCTCTTGGTGATATTGTCCGGGACACGCCCTCTGTCGGCATTCTCTTCTGGGCCTACCCCTTCGCCCTAGGCATCGCGAGGGTGGGCGGGGCGCATGGGCGGGGCGCGTGGGCGGGGCGCGTGGGTGGGGCGTGGGGCGGCGCTGCGCGGCGTGGCAGCCGCCGGCGCCGGGCATCGACGCGCGCACTCCCGCCGCGTGTCTTGGCCCGCGAACACGCGGCCGCGGCCCGAGCGGCGTGTGCGCGAATCGATGGGCGGTGGCGCGGGGGTGGCGCGGGCGTCGGAGGCGGCGGGGTCGCGCGTGCGCATGCTGCGCGGCGCCGCCTCCCGCCCCCTCCGCCCCCACCCCCCACCGCCCGCTCCTATGCCCGGCACGCGCGCCGTTGGCGCCGCCTCCTTCTTCCCCGTCGTCAGCGCCGCCTAAGTTTTCACGCTTCTTTCGCGAGATTGGGGAATGTTTCATACGCGTCTTAATATTAAGCAGAACACCCACAACGCAGACCGTAGACACGCCCTCTGCCCTCCCTCTGCAGTATTCACAGCCGGTTTTACACTTCGAAGCGGAGCGACAAAGGCAGAGGCTTTTCTTTCACCGGTTCGATACATTTCTAAGTGAGCTCTTCGGCGTTTCGACTTGTTACTTCCCGACGTCCAGCCCCGCCCGCTACCGCCCTGCCCCGCCCCGCCCCACGACGACTCGTCTAAGTCAAACTTTGTATTCGTCGAAGGCGGGCCGGCTTATCGCTGACCCACGCCGCCGCCTCACCGTCGGCTGAACCGCGGCCGCCGGCGCCGAGGAAAAAAGATGTCATATCAAATGCACAAACGGAGATTACAGACAGAGGACTAAACTTCTGAAAGGAGGAAATTACGAATTGATGGACGCCGTCATCACGTAGTCCGTCTTTACGGCCTTGCTCTTGTTATTTGGTCGTTTCTTATTCAGCCGAGTTCTCTTGTAACTGCGCTCAATTGCTAGCGTGAGAACGCGGAGCGCTGCGCCGGATGGACACGTCTTGGCGGCGTTCCCCGTCGCCCACGCCACCTTCGCCGTCTCCTCCCACGCTATCCACGCTCTATTATTCACAGCTGCCCATAAGCATGCGTTTTAAAATCCATACCGGGCAGTCTGTCGTGTCCCTAAGGCACAATAATTCATTTCCAATCCACAAAAGAAATTGAGACTGCCCTCTTTTTTCGAGACGACTTCGTCATGCGTGCCACATAATATATCGGCCGTGTTTTACAATACTGATTAATGCAGAGGCGTCCGCACGCGGGCTTCGGGGCCTCCTTTCGTGAAGGGGCGGCGCCGCGAGGGCGGGGCGCCCGCTGGATTTAACGTCTCCTAAGCTGCGGACGCGGCTGTCGCGAAGTTGTAAGACTGCCTCGACCCGCACTCCTAGCAGCAAATCGCATTTGGGCGGGGCGTAGGGGGAGGATCTTCGAGAGCTTTTGTTTGGCGACGCGAAACCTTAGCGCGTCCGCGGCGAAGGAAACCTTAGGCGAGGCCGCAGACAGACACTGGAGCCACCCCGCGATACGCAGCCCGTCGGCAGCGCCCTGCCCGCCCGATTCGGTGGAAAATGATCGTAGTCTGCCACTTAACCCTACGAGGTTGACCGCTCCCCTCGCCCTCCAGCGCGGACGCCCCCTCACTCCGGCCCGCCCGCCTCACCCCGTCTCCCGCTTGCCGTGGCCTCGTGCGCCGCCGCGGTAACGGGCCTCAAGCATGACAATTGCACGCCTGCCTCCCTTATTTTAATTCGAACTAATTTCTATAGTCTAAGAAATTTCGACTCATTAATATACGTTTGCACAAAGTTTGGCGTAATTTTTGTTTTAATATTCCTGACTTTTCACTAAGTTGATAAAAGATAGGGAACACGCATCTGATTGCATGATCCGCGGCAATCGCGCACGGCAGGCGCCCGCGCTGCCGTCATTAGGCTCTCAGCGTAAACAGAATAGGGAAGCTGCCGCAACGCGCTCATGATTCTTTCCCGCGCCGCCGGTCGCCGCTCGCCCTCGTCGTTCGTCACCGGCGGCGGCCGCGGCGAGGCCCCGCGCGCGCTTCGCCGAATTCGTAAGCGCTGCCGCTCGGCGCCAAGCAGCCAATTCGAACGTTCTCGGAAGCGTAGGCGCGTGAGACGACTGAGGCTGCGCGGACTAGTCATGACGTGTCACTCCTTCCAGCCACCTGCTGCCCGCCGTTGTCTCCAGCCTCGTGTTTTCGAATTTCTATATGATCGTTAACTTCTTTTCCTCTAGCGGCTTCTCCCGTTCATCCCGACACTCTTGTCGTGTTTTCCTTTTAACAAAATAATATTGCTGATCTTTTTCATATCCAGGGTCGATCTCCGCCGGATATTTTTCCCCTCTTGTTTCGTTTTTAATTGTTCTCCATTTTCTTTTCTCGTGTGCTTCTCGATTTTTCTTTGAATGTCAATTGTTTCAGTTTCTTGTATAAGTAACTTCACCTTTTGTTTTATTCTGTGACTTTTTCTCTCATCTTCCCATTTTCCTCTTGTTCTATTTCTTTGTAGACCTTGAATCTATTCTTTTGTCTAATTACTTTTATTGCCCTGAATTTCATCTTCCCTACTGGTGTATCCTTTCCCGTCCCGAAGCTCGACTCATTTGCCGGCTGGGGCCTCTGTTTGTGTCTGGAACACATGTTTACGGCCACCACAGAGGGCACTTCGTTCCCACTCGCAACTGTATGCATGTTGTTGCTTGTGTGTGTGCGCGTCCGCCGTCAATTGCTCGTGTGTGACTGCGAGGTGCGCGTGTGGGTGAGTGTGTTTATGTGTTTGTCTCTGTCTCTCCCTCTCCCTTTCTCAGTTTGTCGGAGTACGTCAATTCGCCTGTGCGTGACATCCTCTCTGGACTTCTCGTCCACTCGTATATGCACGAGTGCAAGTATCAGTTGTGCGGTTTCTCCATATGCAGATCTGCGCAGATGGACCTACCGGTGCAGTTATTGATCTGTCCTCTGAACCACATTAAACCTGTCAAAACCTCTTGCGCAAGTGTTGTAGTACAACAGGAGACAGTTCAGTGTATTCGACCAATCACTGACTGTCCTCTTTCACTTCTGAAACCTTCCTCTCTGTATTAATTTATGCACACCAATGAATTAAAATTCCTTGATGATTGTAGTTAGTTTACTTGAATTGTTAAAGCTTCCGTATGCTTTACTGAAATTATACTGCTATAGGTAGATGAAACAATTATCAACTCGACAGCTTTAATATAAATATTGATAAAAATGTAACAATTCATAAAAAAATATTAAAATTTTGTATGTCTTAGTTTCACTAATGGATTACCGTTTGTTGTGTATTAGTTACGTTTCCTCTGTGTTTCACTGATTTAATGTACTTAATATTTTCTTCATCATATCTAGTGCATATGATTAATCATTATCCTAGTTTTCTCAATCATTTATAATTCAAGTCATTTTGAACTTTTTATAATCCAGTTTACGTATCTGCCTTAATTTTTTTTTTATTTTAATGTTATTACATTATTCTACATTTTCTATATGATCTCTTCTTTTTGTAGTTATGTTTTTTTTGATATGTATGTACTTATTTCTAGAGCGATTTTTCCTTAATAAGAGTTACTCGTCGACACTGACACCGATGCACCTTCGGAAGGCCAAGCTCATGTTCTTCTGGGTTCGGTACCCCAGCTCGGCCGTCCTCAAGATGTACTTTCCGGACATAAAGTTCAACAAGAACAACACCGCTCAGCTAGTCAAGTGGTTCTCCAACTTCCGGTGAGTACGCGCCCAAGTCGGCGCTGCCGCGCGACCTCGCGGTTCCCGCTTTCCCCATGCGCTGGTCGAACTCGGCATCAAATTGAGTGGACGAAAGCTTGATCTCGAGGAATAGAACATATACTCTGTTGAGAAGGCCTGAATGTTCATGTTTTCTTTTCAATGAAAGGTCGTATTATCATGATGTGCAAACCTTGAAGGATTAAAAGAATGCGTGTCATACAGTATCTTGACCATTGTCTGTTTTTTAAAAGAAGCAAGTGAGTTTATTTAATTGTATATCTATGAGCTTCGAAGATTTATATAAAGTTGTGAATAACCCGTATATGTGATTTTGAAAAGTTGCTGGAAATAGTCAGGATTATTGCAGCGATTTTTCAGCGTATTTTAGATCTCGTCGCAGTAAAATTTAGTCATATCGAACCCCTAAATAACAATAGTCACTAATATTTTTGAAATTAAATTTTCAATTGTTAAATGAGAATCTTTACTGTTCTAAGACCACACTGTTGCAACCTATCATTTTCCTTGTTTACTCGTGAATTCAGGAACCTTCATTTGCAAATTTTCAATATGCTAATGGAATTGATTTTATTTCTTCGCTTTTCTGGAGATAGAATAATGAGCAGTTTTTGGGGTCTGTAGGTTACTCGTGTCAAGATTGTATCGTCAGGAAATGTGAGCTCATTCATGACGAATGAAAAAACGAAGGATGTTCATTTCAATTATGTTGTAATTGATAACCATCAATATTAATTGGATGCGTGTGATGACAGTGGTGGTTGGCCGATTTGCTGGCGTCTACAGAAGGGTCCCGCAGACGTGGCCTTTAGGCGGATCACCCCTTAGAGGGGCTAAATAAATCACGTGTAGCCGGGACAGGACAGACAGGGTGCACACCCTCGTGCGACATACTTTGTGTTTGAGGTGGAGCCAAGGAAGTACAGGGGAAGTTTCCGACGGTGAAACGGCTCCCCTTGTATGGAAAACACGAGGGTTCTAATTTTCGAGGGGAAGACATCCTGGATGAAGGGTATAGGAACGCTCCAATTGTCATTACCTTGCAATATTGAGACTAAAATTTAATACTTATTAAAATATCTCTTGATATTTGCCAAGCTGTAAGACAATAATGTAATCGATACCACGTCTTGAATGATACTTGTTCATTATTTCGTACTTGAATTACATGTAGTCGATACACATACGGCTCTTGTAGTGCCATCCTATTTCAGGCACTTCTCTTAAATATTGCAAATTCACAACATCACGTGAAATAAACTGACATTATAAAATTGAAATTTGAATTTGGAATTGCACGAATACAAGTTTCATCCGTCTTAACGCATTGTTTTCACTTATGTTCAGTATTTACTGGTGAGTGAAAAAGGTTTCCTATGACAACATCTGTAAACACTAGGTGATCACCATCAAAGTTTTTCACTAGACGTCAGAGCTAGAAAAGTGTCTTTCATAATTAACATACTCGTGAACACTTGTTTCAAATGAGATATCACTATTTTTTAACAACAGAACTGCCGTTCTTGACAAATAATTTCAAGATACCTTTAGTCCTTCAAAACAACGACAATGTCTAAACATAGTAGAAATCAACGTAATGGTAGATATTCCTCCATTAAATGGGTGGCAAATAGCTTACACTCTTCTTAAAATATCACAATTTGTAATTGATAAATTTTGTAGTGAGTAACTATTTACTGAATTCATGAAGCTTACATTAAGTTTGCTTTACAAAAGGGAAGGGGAAAAAATACACGTGATAACAAACTGATAAATATAATTACCAATAAATATTGCAAAAAAGAATTTAATCTTCTACTTTTAAATAACAATATAATTAGTGCAAATAAATTTAACATTTCATTCTTTAAATCATTTAAGTATCAATTTAGGTAACTTTTGAATTAATCCACGATGAAATACAGTTTTACTTGTTTACTATTTATCATTTAATGCTAATACAGAGCAAACAAGTCCGCGTTTGTTCAGAATCAATTTGCTGTATTTTATAATCCTCATTATTAGTTTGCTTCAAATATTCAATTCAGCAATGCTGCTTGCGAACTTTTCGAGTTTTCATTGAGGATAATTTTTATCTTAATCCTCTTTCCCTTGAATTTTTTTGAAAATCTTTGATATTAGTCCCTGTTAATAAATATATATAATTTTCTTTATATATTAAAATTATTTTCAAAGATAAATTCATATGATAAATTATTGTTTTACTAGACATTTGTTGTGAGTCTCCACTTGTGCTGGAGCGTGGAGCAAATGACCCCAGTTTCTTGGATGCCGCTGAATACGATCAATGGATCAAAAGTATATGTGTCACGGAATACAAATCCTGCTGTGTTCACTACAGTGTTTTTTCTCATTTTACACGCAGAATTGCAGTGTCCGTATTCTGTTAAACTTTATTTATTGAGAAGTAAACATGGATATTCTTGTGAAACGTATTCGAGTTCAGAGTATACCAATTTCTGTCGATTACGATGAATTTTGGATAGTAAATTTTTAAATATTTTCAACTTCTTTTACATGCAGAACAGTTAATTTTCGGTTTTGGTTTAATTCAAACGCTTGAAGAGTCCTTTCGCCTGATAATTTATCCAAATTTGAGACGAGAAAAAATATTTTTTTTATTGCATGTTATATGGAGAGTATTATTGTATGAATTAATATTTAATTTCTATCCTTTCACGTATCAGTGTTCGATGTGTGCATATTTGTGACGTCTTTTATTTATCTTATAGGCCTGAAGATTTTAATTTTATCTCAATGTTTTTGATCAATTATAAATAACATTTGGTGGATTATTATTTTTGTCATATATTTTAATATTACAGGTACATTAAAATATGAAAATCGTCATCTTATTCAATGCACATTTTCGAGAATTCGGTTCGCCAATATTCTAATAAATATCTTAGTGTGTCTAAAAAGATACGTTTCGTGTAAGGAAGTAAGGAATCTCGTACGATACGAGTAGACACCAACAATACTTGCATGGGGTAGATGATTGTTATCGCCGTTGTCGACGCTTGTCCGGAGACGTGCGCGATCGCTACGACTCTAGACACCCGATTCCCCCGCTTTTAAGACACGATGAAATTACCGCGGCCGCGATAAACTGTTGCCTTGAGCGAGCAGCGAAGAGCAAAGTTTTCCTGGTGCTTTGTAAAGTACCTTGCGCACTGTTCCCGTAACATCCACCGCGGATTGTGGATGACCGCCCGCCTCACATAAACAAATGCTCGAGAGTCCGGCTCCCGCTCCGTCGATGTGGGTTCGATATCGGGGGAGAGCCGAGCAGCGCCGAGGGGAGGGGTGAACGAGCGGCGGGGGGGGGGGGCGCGTTGGATAATAATTTGAGTTCGTCCCCGGTGCGCGCATGGCCTGTCGGATACCTCGTTGATAATATTGACTGTTGAGCCATAATTTAAAGCAGCAAGAACTGGACGGACACGATCGCAGCCTCGTTGGCCCGGATCGCTTGACCTGGCGCCCCCCGAAACGGTCCCCCCCCCCGGATGCCGGTCGTACGCACGCCACCCCTGCCCGCGGCTCACATCACGCTCCGGAAATGGCACGCCTGCCGGCGCCTGCCGCAGCTTATTATTTCTAATTATGTGCGCGTGTAAAGTTGTAAACAAGCTCTATGGCTAATTAATGCATGTAAGGCGATGTTACTTGTCCAGTTTGCAAATTTGCCGGTGGGAGCGAATTGATAGAAACTGAGGGAATGCTTACTTACCTCGTGATATGCTCTTTCTAGATATGTAAAAGCAACTATGCTGTTAAATGAATTTTTACATGATGTGATTAAATTTGTTTACATATCGCTATTGCTTTTCACGAACGATTGTTTCCCTATGCTGTGCTGTGCCCAGAGACTGGACTGGCGCGCATCCGTGTCATAGTGTGTATACAGTGAGTGAAGGGGCAGAGTAAACCTGGGGCGGAGCCTCCTCCCACTCGGTCGCACCTGACGGGCTCGCGCGCCGAGCGCCTTCGGAGAAGAAATTTTAAAGAGAATGTTTAATAGGAGTCAAACTTACAGAAAGTTGGATTGTGTTTTTTCGAATGGTCCCATAAATGCGTTAATAACTGAAAGATGTCCTTAGTTAGTCTGTTTTAATAAAAGCTGCGGAGACCGCAGGCCGCGCTTCCCACCGCGCCGCACGCAGCGAATAACCTCCCCGCCCTCCCCTCCCTCTCCACCTCAGCCTTCCCCGCCGTGCCCCGCCCCGCCGCGCCGCACAGCGTGCTGCCTATCCCCGCTTCGCACGCGAAAGGCTGGCCAGGTAATTCTCAGCGGCGAAACGAGAAGCGGAGGAACACGGGCGTGGGTGTCGGCGCCGCACACAACTCTCGCTGCGTACTCACTAGAAGGCTCGTGGTCGCGTGCTATCCCTCCAGGCGAAATGGTCGCGGACTTAGCGTGACCATTGCGTTCGCACATGACAATTTAGCAAGGGAAAAATAAATTGAATTTGGCAATACGTTCGCTGCGTGTAAAGTAGTATTCAGAGAATTCGTTGCGTGTAAAGAAAGAAAGAAATGCTCAGTACAGTACGTGATTTTAGTTGTTTGTCAAGACGATTAAACAGATGTAAGTTCGTACAGCAACAGTAAAATTAAAACATATTGCTCGGCTTATCTTTCAAAGTCGGAATGTTAATTGTGATCTGAAGCTAATTACTTTTTCATAGCTTCCTCTCTAGTCTCTACTACATTTTTAAAATCATTAGCAAACTCGCTGTCCGTAATCATGCACGATATAAGTGCAAAATATTATAGGAAACCTGAACAACCACACGCAAACACTGCGTAAATATTGTGACGCGATGCTGGTCTCAGTCCCCCTGCCGACGTCGTCGAGGCGCGTTCCGCGATGTCTTTTTCGAGTCCCCTGCGGAAGCATCGGTGAGCTACAATGCTGAGTTTTCTGAAGAGCCGCGGGTGCGCTCGCTTGGAGGGCCTCGTCGCAGCGTCCCCGGCGTCGCCACCCCTTCAGCCCGCGTGGCGTGGTGCGGCGCGGCGTCTTTCAGGGCGGTCGCACACGCGCGGGAGGGGCGCCAAGACGCCGCAGGGAGTAGTGGGATGGCGGGCTGCTCTCTGTGCGCAGCTGCGGAGGGGAGCGGCGCTTGGCGCGGAGGTAGGCACAGCGCGTGCGTACAGCCTCTGCGTACAACTCACCTCCCTTAAGTGATTCAAACGGATTCTTTCTCGGCTAGACGCTGGATCAACTCTAAAATTGAAATAACATATTTGCTGTGGCTTTCGCGGTAGATGTTTAAGCGAGAGTGAGGAAAAACATTGAAAGTCGGTAAAATATTTTTTAATACGTTAAAATATGAAATATTCGTTACGTTATGGACAGTGATCATACAGACATATAGTCCGTGACTCTATCGAAACTGATTCGTTAAAGGGATAATTCGACTAATGGAGAATGTAATAGAAGCTAAGAAAGTGAAGCAATTCTTAGTTGCCGACAGTCATAAACAAGTCGAAGAAAAAAAGAAGCAGTGCAATGATATTTGAGGTTCTTAGACTTTATCGCACGAGGAATTAGTTTTTAGTATCATCAGGAAATGATAGTTCGTTAGAAATGAATATCAAGAGATTTGTTGGTTAGTCACTGACCAGGGGCCAACGAACGCCCAGTCCTTCTACCACAAGCCCCTTCTCTCGTTTACTGGTTCAAACTTCCGACCTGCACCTCGCGTTGTCTCCCGCCCCGTCCACCCGGTCGCCCATCGACTCGGCGAGTCTTCCTTCCGCCCACCGCCCAGTTCCGTGCCCTCTGTCCGCCCCATCGCCTACCGTCGCACCGCGGCAGACTCCTCAAGTCCAATTACAGAAGTTGTCCCAGTAAACCTCAAAGCTTTCGCTCGTGCATTCCTATGGTCATAATTGTTCCGAAGTGTATCCTGGCCAAGTTGGCCTTACCTCAACGGGCAGGGCTCGGCAGGCGCGCGGCGCTGTGTTTGCCCCAAGAAACCCTGTCCAGTGTAATGAAACATCGCCAGCAAGGCGTCCAAGTTCCCGCTAGCGTAATTCCGGGAGAATTAGTTTCGGGACGTTGCGGGGAAGAGCGCGGCCAGGGCGGGAAAGCGGAAGAGGTGTGAGGGCAAAGGGCGTCGCGCGGTG
This sequence comes from Gryllus longicercus, assembly GCA_038098605.1. NCBI lineage: Eukaryota > Metazoa > Arthropoda > Insecta > Orthoptera > Gryllidae > Gryllus > Gryllus longicercus. The sequence goes on from JAZDUA010000001.1 coordinate 4,026,964, forward strand.
AGGCGACGAGAGGGAGGGAGCGGCGCCGGGTCGCGAGCCGCGGACCGCGCAACCGCGGGCGGCGGTAGCCGCGGCCGTGTCCCCGCTAATGGCACGTGTTGCATGCGCCGCAGGAAATTGCTCCTTCCGACATGCAACGGTGGGCAGCGGAGGGCGCGGGCGCGGGCGAGGGGGAGGGCGAGGGCGCGAGGTGCGTGCGGCTGCGTGTGGGGGCGGAGCTCCTCGTCGCCTGCGCTGCACCGCCCCCGCAGCCCGGACCCGCCCCCAGCAGCCGCCTCTGTCGCTCGACGCGCCCGCCCGACGCCGTCGCTGCGTCGACCGTCGCCACCGCCGCGCGTCTCCGCGTAAAGTGCACCAGCAGGCGCGGCCGCACCTTGAAATAATGAATAGTAATTAGGATAGGCTAAGAATCGCAATTACGCCCCTTCTTGGCAAGCGGCGGCGGTGGCGGGGCGAGGTGGGGCGAGGCGGGTGTCCTGGGGCGGTGCGATGGCAACGGGCGCTGCGGGGAAGGGCGCGGGCGGGCGGGCGGGCGGCGGGGGCAGAGGGGGCGGTGGCGCGGGGCCGCGAGCGCTGCGGTCTAAATGCGCGCGCGGATACAGAGCGAAGAGAGCGCAGGCCGCGGAAGGTAGGGAGGCAGGGCTGCGCGCAGGCGGGGACGAGGAACTTACAGAAGTGAGAGAGGAAATGTCAAGGGACAGAAACGGAAAAAAGAGGCATGTTCACTAATTAGAGCCAAGACCGTAATTAAGTAATTTTTAATTAAGTGACTCCTGACTTGGTAATTCTACTGTGTGATGAGAGAAGCCGGGAGAGCGGCGAGAGGAGAGGTGGATGGATCAATCCGCGGCCGCGTTTCTCCGCCCGCCGTCGTACCCCGTCCCTTTGCCCCCCTGGCCCCCGGCGGCCTGCCCCTCCCGCCGCGCACGGCCCGCGCCGCTCCACGCCATCCCGCGCCGCCCCGCGCCGCCCCGCGCCGCCCCGCGCATCCCCGCGCCCCCCTGCGCCCTCACACAGTCGCCAAGGCGGCGTTGGGCGCACACACACGCCGCGCCGGCCGCGCCTCCCCTCTCTGCCCCCGCACCACTCCCCGCTGCCGCTTGCGCCCCACGCCGGGGCCCCTCGTCTGCCGCGCCCTGCCTCCCTCGTCCTCCCTTCGCAACCCTTGCCGCCTTCGCGGAGATCGCCGCGCCACAGTCGCCCAAGTGTCAAGTATCGGAAAGTTCGGAGGCATGAGCGATATAAAAAAGCGCAGACATCTTGGTTTGTTTTCTATGGCGAGTAACTAATTAAAAATTTTGAACTGCGGGATGAGAACCCGGTGTGTCGCCACGACTCTGGATTAATTGTGTATTGAGCGCTGGAAGACGTGCGTGGGGGATATGGGAGGATTAGTCGAAAGGTTCAACGTCAACTTTGTATTGAGGTAGTTAATCCAACTACACTGTAAGACTTTTGTTGAATTTTAGTGGCGTTGTTTCATTTAGATTCGTTCGTTTTCAGTAACGCTTTTTCTAATTGCTTAGACGCTAGAGCATATTAATTGAGCTTTTTCTGTGAGAACTGAGAAATAGTAAGTCTAATTTCGTATGCGATATGTAACAAAGAAACAAAAGATGAAATGTTGCATATATTTCAATAAAACATAGATTATTTTTAATACAAGTAGTTCAAGATTATTTTAAAGACATTTAAATAGAATGCCTCGACAAAAATTATGTAGTTATGTTGACGCGATATGTATGACAATGTGCTTAACTAAGAACACCTATATCCATTTAATGTTGTTAATGTGTATACCATTTATTACATTGACATGATAAACTGATTTATTGACTTCCGAAAGGGTGGGATTCCACATACAAAAAAGTAGAATGGTATGTTTTTCATCATTAGGTTTACAACTCATAAATTTACATTGTATTATATCAGAATGCAGACATCCCTCCCTTCAATTACGTTGACTCACAAGAGTATTTCTGGAGTAAAATAAGATGACCGATAAAACGAACCATGATGTTTTGTTTCCGTCGTTCGCTTCTACTTGCCGGCGGACAATGGGAATTCTCAGGTGTGGGTGTGAACCCGGGAGAGAAGGCGGACTCGTTGCGTCGTGATGCATCGCGATGCCGGAGCGAGGGCGTCACTGGCCACCGCCAGCCTCGGGCTGCCGCCACCACCACCACCGCCGTCACCACGCCACGCTTTCATTAAGCGACGCATGACGAGCAGAGCGGCCGGCAGCGGCGGCGGCGGGCCTGCGCTTTGATCTCGCTAATTTACAGGTAGCGAGCTGTTGATCCACCACAAGAAATACCCGCGCGTAATTGAATTGCTTCACAATTAGTTGAAAAGCGATATGGGATTGTTTATTCGCGGGCGGTTTTTGACGCTTCACGGTACCGGAGGGGGAGGCGCAGGCACAGGAAACGTGGAGGCAAGGTGAAGACGAGAACCGCGCGTCTTGCTGGGGGCGGGAAAAGCGGCAGGGCCACAGCGCGACGGCAGGAAACAACGACCTGAGGAATGTAGATGAGAATGGAAACGGGCGATTAGAATCTTCCCTCGCGAATTTAATCTCTATCAACATAAGCGAATCTGATCACGGTACGCGTCATTTCTTTCTCGTGACCAATGAATGTCTGATAAACGATAGAATGTTCGCAGGGATTGAACATTCGACTGAAAAAAATACTTATAAATTAATCACAGAACTGTAATAATTTTCAAAGTCTATGCTTTGCCACATGATTGACACCCACGTGCGATTGAACCTATATTTATGAATTTTTGAACTGCTGATTGCGGAGATACTTCCGTCTAGAATCGCATTTTCACCCACCGTGGCCGCACTCGCGAGCGGCCCCCACCGGCTGCACGCGCGCCCACCGGCGTCACGGCGATCCGTCAGCGCATTCTTCTGCGCCGCCGGGTAATTACCGCTGCACCTTTGCGTTACTGGCGCCGCGCACGCCATGTGCGCCGCCTCCACTACCTCCGCCGCCTCCGCCGCCTCCGCCGCCCCTTGCGCCTCGGCCAGAGTGCGGAGCCGCGTCGGGGCGCGCGCCGACTCAAGCGGGGCACCTCCGCCGCCGCCGCCGCCGCCGCCCCCGCTGCCGCCCGCAACCGGCTCGCGTGCGCGCCACGCCACCTCAGCGCCGGCAGCGGTGCATCGGCGGGCGGCAGTCCGGCCCCGCCTCGCCACGCCCCGCTAAGCCCCGCCTTCTTCGCTAGGTACTCCGTCGCCCCGCGCCGCCGCGCCGTCGCCTCCTCACACGCAAACTGCCGGCAAGAAAGGAAACAAACGAAAGAATGAAGGAAAGGAAAAGGAAAGGGGAAAGAAACATCGTAACGTTGCAGTAGCCAGCAGCTTCCTTTGCTCACAGGCGCTTAATCACTTTCATTAGCCTAATTACCTTCAGCTGTACACGGGTGCGCCTCTGAGCTGCCCCGCCCCTGCGCGGACGCGGCGCCGGCGCCACGGCGGTCGCCGGCGCCGCCACCGCCGCCTCCACCGCCTCCATCGCCGCCAGCGCCGCCGTCATAGGCGTCCCGCAGAGACTTGGGAACGCCCTCCTTCGGGGGACGTGGGCGGCGGCGTAGGCCGAAGGCCCGCATCCGCCCGCCCGCACGACGCCAGGTGCGTTGTCTGCCCCTCCCCGGCGCCCTGGCTGATACCCGCCGGTCGAGGGTCCCGCTATTTAAACAGCTGCAGATGGCCCACGCGTCGTCTTGGGCTTTAACGCGGCGCCGCGGTGCCGCCACCCCTGTCGAACACAACCGTGCCCCCGCCCCCGCCCCGCCTTCGCGCGGAAGACGGATCGCAGCCAGATGTTTCGGGGCCGCCCGGAGATTGGGGCGGCTGACCGCGGCACCCGCCGCTCGTGCCGCCGCCGATCCAATATTGTTTGTGCCTTGCGGCGGCAGGCCCGGCGGCTGCTCAGCGCCGGTGGTTCGAGCCACACAATAGGCGGTTTTGGGACACTCGATAAACACGTTTCTAGCACCCGATTCTTGAACGTTTTAAATGGATAATATATTTATCGTTATTTTACTTATGGCGTTTTTGTGAGATATTCTACGCAATTTGATTAGTTTAATTCAAACAAAATCGTACCCAAGGGATACGGAAAGCTGCTTCGATGATGTGAAGTTTTGCTTACAGGAGTTACAAAAATACAGTAGCGGCGTCGCTTACGGAAAATGACTGTCCTTTATTCAAATTTATATTTCGGCCTCTGTATTCATAAAATCATATTTATTATTTTAAGGCGGGACGATTCTTTGTTAGAAAAATAAACTATTCTTGAAAATCTTCTTGTAACAATTACCGTTTAACCAGTGCAGGGCCCCAAACCTTACTACTTTATATACAGTGTTTTAATCTCTCCACCCATTTACGATTTAATTCGTGCTCAATTCATAAAAGAAAAGAAGTTCCATAACAAGAGGCATCATCAGAGGTACCTTTTTGTATTCCACCCTCTGGCTTCGCTGCGGCGGGTGAATCCCCCGCCGACGGCTGGCCGACGGCCGAGCAGGAGTGCGGCGCTGCCGCGGCGGCGACCCGCGGCCGAGCATAGCGTGCGGCGTAGGAATCTTCATCGATTGCGTTCAGGACTTTTAATATGCGGTAACGAGATTAGGCGATTACGATCTAAAAGTTTGCGTCCGGGCGCTTGGCGTCATAACCGCGAGCTTCTTAAACGACCCGCTGGCAGGGAACGACGCCGCGCAACCCTCCGCAGAAGAACGCCTGCCACCTATTGTGGCCGTCCCTGGCATGTACTACACTGCGGATGGGGACAGTCTCTGAAAAATTAAGGCGGTAGAAATCAGCAAACGTCAAAGGGCTCTCATAAATCACGAACGTTACCACGTGACTCGTACGATGGGGGGCACGTTTATCATGGAATTGTTAAAGAGTACACGTGTATCCATTGTGGAATTATTTCGACAGTTACATAATTATGACTTGTCGTACGAAGGAGCTACTTCGTATATCTACCACAGTGCGGTTCGACAATGTATAAACTAAGGTAGCAATAAAAACAGACTTAATTACCTTCACTATTTGAACAATTAGTTTTGTCAGCCATAAATTTAATGTCAGCAAAAATATATGCGTCAATTAGTTCACTCAAATTTATAGTAAGTCCATTGTGAGAGATTTCATGTAGGATTAAACTGATGACTCACTTAGATTCAATTATGTCTGAGGCACGCCTAGTAATTTGTCCCCTCAATACCTCAAATGTGTGTTAATTGGCGTCGTGAGGCGGAGGTATCCTAAGCGAATTCCTGCGTTCGCGTACTCTTGGAAGGCGGGTCCAGCAGCCGACAAGAGACGCAAGCGGCGCGTGCGCGAACCCGTCCGAGGCGGGGGTGGCGTGGGGGTGGGGGTGAGCGACCACGTGCAGCGGCGGAGGCGGTGGCGGATCGCTAGGCGTGGCGCACCGCACACCGCGCCGGCGAGACGCTCTGCGAACCGCTTGGCGTGCCGCTGTTTAATCAGTAATTGGGGCTCTCGTGTGAGATGATGGGGTGGCGGTGGCGGCGCTGCGCCGCTGCACGCCGCGTCATTCCTCTCGCGCGAGCGCCGCCGTCTGATAATGAGGCGGCGGCTGGCGCGGGACGGGCGCGATTCGCATCCGCCACTCCACCCTCATTTTTCCTCAAGAGCAAGGATTGCTTGTATAGAGATGGTGTTCTATCATTTGATAACGAAGTGCCGTGCGACGGCGGCGGCGGCGGCGGCAGGGGAGCACGCTCCCGTTCTCGCAGTGCCGTCGCCTGTCGCCTCGCCCCTGTGTCGCTCCCTTGCCAGCCTCCTCGTTCTCATTGATCCACACCGCACACCAAAGCCACTCATGCTCCAATTTACCACTGTCATCGTTTCGTTTTGCTCTCAAATTGTTCATTCTTATTCTCCTCGCTCGTCTCTCTTGCAATGCGGATCTTCCTGATTCTTTTGTTCCTGCCCATATGTTCCCCTCCCAGCGACTGACTGTCCTTCCGTTTCATCGCCACCTTTTTGAAATAGTCTCTACGCCAATGACTTTGCCGTCCTTGTTATCTTCGAAGGTCCTCAGCCGTTTCTTATTCTGCGATGTCTTCTTTCTCTTTTTCTTGCGGTACCGGAACCGTCAAACGCTGCAGCCTAGAAATGACGAAAGAGACGCGCGGGTGTGGCAGACGACGGCCGAGATCGGATCTTCAACTCGCGGGCGGCGCTCGAGACCCGACCGGCCCCCGGCGTCGCGCCGTTAACTTCACACTGCTAATTAGTTGCAACTAATTAATAAGAGAAAATAGCTAATTATGACTTTCCAAATTACCCGAAAGTGGGGAAGGAGAACGAAAGGAAGTTCTTTTTTCAGTTCAAAAGTATCTCTTTTCTCTGTGCGCCGGGAGTCGTGCGGAGCCCGTCAATAGAGGGGAAGGGGAAGGGGGCGGGGCGCGGGGAGGCAGAGCGAAGCGAGACGGCGAGCGAGGGGGAGGCGTCGCGGCGGCGGCGGCGGCGGGGGCAAGAGGAGGTGGGGCGGGCAAGGGCGCGGGCGCGGGCGCCGGCGCGGGCGCGGGACGCGGCGCCGACGAGCGCCGCCCCCGCCACCCTTGCCGCCCGGGGCGAGCGCTCGTTGCATTCTGCGCGCCTCGCAATGCGGAACCAATCTTACAAATTACACGGTTTTTAATGGTTTGAAAAAACCTAGTATAAAAATAGCTGGGGCATTCACGACATTTGCGCCGGGGCGCAGGAGCAGGGGCGGGCGCGAGGACGCGCGAGGATGGTGGTGGCGAGGGCGGCGGCCCGCTGTCTTGCGCCATGCGAGGAGGCGGTGGCGGCGGGCGACAACCGGCGGCCGATTGTGCGCGAGGCCAATAGTGGCGTTGTTTCCCGGGGCCGCTCACGACGACAAAAAGGCAACTGCTCATAATGGGCCGGCAACGGCAGCGAGTTCGCGGGCCGCGGCGGGCGCGCTCGGGAGCAAGCGCTCCTGCACATTGTTGCTTTTTCTTCCGTGCGCGCGAGACGCCCTCTTCTGCGCGCCCCGCGTGCCCCCGCGTGCTCCCGCTCGCCGACGTGCACCCCTGCGCGCCAGAGCGCGCGCCCGCCTGCCGCGCGCCAGGCCGCGCCACGCCACGTAGCGTCGCCTCGCGTCTTCGCTTTGTCCGCTCACCGGGCGCTCGACACGTGCCCGCCCCGCCCCGGCACGCCCCCTCCCGCAGCCACTGGCGCCCCGCGACAAGCGCCCCCTCGGGTGCGATTGCCTCTTCGCTCCGCGTGCCGCCCGCTTCCGCTCCGCTTTCCGGGAGCTCGTTGCGTTAGAAGACGGGCCAATTTAAAATATTTCGCACTTTTTCAAGATTTGACTGCCGAGAGCAACAATGGGGGTCGGCTCAACGAGAAGAAACAGGTGTGAACGCCTGCTTCGGTAAGCTTCGGTATTGCGAGAAGTCGCGCTTAAAATGTCGGATGCTTCGTGAAATGAACAATGCAGTGTCTTTCGTTCTCAAATACTACTCTCAAATTATTGTTTTCTTTTGAACTAAAGACTGTGTTTTCTATGTACTAAACAAAAAGTGGTTTTATCATTGTAAGTCTAAATGTGCTCATTCTATTTTAATTGATTGTTTTAAGTTATTCATATTATTTATCTTAGAAATAAAATTATTACTTGTATGTCTATTGTGTATGTAAAAGAGTTTATGTTAGATTCTTCAAGAAGTTGAAGAAGACTTGAAAAACTCTGACACGAGGTCGTTCACGCGAGAGATGATTTGATAGGTGAGCTTCTTCCACGGCTGCCTTGTCTCAAGAACATGGCTTTTTGGAAGCAAGACTGCAGTTTGCAAGATTGCATGAGTATTATCAGATATGAAACATTGGTGCAAAGATATTGCAAACATATATGAAGAGACTCCACAGACCGTTTCACGTTCGTTTAAAGTTTCGACCAGCGCTATCCCTCCTTTCCCTCTCTATTCTTTATATGTGAACCATTTCCTTTCTGCTTCATGTGTTGACGAAACCTGCATGTCTGTCTGCAGGGAGTTCTACTACATTCAAATGGAGAAGTATGCCCGTCAGGCGGTGAGCGAGGGCGTGAAGAACGCTGAAGACATCCACGTGAGTGCCGATTCGGAGATCTACCGCGTGCTCAACCTGCACTACAACAGGAACAACCACATAGAGGTATGGAGGCCACAGGTGCGCCCTCTTCTGTCACAGCTCTCTTTGCCGCCGCAGGCCGGCCCGCTCCGCGCCCCGCACCCACCTCGCAATAGAATCCTCGAGTCCTACCACATTCACTTAAACATTGGCCTCATTCTTCCTTTATCTTCCGTAATGTGAGTACCAAACCGCTCCGTACTATCCTACATACATGTCGTTCGTTTCCGATTATAACCGGAACGTATCACACTAGTTTCTTGTAGGAGAAATCCGCGAGGAACGTTTTCCTTCACTACTATCTCCAATCAGGCATCCCATTCTTTCCACTAACCTACTAAGTCATTATCCTCAAATCCTCGCCATCAGTCGCTCATACGTCGCTTCTGTGCGTCGTTCAAACGGCGCATAGTTCTGCGATGGGCACTGACGACTTGTCCCTAGAACGCCAATCGCCCTTTGCTCCTCGCTTCCCTTTCTACGCCTCCCCTCCCTTCTCCTCTGCTCCATTGCATGCTCGGGCCGGCCATCCCGCTTCTTTGTGAGAACATGCGGGCGTAGACACCTCAGGCTCACCGTTTTCCGTTGCAGGTGCCCCCTAACTTTCGGTTCGTGGTGGAGCAGACCCTCCGCGAGTTCTTCAAAGCCATCCAAAGCGGCAAGGACACGGAGCAGTCGTGGAAGAAGTCCATCTATAAAATCATCTCCCGCCTGGACGACCCCGTGCCAGAGTACTTCAAGTCGCCCAACTTCCTGGAGCAGCTGGAGTGAAGCGGGCTTCGCAGGGCGCGCCCGCGTCCAGCTTCCCAGTGAACCTCGACTTCGACGCCAAGATCTTCACGCACGTCAAGATCCCAACGACCCGGACGACGACATAACATCACAACACGAGAATGCTTGCGTCTCCTTCGTTCCGTCTTTCTTGCGTTGTTTGTTGTTTCTCTACCGTTCGCTACCGCTCTCGTTTCCTCGGCTGTTTGCCGCCCGCTGCCTCAACGACCCTGAGAGCGAGGCGCGGGAGGTCACCCGAACAAGAGAACAGCATCTGTAAACTGTTTCGTTGCGGCCCTCGGCAAGGCAGGCGCCGCTATCGCACCGTGAGAAGAGGGCGCCGACGGGGCGGCGAAGATGCCCCCGTGCCCACGCCGGAGAGGGGGCGCGAGAGGCGGCGGGGCACCCCGAGCCGGGCCAGTCCCGAGCCGCGCCGCCTCCGGCCGCTCCGCTGCCCGTTTGAGAAGAGAAGTGCCTTCTCACACCTTCCACAACTCTCAATCCGACACGGACCGATGATGTGTGTGTACATAGGACGTTTTGTGTAAGTTTTAGTCGTAAGCTTGGCTGGTGATGGCAAGCGTGGAGCCAGCGCGCGGCGCGGCGCATGCAGTTCGACCAAAGAGGAGCGACGGGGCGGGCCGGCACCGCCCACAGCCGCCCGCCCCCCCCGCCCATGACCTAGTCTCCGACTGCGATGTCGCAAATATCACGTTCGATAGTTCAATGATCCTGTTGAATTGTTTTAACTGAAGTAGACAGAGAGATGTAAAAATATTGTTAACGAGTTTATTATTTCCACACGTGCGCACCAGAGTAGCACAGACGTTTAGCTGTTAGCTCGCAGCGCCGGCCGCCCCGCGCAGCCGAACGCTCTAGTCAAAACTTCCTGCTGTCTTAGTTCATCTTTGTAATCAGATCTATGGTGAAAATGTTTAAAAACAAACTTTGCCTTCTGATGTTGAACGACAATGTAACTGATTTTGTGATATATACTTGATTGAATTTTACACTAAAATTTTGATAATTGCTTTTGATTAAAAAGTAAAAATGCTTATGAGAACAGACTTAACTCACTTTTTTTCACAAGAAGTAGCGAGTGCGCGTCGCCCGCTGCCCAGCGCCGCGCAAAGGACAGTGAAGTGCGCGGGAAAGTGCGACATGTCAGTGATTTTTGTAGACAGCATCGTAGGGAAAGGGACCACCAAGAAACTTGAAAAAATGTGATTTTGTGGGGAAAGGAAAGAAAAAAATTTAGTGTTCGAGTGAAGACAGGACTTCCAAGTTTTATTGCAATGAAACATCAACATAAAAGAAAATTTCTCTTGAAACAACTATGCAAACGATTGTCAAATCGTATGAATTGCGTGCAGACGGCTGGATCATGTGACAGCTGGCAGCCCAGAGTTCAGTTTTTCTCTCAATGTCAACACACAACTCCATAGCAAAACAACACGGCGAATACAGTTTACAGAGCTAACCAGCAAACTACTTCTACTACTACTTACTTCAGCTCCATGCAAATTCTGTGTCTTTGGTTGTCCAGTTCTTCCTCCCTCCCGCTGTAACATCCTCCAACTGCAGGTCTCTGTCGGGGCAGGCGGCCCTGACGCTGGGTGACCGCAACCGCACGCAGTCAGGCAGTTGTCAGTCAGTCAGTGACCGGCCGGGTCCCGGCCCGCGCCGAGCCCCTGCCACGGATCGACTAGAGAAAGCTAGGGAAATATACATAGATTATATAAGTAATATATGAAGAAAAACTAGATTCGAAAAGCATGTGACCTAAGATGGTGGTAAGGGAGAAGATAAAGCATAAAACCAAAGTGTCCTTTAAGTTCCGGATTGCTGGGTGAGCCTCTATTTACTTGGAAAAGGCGGCCCAGCAGTTTTGGTATCTAGTCATCACTAAACAAACCTCTTTGTCAGCAAGCAGAAGGAATAATACTATTATTAATTAATAACAAATAATCCAATCTTGTCTCACACATACAACATAATCAATATCGATCGAGGGCCGAGTCGTTGATCAGAGTATCGCAAACTCCTTAGTTTCTTTGAAGCTCCGTTGCCTGTCTGAGAAGAATCGCGCAAGCCGAGCTGAGCTGAGCGAGTCGAGCTGAGCCCAGCTGAGCCGCGCTGGCCTGTACCGGTCCGAGCAGGCCCGAGCCGCGCCGGCTGCAGTGTTTCATCAACCAACGCCCACCACTCCCCGACCCCCTCCCCAACACCGGCCGGGCCCCCGGACCCCCTGGGGCCCCGGCGCGCCCTGGCGGGGCGTGCGCGACCCGCCCCGCCCCGCCGTCACACTGTATTTAACGCTTTTGCAAAACGTTGCCAGTGCGTCTGCTGGATTTCAGTTCTGTTTATTCTTTCCATAGAAACTGACATTGTTGACTCCTATGTGATTGTTGCCCTGTAGTTTTTACCGTTCTCCGGTGGTTGTTGTAGCATTTGACAGGGAGCTAACCCTTACTAAGGTGGTGGTGGCGGTGAGGAATGTTTTTCTGTTGGTTTTCTCAAACCTTTGTACGTCGACCTAAGTTTGTACTTGCTTTAAAACGCCTTCCTTTGCGTTCCGACCGTGGTTCCCAGTGTACTGCCTTCCCTGGCTTCTGCTCCTTAAGCACACGGGCTATTTGGACTTCCTTCTCTCCTTGGTTTTTAAGGGTGCTATTGTTTTGGAGAACCCCTTCCGTTATAAGATCATGTAGCGATACTTAGAAAAACAGATTTGGCAACGTTACTACCTATGTTTCAGTATTGTTTACAAGAGCAAAATCAAGGTCTTGGCAAAGTTTAGGATCCCTGTTCAAAACCTTATCACGGAAAAGTACAAGCTTATTTCAAGCACCTTTGCGCCTTAACTTTATGATAAAAAAATTGAGCAAAAATGAAATTGTGTGTAATTTTTACCAAAATCTGCCTTACATTCTATTTTCTTAAAAAGAAGTACCTAGTGCGATGATTTGCTGTAGAAGAAAACCATTTCTCACATGTCTGGGCATTTGGTCATTACATATTTGTTTGTAGCAAGCACTACTACTACTACTGTATCACTGGCAACTACCCCAAGGGTTGCTTCCCACCATTAACCGTTTGTTCGTTCGTTCGTTCGTTCGTTATACATACAGGCTGTTTCAGAATCTTCTAGTCCAATACGCAACATAGTCATTCTTTTGAGTGTGAGATGTAGTATATGTAAAACTGTTGGTAACCTTGTGCGTGATGGGATGCATCCTTCAAGTTTTATGAGTTCAAGGTCAGAACCTTGACCTGCAAGTTTACTTATTAAGTTTGAATTTTAATCATGGGATTATAGAAAAATATGTGGTGCAACGCAAAGTTGTGTATATATATAAATATAAATATGCTGTTTGGAAACGAGGTCTTACACAAAATCGAGAGAACAATATGTTTTGCGTTCTGTAACATTCCAATGCTTATGTTATTCGAAACACGGCGAATCCACCTGCGAGTGGAGCCGCTCTGTTCTGCTTTGTTTCTGTCCAGACTTGTTGAGGGGCTTCTAGTGGAAGTCTCGTGAAGTGTTCTCAATTTTGAAATAGCATTTTTGACACGGAACCACATTCACAATACAGCTCTCGCAATAGTCTGAAGGCAACTAAACAATTCTCTGATATTACAGATCAATCAAATCTAGGCATTCCACTCAAACAAGCATCGCACACAGGGCCAACTCGTCCGATCTAAAGTGCCTTCAAAATGTTAATTTTTTAGAAAAAAAAACAAAAGGGCCCTAAATAGACCATTCTCGCCCCACCAAAACACTTCGCAGGACTTCCACTAAAGTACCCTCTTTTACTATAATTTTAGAAGGACCCAAAATGCGAACACTCCAGTTATTAAGATTGTTATGCTGAAAATCCAAGATAATTCCGTTTTACTGGTATTTTACACAAAGTACCAAATATTTAATTTATTGGTTCTTATTTAAAACATTGTATTTACAAAGGTTTCATATGTCATGCATGTAAGAAACCGTATATCCATGGATAGCATTACTCTAGTTTGTAGGAATACATGATTATAATGATAATAATTACTCAATGGTTTTATTTTCTTCTTCCCGACCTCGCGGTCCGGGGCGGCGCGCGGCGGGCGGCGAGCGACGTGGACGGGCACCGCGCCGTCGACGTCCCCCTGCCCGCCGCGCCCGCGCCCGCTCCGCCCACCCACGCCCCGCGCAGCTCGCGCTCCGCTGGCCTGCCCGCGCCGGACGCCGCGCCATGCCTTATTTTTGAATGGCGCTGCGACCTGGAGACAAAGTTTTAATTACCGCATTCATAGTATTTTTACACTAGAATATATTTAAAAGTTCGATGTAGTTGATTTAGCTGTACGAGATATAAGGGATAACGAATCAGTAGGCGGAGTAGATAAAGAGAGGGAGAGTGCGAGAGAGTAAAGCTTTGCCAGGGAGCGCCGTCGAGAGACGAATGGCGTGGGCGTCCGGGGACGGAGCGGGCGGCCGGCGCGAGCCCGTGCTCCGTTCCCTCTCGTTGAGGGGCGTGGCGTGCGCCGCCGGAGCGGCCCCGCGGCCCCGCGCTGCTCCCGGCGCGAGGGCGCGGCTCACAGCCACAGCGCGCCCTCTTCTCACCCCCGAGCGTGTCGGGCCACGCGCGAACCGCAGAGCCACAGGATCTGCTTCTCTTCGAAACGGCGTGCCGTTTGTTCACATTACTTGTTGTTCTAGAAGTTTGACATGTTCAATGTTAACCACATAATGGTAAAACAGACTATCACTTTCAGGTACCAAGAATTTTTTTGTTTGAAAATTTGTGTTCGTCTAATGCAGATTAAAAGTATACTTAAAAGCGTGGAAAATTGTTGGTGAAACGGATGTGTTTAACTTTATAATTATAACAATAAAGCTTTGCATTGATTTCCCTGCATTTTTCCATGAACTTAAATCTCACATACATCACTCGCTCGCGCGCAGTCCGGCGTGTCCTGGCCCGCTCCCTCCCAGTCGTTGGTCCGAACCGCCCCCGCGCGCGCCCCGCAGGCAGCCGTGAGGCAAGGGTGCACGCCCATCCCCACTGCGTCCTCGCGCTTCCTCGAAAAGCTCGTTTTCAGCGCTTCCGGCCTCCTTTGCCGACCCATCGACCTGCTCTTTGTCCCTGTGTATTGGAAGGTAAGTGGATGGAAGAATCGCGATGCTCCCAGATAATTATTACTAATATCAGGGGCCAGGTAATGTATGAAGTAGTATTAAGAAATCAAGGGTTACACAATATAAAGTCGGTTCATGAAATTAAAAGCCATGCAAAAATTAAAGGACAAGGTAGTAACTTTAATCATAACAGTTTTAATTCAGCATAATGCTTTTTGGTATACCATTCGTGATATTTCGTTTTCTAATGCCCTGAATATCATAAACCTTACACCATTTCTTCTTATCATGGAACCAATTTGTTTACGGATTTTTTGAATTTCCCTGTCACACAGTTGATCATCAACTTTCTATGAAAAACGTTGAAAAAATAATTCCTATGATTGAAGGGCGAGAAAATACCTATCATGGTTCATAATCTGAGCGTTTAGAGTTGCATCCCAGAACACTGCTTCTATTTTTTGGGTCCGCAGTACGAAGAATTACAATATTATTCACAAAATATTTTCACCATAATACTCGTTAGCTCCATGTAGTCTACTAGTACATTCTTATTTTAAAATACGATGATTCATACTTCTGAAATATTATTAAACAGTAGTAAATAGTTAAAAGCAGTTTACTCAACGAAGGTGAATTTCATAAAAGAATGGAGATGAATTTTCAATGTGATAATAAATCAACGCATATACGTACATTGAAATGCCGATACAAAAACACCGGAGGTGGAGAACTCCGGAATAAACAAACAAAACAAACGAATTGTTTGAAATAATACCAATGAGAATTTCCATTTCATGTAAATGCTAATGTGTTCGCATCGAATTATGATTTTACCAAAATAAGACAACATCCAGGGATTGTCAGGGAGTGCAGGTCATAACTCAGTATTACAATCGATTTCCTAAATAGACCCAACGTTATATAATTGAAATAGAGTTCTCGTGTAATATCCACACCAATATTTCAATATATTCAGAAGGATTTTTACAGCCACACTTGTAACAAATTTGTAAGAAATTTACTTCACGTGTTCCATAGCACGACACATAGAAGAGTGATACAACTAAAAATAGGATATTATGAGTTAATATAATCATTGAACAGAGCAAATTTCAGTCGAGAATATGGAATTATTCAAATTAGTTGAACATGTTCGTTACATAGAAATCATTAATCAAGAATGTAATGTATTGGTGATGCGGTAAATTACTATAACGAACTAGTTTTTGAGTTGTGTCAGTTTTCTTCTATGCGATGTGCAATATTTATCCTACTGATTGTTGAATACTACCTTTTGCATTCTTTACAATGAAAAAATATGGCTAATTGAGTTTATTGTTTAATCTTCACTTACGTAATAGAGAAAGATATAACACCCGCTTGTGGTTGTTTTTTATATGTTTCGTTTCTTTTCTTTTGAATTAAATCAATAAGATTAAAAAAAACATATGCAATTCGAATGTATTGAACATTGGGTCATAGTTTTTTATCTTTTTATTCAATGAACGGTTAGTCCGTGGGACGAGAGTATTCAATGAAATGTTTGTATGTAAGTAAGTAAATAATAAATAACACTTGACCCGCGTTCTCAAACCACAGAGTTCATAAACAGAATTGCTATATCACGATGTAATATATTTTTAAGGTCGTTTTTAAACTACTAAGTCATGCAAAGTGGCGACCACTTTGATTGTTTTGCATTGGCGTAACTGTAGGGAGAACATAACACGTATGGACAACACAAGCACCCAAACATGCCTGAGGCTTGAATCGAGCCCGCGATCCTTCGAGCCGAGACAACTACGGCCATACAGCCTTCGCAACCTCAGCTATCCAGGTAGGCAACCAAATACATTAGTCTTTATGAGAAGATACAAATAAAAGAATTGTAAGTCTCTTAAATATATAATTTATCTAAATAGTGGGTGAAACATTACATTATCAACACCTCAGTAAAACTGTTATGTACATCGTTAATTCTCCAAGTTCATCTCAGATTTGAATTAGATATTATACACGATTGCACCTTTGTTGAAACTATCTTCAAAGATTCTCTCTAAAGGGATTCGTCTTTTTGGCGAACTGCGCTCTTCTGCTATCTGTCACTAGTTAACAAAAAACAATAATGACCTAAGCTAAAATCAATGGGTTCAGTGCAAAAGAGGTAAATAATGAGAGAAGTAGTCTGCGCGTTCGTCTAAAAACTCAATATGTACGACATTGTGAATGCTGTCGATGGTCCCACTTCTCTAAACTTTTTCAAATTCAATGTGTTTTAGGGCTAACTTTCCCTCATTCCTATTGTTAATATTACTCCTTTTAGAAGCTCATCTCTAACCATGGAGTTCACGTAAGTGAATAATTAAATAAAACAAACGCATGATGAATTTTATTACTCACACCTCCTGAAAGACGAAATTAACATAATTTCGACCCTGTGAATTTGTTACAGGTCATTAAAAAAACAGCAAATTTTTCTTTCACTTACAGGGTAAATTCAAAATTTTCATGTGCCCGAAACGCAAAAATTACTTAGAAACCTTAGAATTTTATAATAATAATAATAATAATAATAATAATAATAATAATAATAAAAATATAAATAATAATAATAAAACGAGTCATAGTAATAACAACAATATTCAGTAAGGACGCGTAAAAGACAAAACCCATCAATGGAAGAAATCCAAACGAGATCAATTAAGTCGTCCCCGAAAGGTTGACATAACCACTAGATTTTTATATCAAATATAATTTTTATGTTTCAAAACTAAATATTATTGGGAGTGGCTCGCTAAATTTTGGTATGATGACTAGGAATATATTTGACTCACGACGCTATGTGTAGGAAATGTGATTGTGGTTTCTCGTTTGTTTCCTGAATTGACATAAGTAAAGTTACTGTTTCCGTTCTTCGGACTTGTGTAATCGCCAGCACTCAGCGGAGCCGTTGTCATGTACTGAGAGCTGTGCTCGGAATGGATAGGATGGAATTCCTCGTGGTCGAAAGAGTCTGTCGGCATCAATGAAAGAAAATATCTTCACAGGGATTATCTCGCTTTCTCGTAGCGACTTTCAACACTTCCTGGCTCTGGAAGCAATGTTCAACACTCCTTGCCTTACAACGCTCATAGGAGGGAAGAGTAAGACAAAAAGAGACTATCTTCATATTGTTTAGGCTTACAATAATAATTCCAGTGTTTTCGTGATTAGTGCTGGGAGAAAAAAGGTAAATAATTACGGAAAAAGTATCGTCAATGTTCAATACCAAAAATCAGCATCATAACTTCAAATAAGCAAAAACGTCAAGTTACAATCTTCTAAAACAACTGCAGAGGTACAGTGAATAAATTACTATTGTCAAACGCCTTAAAATCGTAACAATAATTATGATAAAAAGGCATTTTCCCAAACTCCTTGGCTCTACTAATAATATATGCAAGAGGAGTAATGTTTTGGTCAACAAAGGCTCTTCTTATTCTGCTGGTGTCTGAAGCGCGATTTTCGAACAATCTCCTTTATCTTTTCCCCGGAACACATAGCGAATCGCAGAATAAGTAGCACCGAAGCGATTGTTAGTGCGGCGCGGCCCTCCGCCCACACAAGGATGGGCAATGAGGATGGGGACAGGAGTGAAGCGAGAAACAGAGCGAGGTGATGCCCCGAGCACTGTTCGGGTGAAATGTCCTGAATCCAGCTCGTTGGACAGGCCTGTGTTAGATATTCCTGCAAACTGAAGAAACTGATACAGAAGATTCCTATTATTTCAATGACTAGAATCGACTGGAAATTAGATTAATTATCAAAATTAGGTTAAAAATCATATCCATAATTCATACTGTGATTACACATTTATCTGTACAATTTATGTAAACAACATATATCAAGAGGTTATATATATATATATATATATATATATATATATATATATATATATATATATATATATATTATTCCTTATAAAAATAATTCCGTTTTTCTTCTTCCTTTGGCTCGACAACCCGATACCGGTTTTGGCCGACCAACGTTGGCCCAGCCTCTAGGCTTTGGTATAAGAAGTGTGGTTAGCACAAAGGCATCCCTCCACCGCATATACTGTCCTTCATAACCTTAGGGCAGGCTTTCTCATCGTCACACAGAATGAGCTGAGACATTTGTAAAGAAAGATTACAAATACATTATAATTTTGCCCCAGCCAGGAATCGAACGTGGGGTTGCGCCGTGGCAATCGAGTATGCTAACAAACGAGTCACCGAGGGCCTTATAAAAAGAATTTATAATAATGATAATAATAATAATAATAATAATAATAATAGTAATGTGTGTCTCTGTATGTTTGTGTGTTTATTTCACCATCATCATCATCATTTCATTCCATCCCCCAGGACTTACAACCTTGGGTTGTAAAATGAAAACAATAATAAATGCTGATCCCCTCAATAGAAAAGTAACCTGCACCTACCCCGATAATTATGACCACGTTCCGGTGGGATGCACGTATCGCGTGGCCCCATTTAATAAAATAATAATAATAATAATATTAATAATAACAACAATTCCTAAAACGATAAATGACACATGTGCCGGGAACATCTAGACATCTTTTACCACATCTCAGATTGTTCAATTCTAGCTAAGATAGATTACTTGAAATGACACAACAAGGTATGTAGTTTCCTCCACTGACAGATCTGTACCGCTCTCAAAGTTTTAAACACATATTCTAAGTGGTACGAACACTCACCAAACGTGACGTCTGATGGATTGTATATCGTATTGCACGACCAGCAAATTCAAATTGATCACACGATTGTGGCAAAGAAACCGGATATTGTTATCCGGTTTTGGAGAAAAAACATGTAGATGTTACTGTACCGTGCAATCAAAACGTCGTAACCAAAGAGGCAGAGAAATGTCTTAAAGAGAAGTGTTTGGAAATCGAGATCAGCTGAATAGGTCGTAAAAGCACAGCTCGTTCCAATAGTTATCGGAGCTCTGGGAAAATTTTGATTAATAACTTGGCTAAGCTCCCAGGTCCTTCAAAAGACTGGGAAGCGAACGACATTGCTTTGTTTGGAACAGCCCACATTTTGCGCAAAATATTATCGAGGCAACCGACAGTCCCTAGATCTGCTCCTTAGGAAGATGGTTGCAACCTGGAGTAGATTTTATATTGAACTGACTCATAACATCTTTAGTAATGGATTAGAGGAATGATAATAATAATAATAATAATAATAATAATAATAATAAATTTACAATAACGTTATTTTTAACGGTAATTTATTTTCAGTGAGAGTAGGAGAGAACCTCCCGAGTGTCTTAAGAAAGGGAGATGGGCTACAGCCCCTTAAGTCCTTCCCCCAGGATTCGTGCTTGGAGACCGTTCTCACAAATCGTAACAAGAGTTCCAAGAGTAGATACCAATAGCAGCCGAAACTCTAATAGTAGCGTTGCATACGAAACTACTACCGCAAAAAATTCATTTTCATTATTGTAGTTGTAGGAGGACGATGAAAAAATTTGAACATTTGCAATTTTTGAAATGAAAGAAGTTGAGACATGCACCATTTTTACAGGCTTTAGCCCCCCAAAAAGTATTCCAAAAATTTTCAAACCAATTTTGAGACAATTTTAAAAACGTTTATAAGACTTCATGAAAAATCCCCTACGATCAAAATGTTCGTTTCAAATTCACAGGACCTTGAGTTCGGTCAGATCGATTGGAGAATATTAATTTTAGAGAAAATCGCCTTAACGGTTTAGGCGCTACCGAAGGACGCACAGGCATACGTTTTACCGTAAACCAATTTTTCTGGATCGAGGTCCCACAAAATGTGGATTCTGACTGCAAAAAGTGTTTACGGAAGTAATTTAATACCTATAAGGATAAAATGTATCCAGTTTTTTAATATTTCTGAATCCAATTCTTTTCTGACGAAAAATTAATATTATAATAATTCATTAAGTAAGCACGTAGAAGGCGAGAGTAGCGTAGGCGTAGTAGACGAGCAACTAGTAGTGCTACAACATCATATAGTACTTTTCATACTTACATAATTTGTAAATTTTACAAAATTCGTAGTTAAATCACGGAGGAGTAATACTAGGAGGAGAAACTCCCGGTTTTCAATAGAATCCAACTGATGTCACTACAGTCCCTCTGGGGTCCTAGGTTCAAGTCCCAACGGTGGCAGGATTTTTTACATTGGCTTGTTAGCTAGGTCAGTCCGTCTGGAGGAGGATTGTAGCGGCCGGCTCTGATCGGTAGTTTTCCGTGGTTTCTCCGATCAATACCAGCCGAATCAATGCCGGAGCAGTATCTTAACACACGGGCCACGGACCGCGCGCGATCTCACCTCCTCTTCCTTGTCCTATCCTCACCCCTTACACACACATACACATTTATACTAATATGCACTACACTACCACACATGCCGGGAGACAGGTCAGGAGCTTAGAGTTTGTCCCGGCTTGGGCGGTTCCCTGCTGGTGGGAGACACCTGGTTGGAGAAAACCCCGCTAGCCAATGGTAGGTAGGCGCCGGATCTCGCCATACAGAGAGGGAACGACCACAGCCACCTCACGAGCAAAACCATGCACTGCACTAACGGGAATAATGACCCTGGTAGCTGACGTGCTAGGAATCACTAAACAATTAATCAACACAATTGCTTTCGTGTAGTCGATGCAGCTGCCATCTGGTCAGTCGTAATGAAAAACTCTCCCGTGAATAACTGTGACCGGAAATAACCTCCCGGAAATAACCGTGAAAGAAACGAGGAGTTGCGGGGAAAGTTGTTCTGCAGTTGTAACACGGTGTAAGAAATGTTATTTTATACCATGAGTTGTAGTGAACATTTGATGCATTCACATTTCAAAATATTTTATCAACGAAAATTACTTACCAAATTTCCGAGCGATAACTACGAGAGACGAACACGTAAAAGGTAAGCCCTGCCGATCTTATACAATAGAATTTCGTACATGTACTTAACTGGAACATGGTGCTACATGGTACTTGGTACCATGTAGGTACTATATACTATATAATATAAACTTATTTTCAGAAAATTAGGCTGATTGGAAGATTTGTCCCTAGTTTCATAAATTCATCATTAGTTAATTAAACTATATGAACTGTGTATGTTAGTACATTAAAACCAATAGTAAATCAGTTGACGATATGCAAATTGTTTTTAATTTCCAACACTGAAACTCAAAAGCCTCATGCATCTAAATCTAAAATTTGTGCTTGGATCATATATGGAATGCATTAAATGGTTGTTATTCTATATGTAGGAATGAAAAACTATGAAGGCATACGATGCATTCATTCTCGCATCGCATTTATATAAATATCAATATGAAACACTGTTAGTACCAAACAAAGCAAATTAAATATTTTAAAAAAATATATAGCTACATATGAAACTTTTTAAATATTGAAGCTGTTTTTGTGGATATGTTACATTCATTTTAACTGTATTAAATATAAAGAAATTGTAAAGTTACGAAAAAAATTAACAAAGGAAATGAAACTGTTTCAAGTACGACGTAGGTAAAATGAAACTATGTTAAAACCAACAGAACATTTGTTAAAATTTTGTTTTTGTTTGCTGAAAAGGGAGTGAAGAAATTCATTAATACTCAGAAAGCAATCTAATCGATTCTATTTGGAAACTAGTAGTGCTAATGCAGCACATTCTGTTACGCCCCTTAGAAACGCTTATGTAATAATATTATACTTCAATTTTTGCCCATATCATTACATCTCAGTAAATGAGCGCTGACTACATAGCGCACATGCAGCGATGGGCGCTGCCAACAATGGGCACATATTTTCTTATAAAGTCTTGCTAAAAACAGCATTCTTGCATCAAATGGAAGTGTTTTCAATTTGCATTATGTGTGGTTTTATGAAAGTTTTAATAAGGCGTTCATTATGGAGTACTATTGTTTATTTCGAATACAAAAAAATATTTCTAGCCGTGTCTGCAAGATATTCTAAGTTCATTATTATATTTTTCATTTTCTTTTAAATAAAGGCTTACAACCAAATTAAACCATAATTAGTTAATAATTTAATCTGTTATGTGTCCCAGAGAGCAGTAAAGTAGAAAACCCGCAAAAAGGTTTCATTTTTCTACCAACTCGCTTTCAAAAACGGTTAATAATAATAATAATAATAATAATAATAAATATGAAATAGTAAACGAACGAATACTTACTATTACAAACAAGTTTTTTTTTATATTTCCAGCAGATCGTACAGAGAAGCAAGGATACTTTCACAAATAAATTGAACATTCAGGAATAAATGTAATTCATCGAGCTCGATCGACTGAGACGCGGCTCACGCCGGACAGCCAAGTATCCAATGTCATTTATCATATTCTAGCCATTTCACTGCATGGTAAAGAGGTATTACCGATACGTCATTTGTAATCCTTATGATTTGGAGGAAACACAGATATCGCGGAAAAAACACGAATCACTCATTTCTGGACAGGAGAAAGTGAAAGACGACCCATTATGTTTTTCTAATGTGTATCTACCTCCGTTACATATACAATTTGAATTAATGAACAATTTCGTCAAAGCCATTGATAATACTCGTACTTAAAACAGAAATTTCCTAAAATGAATTAAACAAAAATGAAAAAAGGAATATTTGTGGGTCCACAAATACGATCATTAATGCATGTTGAAAACTTTGAGGAACTATTGTATCCACTGGAGGAAGCAGCTTGGCAAGCATTCAAAAATGTTAATTCTTTTGGGAAATTGAAAGGCGGAAAATTACTGAGATATTTTCAACTCTGTTCTAACATCTCATAAAAATATTGATTGTAATATGTTCTTAAAAGCATACTGTCTGCACTCCCTCCTAGATTCCTTCCTAGAAAATCTTGGCGCAGGGTGTAATGAGCGTGAGGAACACTTTCATCAAGAAATTTCAATTACGGGAAAGAGATATCAAAGCAAATGGAATTTTACTATGCTGGCGATTATTGTTGGAGCAGTAAGAGGGATGCTTCATAGGTAAAATATAGCAGAAAATTGTAATTTCTTCCTTTTTGGATGAGACGAAATGTTTTTAATATTGTCTAGTTAAGAATGAAAAAAGTATTAAAATGTTTGAAACTATAAATGCCTATCACTTTCGAACTATGCGTGATGGGAAAAAATTGATATCGTATATTGAGGAGCGATCGTGCAAAAACAAACATGCTCATCGGTAAAACATTGAGTTAGCATTGCAGTAATACTACTGACCGTCAACTGCTTTTTCTGTTCTGATGTCGAGGAGTCAAAGCGAAAGGTTAATTAAGATATTCCGTCTATTAAGTCTTTACAAAAGCGCTCTATATTATATAGAATAGAAGATTGTGATCTCAGGGACACAAATACCAAGAAGTATGTGCATAAACTTTCAGAACAACCGAAATGTGAAACCAAAAATTATTTAGAAAACAATGAAAGGGAACAATCAAACATACAATCAAAGTTATCCGACAGAAATATTTTAGATTTAATGAAGTTTCTGCTTTGACCCTTTGGAAACTTGGTTTTATTTATAAATATGGTACAATTTAGCCTCCAGCAGAAATGGGTATACCATTGGCAAATATATCTAATGTAGCAGGTTTATTGACTGAACTTTTAGGCGCTAAATGGAGAGAATTCTTGATACACCTGGCCTGGAATGGTATTCCGTTGTTCTTGATGGACTAATAGCTGAAAATTAAACAGTAATGGATAGCCATGAACTGAAAGATAATTTTAATTGTTCAGTAGTTGATCATGGCTGGCACATATATTTTAATTACTTTTCAGTTCTTTGTAATTTCTGAGAAAAGTTTATTTTTGTTCCCTAGTGTAATCAATTGCCAGCCAAACATGTCTGTCCGTCCGTACTCAGTTCTAGCTCCTATAGAGTTCAGGGGATTTTCTCCAAAATTGATATTCCCCGATCTATTTAAAGGAATTCAAGGTCGTTTAAGTTTGAAATGGATATTTTTATTTTCGAGGGTCATGAAATCATTTTTTCCTGTAAATGACATCAACATTTACAAATTGTTTAAAAAAATTGATAAAAATTTGTTGATTAAACGTTTTCCTCGGATAGCGTAAATACTGCGTCTCATTTTTGTTAATTTCCCAGACTACTACAATATCAAATATAGTTATTTTTCGCTTAATAAAATATGTTGCTAAAATACTGATTTCAAAATAAGGTCATGCACAATTTTTTCGAAAATATAAGTCTAGTTTCCGCTTAAGTTTGTGTGAAATATAGGCAATTTTCAATTTTTTAAAAGAATTTTTGCTCCAAAACCTGTTCAATTTTTTTTTGCTTTAAATTTTGTTCTCAAGAAAGGACGGTAAAAAATCGCGCAATTCTCATTTCTGGCGATTATTCTGTATAGACGCAACAAAAGTTTTAAAAAACTACATTTCACACTGCGTTTGTTAAACAATCATAGGATCATATTTTACTTCACTGTTAAGCTATAGCAATCATGTCATTAGAAACTGACCTGAAACGTATCCTGAAAAATGTATTTCCCTAGATCTGCATTTGATATTCTTGTCCATTTTTCATAGTTGTATAAATAAACACTTATTTCTTCAAAGTAGTTGCTTCCCTAGTCACGTTAGTAAATTGAGAATGAATAAAAACCCACTCGGGTGGAATTCATCCCGCCTTACCTTACGCATCCTCAAATAGCACCTTTTCATTAGAGGCTATCAATACTGTCAGATGTAATTTGCATCAGTAATTGTTTTACAATGTAACAGCGCAGAAGGAAGTGATGCGCACGGCGATGCGCAGATGTCCACGGAATAAATGAGTGCTCGCCGTCAAGAGAAGACAGTGGAGCATCGCGGGAGGCGGACAGTTAGTAGTTAAGTGGTTTTAAAACCGAAAATATGGTGCAAATACCGGTGAACAGGTGTATAATGAAAGGTGAAAGTGATGTGTATGAACTGCAGGTGTCAAAATGGAGTGGTGAACGTTAAAAAGCTGTTGATTTAAACATTTAAGAGTATACCGAGTGATGTTCAGCCTGAATTCGCAGGAAAGTTTTGAAGCCATTAACAGGTAAGGAAGGAAACGAACGGTTTAAGCAGAAAAGTTAGAAAATATAATAATGCCACAGTATTGAAATTGTGATGATTGATTGGTTGTTCATTTGATATCATTACAAGTAATGGATTGTTCACAAAATATAGAATTTTTTTTACTTGCACACTTCTCTCTGCAAAATTCTATGGTTTTATTACTATTATAGGGTAGTGAAGAAAATAAGAGATTGAACACAATACTTGTTAAAGTCATGTAAGAGATCAGGTATTGTTTATGTTGTACATCATTACTTTACATTTGCTTTCAGAACTTAAAATTATAAAACGCTGCAGCCTTTGTTTGTCTTCCTTACATTTGGTTTTCATTGTTGGATTGTATACACTATTGCCAAGCTCATTCATTGTTTGTTGCTTTGTGGGTGTCAAACAAAGCTTTCACATAACGTGTGTGTTTTTAAGCTTATCATTATTTAATTCATTGCCTTTTCTTAACCTTAACATATTGAAAAGTAATTCAAATTTAAAGTTATTCAAATTTAAAATAAATTAAATAGTATAATCCATGAGTTAATTAAAATCCTGAATTAGATTGCATAAGAATTCACTAATAACATTTCAATTCTGATTTTCTATAGGACATATATTTAATAACTCTTTGGTTAAAATAGAGAATAGGGTACTCTCTCTAAAGAAACGAGCAGTGTAAGTGGTAGGGAGGGGAAGACGGGAAGGAGAAGAGAGGAAGCAGAGGGAGCGGGAAATAAGAGAAAATAAGTATCTCCTTATGCCCTTACTCTACCATTACGAAAAGAGCTCTCAGATAAATGAATAAAACTTACAAAATCGTACTAAAAATACCAATACATACCAAAATCGTTTAAATTATCTCTTCACGCCACTCAGGCGAGGGGAAAATTAATCGTGTGTGTGTGTGTGAAATGAATCTTTCGCTGGGAAGAGGTTGAGAGCAATGTACAATCATGATACTTAAGTATAATAAATCAGGCATGTAGCCGATCAGGTGGCCGAGATCGCAGGCAGTTGGCAGTAGTGCCGTAGTGGTCTCCGACCAGACAACCGCGGGTTCGCGTCCCACCTCGAGCAGGGTCGTATTTGTGCTTGCCTGTGTGTGTGTGCGTGTGTGTGTGTGTGCGTGTGTGTGTGTGTGCGCGTGTGTGTGTGTGTGCGTGCGCGCGCGTGTGTGTGCGCGCGCGCGTGTGTGTGTGCGCGCGTGTGTGTGCGCGTGCGTGTCTGTGCGTGCGTGCGTACGTACGGACGTGTGTGTGTGTGGGGGGGTGTCATCATCTTACCCCTATTTATCATCATCGTTTCATTTTCCATACCCCCATGGCAAACAATCGTGGGGGATAAAAATAGGATCCAGGTAAATGCTGATTCCTGATAAAAAAATATATATATATTTGCACCTTCCACAGAGATGTTTCTGAGCCCCAGTAAAATGAAGGGTGCATGCACGCGTGGTCCAAGTCGGCCTTTTTTGTGTAGATTGGTGGAGCTGTCAAAGTAGTCAGCTTCGTTTTTGTCAAACAATTATTTTTTGTGCTCTTTTGATTCTTCTTGATTTGTTTTTAATTGTCATATTTGTGTTACGATAGCGAGAATAAATAGTGTTATTTCTGCGAGGGAACGAAAGGGGTTTGGCCGTGATTAAGTAGATTCAAAACCATTAATTGAGTGTGTAAGTGTTCACGTGTTCAGTGTATAGGTTTTCTTTAAGGTAGGCCAAGAGGAATGAGTTGTGTGATAGCCTCGAGTAGAAAAAGAAACAGGCCATTTTTATGCGAAAGAGTTCTGTGAGAAAGGGAACATGGTTTGCGAAAAGCAAAATGAATATGAAAGATTCATGACTTTTGTGGGCAATGTCTCCAGCTTATACGAAACGAAGAAATCGCACTTTTATTCGTTTATTTGAGAGAGCTTTTCGTGATGTTGGAGGGAAGGCGTTAAGAGAGCCCTAATACTTCCCATTCCGCGCTCCTTCTCCATTCTCTCTTCCCCTGTCCTCCCCTTCCCCTCCTTCATCCCCTTCTCCACTCCTCCCCCATTCCTCCCCATTCTTGCCCTTTCCTCCACTTGCTTCTGTAAGGTCTACCGTGTTCTCTACTTTAATCGTTGATGTAATTACATTATAATTAGTTAACACGATAGCATAGTTCTCATGACATTTTCAACACAAATGCACGAATCCTTTGTTCTGATGTTTCATTCCTTTATTAACAACTTTACATGAATCACCTGTAGAGTAGGTAGACCTACAACGAGTGGCTAATTTACAACATTCAAAGGATTATAATGTATATAATGACATAAATCTCATCGACTTCTTTCTATCCAGTGCCACGACATTGAATGTCATTGTTCGCTGTCATGAGGTAACTGAGTATTTCGTTTGAAAAGTATTATCAAGTATAATCAAACACAAGTTATTGAACAGTAGCCACAGAAAATAGCTGCGAGTTCGCACCGAGCAGCCGTGCCGTGAACATCGTACGCCACAGCTCTCTCTCTCTGCGTAGTGTGTTTAGATTGTCAAACTAGTTTCGCTTGCACAGCAATCTACGTGTCTATTTTAAATATTATACATTGTTACACCAAAAACAGTTTAATTTTGCAAATAGTATTATAAATATTTACCACAAGTGAGTGAAAACCAACCCGTGACTGCGAGTGGCGAAATGAACGTACAAGGTAGCCCCGAGTCGGGGCTACACAGCACATCAGAAGTGTTTGTGAACGCTATGGATACCTTATATGCAAGCAACAGCGATCAGTGCATTCTCCCAACAGCACAATTTCAACTTTTACAACAACAGCAGCAACATCTGCAACTCCTTCATCAGCAACAACAGCAGCAACTACTGCTTCTTCAACAGAATCAACCCACAGCGCAGCAAGGGTAACCGTTAATGCAGCAGCAACCGCCCCAAACTACCCTGCCTCAAGAACACCAAAGCGAGGAGATGCACGCAACAACTTCCAACGAAACGCTTTCAAAAGTAAGTAAACGAAAGAGAAATGATGATGAAAACTCTATGCCATTATACAATGTTCAAACTTCATTGCGTTTCGAAGTGCTTCAAAATCTTAAAGACAATGATCTAAGTACTCAAGAACAAACATTAAAAATTCCGCCCATAATTATGCACAACGTGCTTGACTACAACCAAATGATTTCCGACATTAAATCAGTCGTCAAATGTGATTTCACAACCAAGACAGCCGGTGATCAACTAAAAATCATGCTCACTACAATAGAAGATTACCGTAATTTTAGACATCACTGTGTTGAGAAGAACAAACAATTCTATTCTTTCCGCGACCCTTCTATTAAAACCTTTAATGCTGTGTTGAAGGGCATCCCCACCTGTTACTCGGAAGCTGACATTTTAAAAGAACTTGAACTCAAATACCCTGTTACCAAAGTGACTAGATTATTTGACAAAAAGAAAAATCCAATCGAAATTTGTGCTCTAGAAATAAAAGACAATAAAGAGTGAAGTCAATATTAACTTTAAACCGCCTGATGCATTGCGTCATACAAGTTCAACCTAGAACAAATCGAAACTACCCAATACAATGTAAACGTTGTCAAAGGTATGGACACTCGCAAGCAAACTGCCGACTCACTCCGAGGTGAGTTAGATGTAAAGAGTCACACCACTATTCTCAATGCACAAAACCAAAAAGTGACAAACCGAATTGCGTAAACTGTGGCGAGGAGCACACGGCCAATTACAAAGGCTGTCGCATTTTCAAAGAAACTCAGCAAGCACGTTCAAACCTTCTAAATGAACGCAGGTCAGGGTCAGAGCAACAACCGCCGCCGCGCAACAATCCCTCTCGTAGCCCTCCAACATTTAGCCCTCGCGGATTTCCTCCTCTTCCCAAAAGCAATACCCCGTGGTCACCGGTTCAATCTTTGCAAACCCAAATGCCAACTGATGTATCCCAACTAATAACCACAATAGTATCACAAGTAATCTCAGCTATAATCCCGCAAATTCAAAATATTATACAGTCAGTGCTAATAAATTTCCATAATGGCAAATAAAATCTCTTTAATGAATTGGAATGCAAACGGAATTAAACGACAACAATCACAAATAGAAATTTTTCTTCACGAACACAAAATCGATATTGCATGCATAACCGAAACCCACTTGGTTCTAAATGAAAATTTCAAAATTTCTGGTTATAAAATATATAGAAGTGACAGAATTTCAAATGTTGCAGCGGAGGGTGTTTTGATTGCTCTTTCAACCCGAGTCAATTATCAACGTTCACTTAGCCCCAACACTTCTAACCTGAAAACTGTGTCAGTCACCGTAACCATAGATAATAAAGATTACACAATAATAACAGCTTATAAACCTCCGAATAAACAATTTCCAATAAAAGAATACAAGGAAATATTTAATAACAACACCAACGTTATTCTACTAGGAGACCTAAACAGTAAAAACCAAGCCTGGGGATGCAATTGCACAACCCAGCAAGGCACTAAATTGTAATCTTTTGCAGTAAACGATAACTTAGATGTAATAGCACCTTGGCAGCCAACGCACTATCCGTACAATAGTAATATTATCCCAGATATTTTAGACATAATGGTGTCCAAAAACTTCCACTTACCTACATCTCAAACCGTACTTCCTGAATTAGATTCAGATCATTGCCCAGTCATCATTGAACTAAAATCTTCAAACCTCTTGCAGTCTAATAATCCCTTCACAGTTTTGGGCACGAAAGGGCACGTCAACTGGAATAAATTTAGAGACCTATTAGAAGTAAACCTTCACTACCCGGAACAGATACAAACAACAAATGATATAGACAACCAGGTAACTAATATCACACAGAAAATCTACGTTGCATTGCTACAATCAACAACTCCTTTCGCAAGACATTTCACTAACAATAGAAATCCGATTCCAAGGAATATTCTAAACCTAATTAAAAGTAAACGTAACCTTCGACGGCTCTGGCAAATCAACCGCAGACATGACCTTAAAGCAAAAATCAACAAATTAGGAGAACAATCAAAAACAAATTAAATCAAATTCGAATAAGCAATTTTCAAAGATCCATAGCTCAAATACACCCTAATAGTAGACCACTCTGGTCAACCATAAAAAGACTATGTAAAGAAACTACTGACATTCCTATCCTGAAACACAACTCAAATGTAGCTTATACGGATCATATGAAAGCCAATATGTTAGGTAAATATCTGCAAAATAGTTTTACTCCAAAACCAAATACAAATTCTTCCTTTACTAATATATATTACAAAAAACGTCCTGTTACCAGACTATAATGTCCCAGATAAAATAAAATTTATATCCCCATCCGAAACATCTAAAATTATTAAGCATTTGAAAACCCGAAAATCAGGTCACGACCATATTAACAACAGAGCTCTTAAAGAATTACCCAAAAGAGCAATAACTATTTTAACCGCCTTATTTAATTCCTAAATGTCTAAGACTGGGCCACTTTCCAAAAGATTGGAAATTCTCTATAATCTTACCCTTCTGTAAACCAGGCAAAGATCCTCGCTTTCCTACAAGCTACAGACCAATAAGCCTCCTACCCTCAATCGCAAAGGTATTTGAAAAATTAATTCACAGCAGATTATCTACTTACCTAACAAAAATTAGCGCTATCCCAGACTTTCAGTTCGGATTCAGATCTCAACATAGCACCACCCACCAATTGCTCCGTTTAACTGAATATATTGCAAATTCATTTCACAGCAAAAAATACACAATTGCAGTTTTCCTAGACATTGAGAAAGCCTTTGATAAACTCTGGCATGAAGGTCTTTTATACAAACTGCGCCAACTAGGAACTCCCAAGTATCTACTCCATGTAATCAGAAGTTTTCTAATAGATAGATATTTTTCCGTCCGTATTAACTCAAGTCTCTCAAACAGATTTGAAATTAATGCAGGAGTCCCTCAAGGTTCTTGCCTCTCTCCACTTCTCTTTACTGTTTACATGTCGGATTTACCACAGTCAGACTATACAGAAATTGCCCTTTACGCAGATGACACAGAACTTTTTACCTCTCATTCAGACATTAGCTGCGCCTTCGACAACATACAGATTGACCTAAATAACTACATTAAATGGGCTTCAAACTGGAAAATAAAGATTAACGCATCTAAAACTCAAGCAAAAATATTCACACTCCGCAAACCTCCTCAACCACCCCTCCTCAGCTTCCAAAACACAAATATAGAATGGATGAGTGGAAATACACCAGCAAAATACTTAGGAGTACTACTTGACACCAAACTAAACTGGAAACAACATATCAAATCTATAGCAGATAACACTTATGCAAAAATATCCAAACTATATCCAATAATAAATAGAAATTCCGGACTTAGCACTGACTGCGGCTTAATCATCTATAAAACAATAATAAGACCAACCCTCACATATGCCTGCCCGATCTGGAATAACGCCGCAAAAACAAACCTAAATAAAATAGAAATAATACAAAATAAATTTCTCAGAAAGATCATTAAAGCTCCTTGGTTCATAAGCAACATACAAATCCAAAATGAACTAAATATATCATCCATTAACGAATATATAAATCTTATGACTCATAAATTCTTCTCATCCCTTCCCCAATCGCGCAGTACAACAATATTCAAGCTAGGTAAAACGTATGGTTCATCAAAAAGAATAAGATCACGATTCCCTAAAGACTCCCTTCGCCCACCTTAAATCACCTACCCATCTTCCACTTTCCAAAAATTCCACCCACTAACACCCTCTCCTCAAAAGTATCACATATAACTCCAAAAACTGTTACCCACAGTTTCTTCTCAAAGAACGTTTTATCAGACCCCTGAGAGAGGAGGTAACGCATGCGGATGTCCATCCCTAAAAGTTAATGTGTAGAATATTGTATAATGAACACCCCTGAAAGGCAGAAATGCCGAGCAGGTAGAAATAAATTAAAAAAAAAAGAAAGAAAGAAAATAGCTGCAAGGTGTCTGCCACGCCAGAAAGGTGCGGTGTTCAGGACACCAATGTGCCAAAGATGTTACCCTACTTCAAGGTCAAAATGCAACGTTCCTCAGAGACCGGTCGGGCAACGCCGGGGGGGGGGGGGGAGCTGCGGGAAAGTGCAGTTAGGCCAGTGTGGTGGTAGAAACGTGCCGCCGAACACACAAAATTTGAATCAAGTTTGCAAGCTCTGTCGTCTGGGGATTTGTTTTCTGCAACAGAAAATAATGCCCATGAATTTAATACTCTAATACACGTTGGACTGTATTTATGATTAAATATGTATCTTTTCATTTGAAGGTTAGTTCTGGTAAAAGTTATGAAATGTTGGAAAGGAGAATTTAAATTCAGAGATACGTCCCGATATCGAAGTTTGATTTGATGCCTCTTAGCTGCTAATTTTTCTTACTATTTACACTATGTTCAGACTTAACTTTACTCAATTTGTCTACCAGAACGTATTATTCTCACTTGTTTCAAAAACATTAAATTAATAATTATTTTTTTATGTAATTTTATAAGTAGGGGACGGATTTTCATGAAAGTTTTTTTTTTATTTTCCCTTTAGAACAATGCCATTTTTCGTCGCGAATTGGTATTTCTCAAGACCACGCGAACGTGCAGTTATACTCACCAAGGCCCAATCATATTTTTTACTGATGGTGTGCCCGTGAAACAGAAATAGGAGGGATCAGCATTTCTGCTGAATCCATTTTTACGCCCCAGGTTTGTTAGCCCTGGGGTTATGGAAGATGAAATGATAATTATAAGGGGTGAGAAAACGACACCCACAGCCAACCACAAATATACTCATGTCTGAGGCGGGACTCGAACCGCGAAAGCCACAGTTTTATGTTAATATGGGTCTGCCTCAATAAATGATGGTATTATTTGCTTCCATTACAGGTACTGGGTTGTATTTATAATACGGTGGAGCTTCACAATTTAACATTCCGTGCTTAAGAGCCAATTATTGATGGACAACCTTAGCTAGTTGGTTGTGTCTCCCCAAGTACGCGCAGTCGCCTAGTGCAGAACATTCAGCCATTGCATGTTCTATTCTTTCACCAGTGGTGCCGCGTTTTCTACATTTATCAACCACGGACACGCTCGTGCAATGTTTTTCATAGTTCCTAGTTCGGCATATTCTATCTTGGATTATCATTATAAGTCCCTTTATTTCTGGGTATAAATATCTTTCTGACAGCCATTGTAGGGAGGACTGTTTCAACATGAGATTCGTTGATCATCTGCTTGTACAGCCATTTTCATTAAGGCATCTTCACACGAGAGAAACTTATGCTTTATTTTTCTTTCTTGGGTTCTGCAGAGATTTTAAATGTTTAGCAGTCCCCCCCTTCCTTGTCTTCGGAGCAGATATAGTCTTTTAATAAACGAGTTTCTATGAGGACACCTGAATTTAGTAAGCAGCCTTCTAGTCAATCTATATAATTCAGCAAAATATGCACACGACCACTTGAGAATTCAAAAAGAATAGGAAAGTGTAGGAATTGCCCATGAGTTAATTGCTATGATTTGTTTTTTTTTCGTTTAATTTAGTATTTTGAACTTTTGTAACTGTTCTTCCATAATTATCGGTCCAGTTCTTCATACTGGAATGATCTATTCAGTAGGTTTGGGCCATGCCCAAATATTTGTTAACCACATCAGGTGGAAGTTCCTGAATGACTCTAATTGGTTTATTGTAGCTTTCGCTCTTGCCCTTTTTAATGTTTATTATGGCAAATATGTCTATTTCGAAGACATCTTTATATATTCACTGTACATTTTCACTATCTCAATTAAAACGTGTAAATGTCTCCGCCCTCTGCATAGAGTTTGAGGTCATCAACATACAACAAATGAGACAGGAGAAAGTTGTTTCTTTTGATTATTTTGTACCCAATTTTGCTGTTATTAAGAAGTTTGAACACAGGGTTCAGTGCTAGACAACATCATAATGGTAACAGTGAATCTCCTTGAAACATTACAGTTTATTATTATTATTATTATTATTATTATTATTATTATTATTATTATTATTATTATTATTATTATTAATTATTATTATTATTATTATTATCGTTATCGTTATGTGTTAGGCATCTGTGTGTACTGTAACAGTCAGTTGTGGACGCCGTAAGAGCAGGTTGGTACAACTTAATTGTGCTATACGAGTGCGTTTCTAGTACTGTAACCAAAAGAAATTTTGTAATCACATTGATTTTCTTGTACAGCTGCAGTTGAATATATCTTTTAAAAAAATGTGGATTCTTTTGTGTACTGGAGAAACGAAACCTCCAACTGTATGGACCTACAACAAGGCATGTCATTGAAGAAATCTGATGCAAGTGCTACCTCAACGGATTCCTTTTCATGTAAAGAAATAGCAATTGTAATTAAAAGCTCAAGAAAGGCTTTCGGCTTTTTAATTTAAAGAACTTGGAGACTTAAACAAATTACCAGAATGAACTGTTGTTTATTTTGACACTACTTCATCCCGTATATACGAAATCAAGACATTATTAAGTTTCATCTGTAAGCAAGAATATAGCTCATCAGTGTCGCAATAGATCTAGTGAAAACGACGAGATGGAAATCGGAGATATTTAGCTATGTCACCTTAATTTATCTTCGGTTCCAAATTCTCAACTGAAGCCGACATCATTTATAAAGAAATGCCACCCTTCACTGATCTGCATATCGCCCCAAAACGACATATATCATCTGAGTAATCCACCCAAAGTGAATCTATTGACTGAAAAAAATTGATGATAATCCTCGGAAGCAAGCTAAATGAAAGTGAGATAAGAAAATGAAGACAATTTATCAAAAGAACCTGACCCACTCAAATATGTTGAGGAATTAGCAAACCAGTCAAAATATTTTATTGAAAATAACAATGATAAATACCCATTATCTTAGCAGCAATTACAGTAATTCCCAACATTCGCTACAAATGATAGGTGTCAAAGGAAATATGTTCGACTTCATCAAAAACTCTCCATTAACATAAAATTCAAATCGGAGAACGAGGTTATTGGAAAATGAAATGCCATAAGCGTTTGTTAAGTGTGAGCTATTTTTTACTATTAACCAACTATAGGAAGGACATTTTGCTGCCCGCCATATCCAGAAAATATGCAAATGAACTCTGTGCGAAGGTAAACCAAGTCTAACGGTTCTGAATAAGGTCTTTGATTAATCCTCAAGGTCTGGCTACAAATTTTTGACGAAAAAGACTGAGGGTATCATATTTTCAAAGTCGAATGAATGTCTAACACCTTAACTCGCAACGCCTGAGATTCGTTAAAAACATGAAGGTCCTGGGGCTTAAATTCGACTCCAAATTAACATGGAAAACTCATATACAGAAAATTGTGGCTGAATGCAAGACATAACTAAATATCCTTAAATATCTCATCAGCAACAATTGGGGAGGTGATTGAGCTACTCTTAAATAAGGCGTGATTTCGAGCAAATAATTGACTCGGATCCCAGATTTGCCAATCTGCTACCAAGAAAGAACTTTGTAAACTTGACATTATTGATAACACAGGGTTAAGACTGGTTGCTACCATACCACCTCAATTGGTAGCACATACATTGAGGCCTACCCTAGTCCATCGAAAGAATATCTCAAGTATCGAGTATGCTATACAACCTGCCTCGTTCCTTAACCCTGTAATGTACAACAATGGTTTCCCTTCGCTTCAACACCTGTATAGCGGTCATCGGCAAACAAACCATTCGATTTGCGAATAAAGCAAACCTGCACCAACCTCAATCCTAACAACATCAGAGCTGAGAAACAAGTTCGCTCTCGATTTCCACCTTGAAAGTTACCTTACATCCCGTTAGGAACTTCCTGATTTGAGCACTGTAACAGCCTTATAAAGGCGAAAAATAGAATAAAAGAAAAATGTTTAAATCTCAGTACTCAATACTCAATGTAAATTCTCAAAGAAATGTACAATACAGTAGAATATTTACAAATATTGTACAATGCTTGACGCTAGTACCATCTTACCAGATGCGTCTCTGGTTGTGCTCCTTGAATTTGTGTATATCCATATATTTTAGCAATTTAATGCATCGAGTTTGTTCAGTGCCTTTACTGCTTGTTGCAGATTAACTGGAAGTAAATATTACGAGTAAATTTTGGAATTATAAGACGACCCAGCAAATTACGAATTTTGAAAGGGCACATATGTTTTAACGAACTTAAGAAATAACTTGGTGATTGTGTCAAATACTATTACCAGCTTAGTTTATTTTCGTCATTTAATCGCATTTAATGTAATTATTGGAACATTTGTCACTTTCTGTGATGAATTGCGATTCCGGTAATTTGAACTTTTTTAAGGACTGTTTAGTTTTGAATCTGTGTTTCAAATTTTGTTTCATATTTTCAAGGTAAATTCAGTTAATGTTGTGATACACTCGTATTTACGGTGAAGTATAGTCTAATAATTATATCAAATAGTTACCGGTAAAGTGGCATGTAATTTACATTTCCGCATTGCCAAATTTCGTAAGTATCTCCTTTCCCTTTTGTAGATAGTGTACTATTGCAAACTCATATCGAATCATAATATTTAATTTCTTTAACAAACTCCAAATCTACAGTTTCAAAATATTCTTAGGTACTTATTGCTCTTATCTGGTCTTGTCTTTACATGAATTTTCAATTTTCACGTGCATTAAAACGTACTGCTGCGCGTTCTGCACTCCTTACCCTCTACACATGCAAAACCGACCTCCTGAAAGCTTTCACACTTATAACCAAACATTTAGCTCAACATATCCCAAGGCTGAAAGTGGTCGTCAGGTGGTCTATGGTTCTCCACAAGTAGGCAACACTGGGAATCTTCCATGACTACACACATGACCGAAACACTACAAAGTGACATTTCAAAATTCCTACTGAGCCTGAAAACGAGGTGCTAATTTTAGCAGGTAGCTATGGTCACCATCTTTTCTCCACTCTCAGTAGGAAGTTACGCTCCACCTACTCAGTTTCATCTGTTTTTAAGTTAACGGGAGATTTGCAGACATGGCTGCAGAGTTGGACACGGACACGAAGATACTGACCAATAGCGACAGTCTTTACCATAAGAGGGCAGAATGACATTAATTTGGGCGGTCACTTTAGTCGTGAAAAATATGTGAACAAATTACACTCAAGAGGTAAAAAAATGATACATCTGCCTAATATCGTGTGGGGCCACCGCGTGCACGCAGAAGTGTCGCAACATGATGTGGCATGGATTCGACTAATGTCTGACGTAATGCTGGAGATAATTGACACCATGAATCCTGCAGCGCTGTCCATAAACTTGTAAGAGTACGAGGGGGTGGAGATCTCTTCAGAACAGCAAGTTGCACGGCATCCCAGATATGTTCAATAGTGTTCATGGACATGAATGAACAATGGACATGAATGGGTGCTGCAGGTGATCAACAGGATGCTTATGTATGTGTCAGCTGTCAGAGTCCTATCTAGACGTATCAGGGGTTCCATATCACTCCAACTGCACACGACCCATACCATCACAGAGCCACCATCAGCTTGAACAGTTCCCTTTTGACATACAGGGTCCATGGATTCATGATGTTGTCGCCATACTCGTACACATCCATCCGCTCGAACATTGTGAAACGAGACTCGTCAGACCTATCATCGTGTTTTCAGTCATCAAGAGACCAATGTCAATGTTGACGGGCCCAGGCAAGGCCTAATGCTTTGTGTCCTGCAGTCATCAAGGGGCTGAGTGGGCCTTCGGCTCCGAAACCCCATAACGATAATGTTTCGTGAATGGTTCGCACGCTGACACTTGTTGATGACCGAACATGAAATCTGCAGCAATTTGCGGAAGGGTTGCACGTCTGTCACGTGTAATGATTCTCTTCAGTCGTCGTCGGTCCCGTTCTTGCACGATCTTTTTGCGGCCGCAGCGATGCCGGAGGTTTGAGGTTTTACCGGATTCTCGATATTCACGGTGCTCTCATGAAATGGTCCTACGTGGAAATCCAAATTTCATTGCGACCTCGGAGATGCTATGCCTCATCTCTCTTCACCGACTATAACACTACGTTCAATCTCACTTAAATAGTGATAACCTGTCATTGTAGAAGCAATAACCGATCTAATCTGTGCCAGACTCTGGTTGTCTTATACAGTCGTTGCCGACCGGAGCGCCGTATTCTGATTGGTTCTAGATCTCTTGATTTCAATACGCATGGCTGTACCAGTTTTATTAGCTCTTCAGTGTACAATGTGCCGCCCAACACACTAACATAGTAGTCTCAACTCTGTTCATCTATTATAACA
Organism: Gryllus longicercus; assembly: GCA_038098605.1. Lineage (NCBI taxonomy): Eukaryota > Metazoa > Arthropoda > Insecta > Orthoptera > Gryllidae > Gryllus > Gryllus longicercus. The sequence continues at coordinate 4,065,520 of JAZDUA010000001.1, forward strand.
GATCAACACTATGCACCAAGATTAACCACGTAAACCAACTGTTAAAAGTGCATCTAAGAGAAACAAACGTCACAGTTCTTGAACTTAATTTCCTCTCAGCAAAACATTTCACCCTGGATGGTCTTCACACAAAACGTGCTGGAAAACAAACACTCTGTAATGAGTTGGCACGACACACCATGAACTCGTCTCCCACGCAATCTCCTGCCAAAAACTCATCATTTTGACCCTCCCTACGTTCTCCACCTCCCACCTCTATTTTGAGCCATCTTCCCTCCTCACCTGAACCTACTCTCAGTCTTCATAAACCCACTACCAATTCCTCTTCGCCTGATGCCACAATTTCCTCACAATCTATCACTAGAGACGTTACAACTTTCGACTACGCACACGAGGTGAAATGATATGAGCTGAGTTGATATATAGAAACTACAGTCAGATGCAGTAGAAGACATTGGTGTAGGTACTTGCAAAATATCACACTGCACCATAATGTTCGATCTCTTTCAAAAAGAGCCGAGTTTATCGAGACTGCTCTACAAAGCGATTTAAATGAAGTACTAGTCCCGCGCTTTTTCTTGACGTCCGAGCTCTTGTGCTCAACTAGCACAACTTGGCTGGGACTGGTCAAACTCTTGTTCCCAAACGCAACAGAACGGCACGTTTATCAGGGCTGCCTACCGCTTCTTCCAAATGAATTTAGTTCTCGAGTTTCGTAATTCCTTACTGTGCCGACGATATTTTGCTTCCCTCTTGGCTGTATGATTTTAACCAATGTCCCATTTTTAGGATTATTTTTTGTATTAAATATCTTGAATTTAACTAACTGGAAAATTTTGTAATTTTGAAAAACAATAGAAGATATATCATTTTAATAGGGAATGTTACAACTTTTCTTGAGGAAATGAAAGTTTATTCAAATTTTTCTTCAAAACTTGGTGAATATTCGGTTTTTATGTTAGTAAAAAGCAAAATGTCTCTGAGAGACACGATTGCGGGAGTATGTGCTTGGAAGTGACTTGCCTTATTTGTGTTAAGAATAAACATACATTATATTTTTTGATTTGATTCTTGGTTTGATGTAAGTTGCAGAGAGCATAATGTATTGCGTCCATGTTTTGGAACTTTGGCCGGATATATATTTATATATTTAGCTTACCCGCAATACACCGTGCTGTATAACAAGAACATAAGAAACCGAACTTATTTTACGTAGTGCATAATGCCGAGTGATTTTATGTGTCATTATCACATTTTATTTGTTATTTTATTCCTATAGTTAAATCGTTGATATTTCAATCGTGACCATTATTCCTGATGACCCTGATCAGCTGACTGATGAACAAGAAACTCCAAATATTATTTCCAAACCAGGGATGTAAGACGACATTAGAACTGACAATGGATATTGACGAAAGAGCACTCTCCAGACAAACCAAAATCTACTTTGAGATCAAAATCGAATAGTCCAGACCCCTTATGAAAGTAAAACATCCAATGTACACTGAAACAGACACCCCATTTTGTCAAATGTATTCCTGTTTGTTTCATTTGTCATAGTAAGAAATGATTCCTGCTTCTGTCTATTAAAATGAATGCAATTATGCATCACCTGCGATTTATTTTAATTGGGTGAATTGTTGTTAATTGGCTGACGTTTTCAAGTAATAACAGAGGTGTTGGTAGAGCAGACAATCCAATACTTTAATATGTAGTAGCTGTTTCCAATAATGCAAGAAAGTATGTGCTGTTGTAGTCCCTCTCGTTATTTATGTGTAGAAACCAAATTCACATGAAACAACATTATTGTAACTATTTTCTTTTTAAAAAATTAAAAATTTTCAAAATATGATACAAAGATATACTAATTACATTTCCATTAGCTTAGACATTCTAGTACTGGTAAATAGGAATCGGCATGGGCCAATGCCCCCAAAAATGGGACGCCCTTTTTCTTAAAGAATCAACTATAGGCGTTATTGATTCCAAAACTGTAGACACGCTTAAACTGTCATTACGAGAGTTACGGCCCTTAATGGTTTAATATTGTTTTGATTTGGAATATTATTTGGATTCTGGCAACGAATTTTTGCATTGCCTTCTAGACTGCGATTTTTATTTTTAGAGACAATAGAAAATGGCAGTGCCAGACCCAGGACCCTCTCAGGATGTTCGTTGGATAAACTCTACAAAAAGGAATGAATGCAAAGGAGTGAAAGAAAAGTAATTTCAAAAGTAGCTGAATATTCCGAAACTAAAAACTCGGAGGAGAGCTTCGTGCCCTTTTACATCAGTCTCGGAAGAGAACTTCTTTATACAGTGGGGCTAGAGTGTCGAATATTCTAAGAATTAAAAAAATCAAAGATACACACCCAATCAGTCCCTCTCAGAAACTCCTGGCAAAACATACAAATAGTTCTTTTGTTAACAAATGTTTCGTAGTAAAACGTAAGTTGTGGTATTTTGTGAGAGGAATATGTATTAAACGAAATATACGATTAACGGCAAGAGGTCAGTCTGTGAACAATACTAGCTAAACTGCTCAGCCGATTTTCTCCAAAATTGATTTTCCCCAATCCGTGTAATTGATGTTGCTGTCCCTTCAGTTTGAAACCGATATTTTTATTTTTGGGAGTACTTTACATGAAGCCCGTGGAACATTTTCAAAATTTTCAAAGAAATGGCCCATTGATTTTGATTTAATTATGTTGTTGGATAGTGTGAAAGACGTTTATGGGAATGGTGAAGATTTCATTTTCGTTTAAAACGTTTTCGGCATCTTCCTCCTACTACAATTATGAAGATAGACATTATTTCCCTTAATAAAATTTGATCCTTAAATATAGATTTTGAAATAAAGTCATGTACAATTTTTTGCAAAATTTTAGTACTGTTCACGTAATTGTGTGTGAAATTGCGGGTGAGAAAGTACGTGCTATTTTAGCACCATTAGTACCTTTTAATATAAATGACCGACAAAGAAAATAATTACGGAGAAATGGTGAAGTGAAACATTTTTTTCTTATTTTTTTATTTGAATGAACTATAAATTAAAATCTCTTAAATAAGAACGTTTGTCTGTGGGTCCTTTTGAGCCGGAGGCCCTCGCGCTTTGCACCAGCTACACCACTATTAATTCCGCCTCTGGCAGTAGCAAACTCTCCCCACACCCCGCGCTGCGAGACTGAAGAAAAGTCGCGAGATAGTAGATATTCTTTGCTTTACAGAACATGAAATTTACATTTTCAAAATTTCAAACTTTTATCTTGCAGGGTATTATTGCAGAGGAAGGGAGTTGAATAAGGGTCGTGCCTATGGATGTTCGTGTATTTACGAAAGAAATGATATCGATTCTATCTCCTTGACGGAATTACATGTGTGTTCGGTAAGAAATGATTTAGAAATGTCTATTGTACGTCTTCCTATGTTCAAAATAATCTCATTTTACATCGACTACCCTCCAATAAATTGGGCTATAGATTTTAACAAGTTATTAGAATAACTGGAGGTGACTGTAAACTAAGTCAGCAATTAGTTTTTTGGATCCATTGTTGTTCTTTATGTAGGAGATTTTAATCCTAGATTACAAAAGCCGAGCATTATTACAAAGGCGTAGTCTCATAAACTACTTTGTATAAAAATGAAGAAAAACTAATTTTTACAATGGAACACAAAATAATGGATTTTACACGTATCATGTGGAGTCACAAAATATATTTTTTGGGTATAAATGGAGGGTAAATGTATCTACAAAAAGGGTTTTTTGGATACTTCTAAATGACGACTATCACAGTAGAAACTTGCTAGGTGCGGTCTTTTGAGAAGCGTCCGCAAAGTACATTGCCATGCGACCTTATTTATAATCATCAACCCATTATGTTTGCTAAGTGTTCAGTGCAAAACTTAGGTGCTAAAGAAAGTATTTTTGTCATTATTTACAATATTAGCCAATATATCGCCAAAACTGTCATTGACATAAATACGAAGGCATAGTCTACTGGACGACGCATGTTAAATTGCCGTATACCGAGAATAGGCACGCGCGAAACGTTACGGGTATTTCACAGACTAGTCACTCGAAGGTACAAGTTTCAGAAACACTGAACGAGGGTAATGGGCTGGGGGAAGCTTTCGGCAGTAGTTGCGTCGTCTGACAGACGACACCTTTCTAATCTAGGGTTAATATTGATTTTATGTTCCAAACTTGCGAGAAACAGTCGTTCTTCAATTTAAATCGATCAAAGCTACTAGATATGAAATTGCTACAAAAGATTTAGGAAACCGTCACGATGCACACATTCTTACCGTTACAACAAATGCGAACACTGACACAATCAACAATTCGCACAAGAGTAGATTGTTAACCTACTACTACTACTACTACTACTACTACTACTACTACTACTACTACTACTACTACTACTACTACTACTACTACTACTACTACTACTACTACTACTACTACTACTACTACTACTACTACTACTACTACTACTACTACTACTACTACTACTACTACTACTACTACTACTACTACTACTACTACTACTACTACTACTACTACTACTACTACTACTACTACTACTACTACTACTACTACTACTACTACTACTACTACTACTACTACTACTACTACTACTACTACTACTACTACTACTACTACTACTACTACTACTACTACTACTACTACTACTACTACTACTACTACTACTACTACTACTACTACTACTACTACTACTACTACTACTACTACTACTACTACTACTACTACTACTACTACTACTACTACTACTACTACTACTACTACTACTACTACTACTACTACTACTACTACTACTACTACTACTACTACTACTACTACTACTACTACTACTACTACTACTACTACTACTACTACTACTACTACTACTACTACTACTACTACTACTACTACTACTACTACTACTACTACTACTACTACTACTACTACTACTACTACTACTACTACTACTACTACTACTACTACTACTACTACTACTACTACTACTACTACTACTACTACTACTACTACTACTACTACTACTACTACTACTACTACTACTACTACTACTACTACTACTACTACTACTACTACTACTACTACTACTACTACTACTACTACTACTACTACTACTACTACTACTACTACTACTACTACTACTACTACTACTACTACTACTACTACTACTACTACTACTACTACTACTACTACTACTACTACTACTACTACTACTACTACTACTACTACTACTACTACTACTACTACTACTACTACTACTACTACTACTACTACTACTACTACTACTACTACTACTACTACTACTACTACTACTACTACTACTACTACTACTACTACTACTACTACTACTACTACTACTACTACTACTACTACTACTACTACTACTACTACTACTACTACTACTACTACTACTACTACTACTACTACTACTACTACTACTACTACTACTACTACTACTACTACTACTACTACTACTACTACTACTACTACTACTACTACTACTACTACTACTACTACTACTACTACTACTACTACTACTACTACTACTACTACTACTACTACTACTACTACTACTACTACTACTACTACTACTACTACTACTACTACTACTACTACTACTACTACTACTACTACTACTACTACTACTACTACTACTACTACTACTACTACTACTACTACTACTACTACTACTACTACTACTACTACTACTACTACTACTACTACTACTACTACTACTACTACTACTACTACTACTACTACTACTACTACTACTACTACTACTACTACTACTACTACTACTACTACTACTACTACTACTACTACTACTACTACTACTACTACTACTACTACTACTACTACTACTACTACTACTACTACTACTACTACTACTACTACTACTACTACTACTACTACTACTACTACTACTACTACTACTACTACTACTACTACTACTACTACTACTACTACTACTACTACTACTACTACTACTACTACTACTACTACTACTACTACTACTACTACTACTAATAATAATAATAATAATAATAATAATAATAAAGGGGTAGAGGGGTGTTAACAACACCAGTGAACCTGGGCAAGCCCTTTGTTCCCTCATCATTGATATGCCGACCCAGCCAACCCGGTACCACCTTTGGGCGGTCCCAAGAGCCCGGCGGTTCTGACACCTTAAACAGAGGAGATCAATTGATCTCCACTTTGGCCGGGACTATGCTCTTCCACATTCTGATGATTTCCGACAGTTTCATTTTTCTCAGCTGAGAAGGATCAAAGGTGGAGGCACCACAGACCCCACGCCTTCGCTCACTCAGACCAGAACAAAGGCATAGGACATGTAGCGCCTCCTCCGGATGAGCATCGCACCATCGACACAAGGGCGATGCCACCAGGCCCATCTTAGACAGGTGAAAGTTCAGGCGCACATGGCCAGTCAGCAGACTCACGATCAGCCTTGCATCTCGCCTGGACATAAGTTCGAATTCCTTCGCCCATTCAGGGTGTAGTTCGCTACCCAAGGCCATTTTGGCCTATTTCCATCTTGTTCACGCCATCTCTTCAAGTGTTTTTTTTGTCGACCAATCTCGAATCGTGGACTTGATAACACCTTTAGAGGGTCCGGGGCTTTCGATCACATTGCGTGATCTAGTGCCCATTTTAGCTAGCTTGTCAGCCATAATGTTACCCTTAACATTAGAATGGCCAGGGACCCACCATAAATGGAGGTTACGATATCCTCCCAGATGGTTCAATGCCTCAATACATTCCTTAGCCACTCGTGATTTCACTCTCATATTGTCAAGTGCTGGTAGTGCGGCTTTGCTATCAGTGCATATGTACACATCTGAGCATCTGCCACAGTCCACTACCTCCTCCAAGGCCATCCTGGCGCACCTCAAGATGGCGGTCAGTTCGGCTTGGAAGATTGTGGTATGTTCCTTCATAGCATAGAATTTCTTCGTACCTCCTCTCTTGCGATAAATTCCTATGCCAACTTTATCCTTCTTTTTTGATGCATCCGTATACCATATGTCGTCGTTTGGCAGGAGTTCAGCCAGGTTCGCATCATAGCTTACCTGACCCGTAGACAAGCTAATCCTAAACCTCTTTTCAAAACAGAGGTGTCGGATAGTGTCCGCTGGGCCAAGTGGTTTAAGACTACACATTGTCCTCAACCCTTTAGCATGATTGCCTTTATGAGACCAAGTGTCGTTGGAGAACAGCCTATAGGCTGTGACATAGGTCCTTCCCATAATCAGAAGATCGAAGGGGGAAACCCCGGTCAGTACTCCCATCGCCGCCGTGGGAGTAGTCCTCATAGCACTCGCAATGACCCTGAGGACATTACTACGTAGTCTTTCCAGTTTGGACTTAACATTGCCTTTCTTTATCGCGTTCCACCATACAACCGATCCATAAGTAAGTCTGGGGAGAAGGATCGCTTTCAGAATCCATAATATAGTCTTGGGGCTAAGCCCCCATGTGCAGCCGACCGCACGCCTGCAGAGCCAGAGTGCGGACCAAAAGTTGGTGCAAAGGTGCTCTGCACCTGGCTATTCCAATTTAGTCTGCTATCCAATATGATACCAAGGTATTTCACTTCCTTGGTTACCGTCAGTTCCACGCCAAACATACGTAAGGGCCTGATTTCCATTATTTTATATTTTCTGGTGAAAATAATGCATTCCGTTTATGTCGCATTCACGGACAAGTTTGTTTTGCCGCACCATTCTTCAACCACACTGATGGCCTTCTGTGCTCGGTCCCTCAATGTGTCCAAAAATGGTCACCTGACCAAAATCAAGATGTCATCAGCGTAGCCAGTCACCGAAAACTTGAGACCTTTAAGCTTTACTAGTAGGCTGTCGACCACCAAAAGCCATAGGAGGGGTGACAACACTCCTCCTTGGGGACAGCCTCTGTCTACTTTCATTTCCACCTTAGTGAGGCCTTTCTCGACGACAAGTCGTCTGTCATGAAGCATACTTCTGATCCATTGTGTGCACAGCAGATGTTTGCCACGTTTTTCCGCTTCCGCACATATGTGCTTGTGTGATTGAACGCTCCCTCAATATCGAGCAGTATCCCAATCACATATCCGCCTTGTTCGATCTGATCTTCTATCAGTGACACTGCACCGTGCAGTGCAGAGTCCGTAGATCGTCCTTGAATTTACGCGTGTTGATCTTTAGAGAGTGGGGAAGACCTCTCCAGCTTCTCTACTATGTGTCTTTGTATCAATCGTTCTAACGTTTTCAGCAAGAACGACGTAAGGCTGATTGGCCTGAAATCCTTAGCTGTAACGCAGCTGGGTTTGCCCGGTTTTGGGATAAAGGTGACTCTGGCCACCTTCCAGCATTCCGGAACGTGCCCTAGGGCTAGGCTAGCTCTGTAGATAGCCAGTAAGGGTTTCATAAGTAGTGTTTTGCCTTTGGTCAGTAGTGCCGGAAATATCCTGTCTAGGCCCGGTGACAAGACAATCCAGTGCCCATTCGAGCTTATTCCAATTTACTACCTCATTTGCGAATTTATAATCACTGTTTCTGCCCATCTGAGGGTAGTTCCCCTTCTCCTCAGTTGTGGACTCCTCATTAGCACTTCTCCCGTCCGGGAAGTTGGCCTTAATAAGATGAGTCAATGTGTCTTCATCGTTTGTTGTATATGTGCCATCAGGTAGTTTTATAGCTCCAATCCACGCACTTGGGTTAGAGGCTAATACCTTGCCCAGTCTAGCCGCTTCTCTTCCCGTTTCGATTTTTCACAATAGTTCTTCCAACTTGCCTTTTTGGCAGAGCGGATTTCCATTCTATAGTCATTCCTTTCCTTCCTCCACTTGGAGAAGAGTTCCTCTTTTCGTTCACTTTCACCTCGGGCGGATCTTGCCTTTTGGTAGGCTAATCTCACCTTGTTCTCCATTGTTTCGAGCCTTCCATTCCACCATGGAACCTTCGACTTTCGATCTACCACTCTTGCTTTGCTGCTCCTCAGATAGGCGCCAGTGACAATCCCCGACAGGAGCACCGTGGCGTCGTCTAACCCGGAAACCGTTCCGATTCTCTTGGGAAAAACCCTCAGATCAGGTTCCAGCCCCTGCAGATATCCAACCCAGTCAGTGCTCCGCGGAATGTGGATGTCCCGCAACCCATTTTCCGTAGAACAGCGCAGCCAAAACACAATGGTGGCATGATCAGAAAGGGAAGGCTCGTCTGAGACATTCCATCCATGTATCATTTGACGTATGTTGAGACTGACTAGAGTCAAGTCCAGCACTTCGCCTCTACATAAATTTCTGAATGTGGGTTTACTGCCCACGTTTGCCACGTCCATGTCAGAGCCCGCCAGATATGTAATCAAGTTCTCGCCTCGGACATTGGTGTCCGTGCTACCCCATACAGTGTTGTGAGCATTCGCGTCACAGCCTATGATGAGGGGTAGTCCTTCTAGTTTGCAGTGTTCAACTAGGCGTTGAGCTCCTATTGGTGGAACCTCCAAGTCTTCGTGTGGAAAGTAGGCCGACGCAAAGACGATAGTGATCTCTCCTTGGTCCGAGTTTACCTTGCAGGATACAGCTGCCAGATCCCTGTAACAGAACTGTAAGAGGGGTACCCCACTGACGCCTTTCAGGGCTATGCGCGCTCTCTGTCTCTCCCCAGAAGCATCCGCGATCATACAACAGCCCTGTCCGACCCCCTTTACAGACCCACGCACAGTCCAAGGTTCTTGGATCAAGGAGATCCATGTGTGCCCCGTAGCCATACGCTTGGCCAGAACGGCTGCCGCGTCTTTGCTACGGTGCAAGTTAATCTGTGATATTGGAAGCATGGTGTTCGTCATAATGGCGGCACCATTAGCTTTCCTCCGTCGCATCAGGATGATGATCCTGTGCCGTAGTGTCCGGTGGAGGGGTGGGACCGCCTTTCTTGTCACTGGTGTTCAGACCATCCACTCGCACGGTGACCCTGCCCATGTTTAGGTAGGGCTTGTTATCGATAGCCCTGAGAGACGACAGGTGAGACTCTGGTATCCCCAACACCAGAGTCCTCCCTTCCACCCCTTCCTCCCCCTCCTTGTTCCCATCCCGTTTGAGGGCCGCATAAATTCTCCATCCCCCCGTTTTAATGGTGGGGTTGAAGAACTCCAAGCGCCTCAGGACAGCGACCGCCGGATCCTCTCTGTCAGAAGACTGAGGGATCCAAACGGTCGCCCTCTGATATCGCTGGAGCAATTCAACTCCACCGACCCTCACCTTGTCCGTAACCCGCTCCAAGAGGGACTTAGCGTGGTTCAAGAACCATTGCTTCGAACCCTCGTTAGCCGTTATGATGGCAATAGCGCCACCCTGACAAACACATCATCGAATCTTGGCCACTGCTCAGGAGGAAGTATTTCAACCTCCCCCCGTACAGCAACCCTCAATTTTCTGACGTGCGTCTGGGTGAGTCCCACTTGCGGGTACTCTTCGCTAGCCACAATGATAGTCAGAGGGTTTGTTATTTGAGCAGCCGTCAGTCCGTCCTCAACCTCCTTGTGTCTCTTTTGAGGTCTGGAGTCCGTCGGCGAAGTCTCGCTCGAGTTTAGTTGCCGTTGTCGTTTCAGGGTTGACTGACCAGGAGTGGCTGGTTCGGGCCCCTTCGTGAGGTCCGACCCAGTACTCCTAGCCTTGGCTAAAGCACGTCTCTGTGCCTGCCCCATACATTTAGATTTCGATTTTAGTTTAACAGTCTCCGTGGAGTCCGTGATCGTATTGTCCGTTTCTTTCGTTTTTGTCGTTTCAGTGAGCTGTCCCGGTACTAACTTTCACCCGACCCACTGACCCCACCGGTCTCTGGTTCGGTCAATGCGATCGACCCTAAAGCCCTGGTGAGGCCCGGTTCGAGATTCGAGCTCGTCCCACAGACAGCCGTTTTCGTGTCATTTTGTTGGTTTTGTTGTCATGTTCATCCATTTTGGTCCCACGAGTAGCTAGGGAAAAAAGGTCAGCCTGTTCAGAGCCCCGCATGCCAGGTAAGGCTATATACTTTGTAAGGTCGCCAGGTATTACAAAGGAACCGTTAGCGGCACGGCTCCCTCCGTACCACGCATCCCTCGGCACGGTATCTCACACCTTGCATTAGGGCGCAAGTGCTCGTCCCAGAACGGGACCATGTGGGCTACCAGGTGCGACTGCTCGCGCCACAGTCACACCTGGGGACCGCTTGTTGGTCGTATCGAGAGGTCGGTGTTGCCCATTCGCGCCCCTTTCATACGCAGAGCTCGTCTATAGAGATGCCCCATTCATAAGCAGAGCTCGTTTATAGAGATGCCAGTCATACTCCCAATCATACTGTTCCACCTATTCTTTCAACTCAGCCCCCGTACCCGGCACAAGGTCTTCGGCAAGGTCCTGCGGTCCCTAACGGGGGTGTTAAATTACTAACAGTGAAATAAAATTATTCTTAAGGTTCATGCTGCAGGAATCGTGGGACGCGGTTTACAAAAATGTTGATACAAGCGATAAATATAATTGATTTTTTCGACGTTTTTATTTCACTTTAATGTGTACTGCACTTCAAAATAGAAAATTATTCATTTTACGGTAAAGTAATTTTTGGATAACACGAGAGATAAGAACATCATGCCAAATGAAACGAATACTTTATTTCTTAGTTACATAACGTATCTCAAGATGTAACCTCTACTTCTTAAAATACAAATCATTGCTAAGAACTAGTGGTGCTAAGACACCACGTACTTTCTCACATTATGTAATACTATTTATACCACAATTTCTCTCCGAATTAATACATTTGTCATCATTTTTATACAACTCATTACAAATTAAATATTTTTAAGCAAACATTAACAAAAATTTGACAATTATAGTTACTTTTCATACAGGTAAATCATGTCCCAAAAATAAGACGTAATTGTTGCTGAGCCATTGTTGCCAATGTAGTCAAATATTTAAAACAAATATTTATTACATTAAAAAACAGTGGTACTATAAAGTTGCACAAAATTTATCGTACAATGTAATTTCCTTTCTTTTTCAACCGAGGCTAACATTTTAATTTTTCCCCACTCCCTCCCGTCTGCCATTCATCGCCACCTTAGAGTTCGTGCTAGGTGTCTCCGCGGTAACTACCGCTTCCCCGGGGTAACTTTCAGGCATATCTTGGACCTGTTTCATTACATTTATGCCCTCGGTAACGCATGGCCCAATGACGGTGTTGGTACCATTGTTATGGGTGTAGGGTGACCGTTCCTCAGTTACAAACACAGATCTCACAAACATTTACCGGTCACGGCAAGGGAATATAAAAACATGCGGGTAACGATGTGATATGCGAGGGACAACACAAGATAAAACATTCATACTTTATCTAATCCTCGGAAAACACATTTTCTTTTCTTAAAGATAAGTCATCTGTGAACAAAAATCGTGCGCTGAATATCTTAGTATAGTTTTTATACTTCATATCTTACGGATAGATTGCAAAAAGTAATATTTCCTTCTGACAAAATAATGTTGATAACTTATCTTTCGGAATCGATAAAAATTGATTACGGTATCACCCTAGGATCCATGTTAATACCAGTACTATACGGGCAATTTTCTTGATATTCCACGGCGGGGGATGCGGTGAGAGGCTGGCTCTGACTACATCACTGCTTCGACAGGGCGTGCCAACTGTTGAAGTGAACTCCTCTTTGTTTACAATATGTAATGTTATGTTAAATGAAAAAATAACATCACTATGAACTTTATAAAATGTCTTTCACTTGCGAAAACTATCATTACAATTATTTATTTCTATTATTAATACTATGCGTTTCATCAACACAATGCAAAAATGGAGGGAAGTATTCTTTTCTGAAAAAGATTGGAATAAAGCGTATTAAAACTCCTTTATGGCACAGGAAAAAATACTCGTGACCCCTTACTGGACAAGAAAATCAGGTTTTAAGGTTCTAAAATGCATCGTTTCCGCGTTACGTACGATGCACTATAGTAGTGGGTTGTAGTGGGTTTCAGGTTGTTTCTGTACGCTATATTATTTAATTAAAATTCATATATTTGTAACACACATATATCAAATTTAGTTTTCTTCACTTCTCCCTTTAAACTTAAACTGTGCTAAATCTCACACCCACCTTGCGCGCAAAATGCGTAAAAAGGGGTAAATATTTTTCTCTTCACTTATTAAAGTATATATTTTTGTAGCAAGTGTTCAAATAGTTTTTTTCATTTATTTGGATCAGGGTCAATTCCCTTTTTGCTTAACCAAGTTTAATATCTCCATGAATTCTGACAGATGAATAAGAATATGTTGTTTAGAAAATAATTAATAAATAAATCTTACCGTGAATCGTTGAACAAAAGTAAGATAAAAGTGCGTAAAATATGCGAATAATATACACAAACCACGAACAAACGCAGCGACACAAGGAAATACGAGTCTTTGAAGCGATTTGTGATATGGGGTAGGTGATGGCAGATGGAAACTGCTACATGCCGCTTCAAGTAGGTCCTAGGTTTATCAATGGGCCGTATTATTCAGCTCTGGACAAAGATTGCAGTTGGAGTGGAAGACTCGTTTTTAAGAAAACTTGGGCTTATAGTACTTTTCCTCCTACGCGAATGATATGTCCTTTTCTGTTAAAATCGCGCAATGGTTGCATATCTACGTAATGTGAAACCAACTGTAAACAAAATTAATTTGAATTACTGAATTTGACTTCCGTTTAAAATGTTTGAAACAAACCATGTTGTTAACCATGCCTTTCGTAATGCATCTGGCGTCGTTCGCCGAATTGTATAAGTACGTTACGTGAAGTTCAGCAATTCGAGACACCAAGTATTCCTGGACGGGTGACTGGCAGGGAACTTCCGGTTACTAATGGCGCCGTGCCCCTGGCCGAAGGGATAAAAGGATCTGACAGACTGCGGTTTGACGAAACAAAACGACAGTTAACGGAGATTACTCCAAATATGTTCCATGCCCCAGAATGGCTAAAAGGAGTAATGCGAGAAAGTCGCAAACATTTCTTTAAGAAAAGCTGAAATCTCATCACTCTGTTACTTCACACATCATTTTAAACGTTATTCAATAACAGAGTAACATCATAACCACCAAGCTATGGGCAATATCACATCCAATTCATAAGCGTAAGCATGAAAAACAACAGTTACATTGGACATACCAGTGGCCTACAGCAACAGCAGCAGCAGAAAACATGCTGCTGAGCAAAACCACACAAGCTTCTTCAGAAAGTAGAAGGCACACTTCTCAAGAACAATGAATGAAATATTATCGTTTATCACTGCAATAAATTAAATATTTTAAGAAAAACATTCTACACAAATCTTGCAATACGATAGTTTAAAATTACACCACACTCGTCCACTGTGATTGATTTGTGATTCGGGGCTCGTCAACTGCTAGTCACTAGTCTCTACGTGTTTCCTCTGGAGGTGGCGGTGACCTTCTCCCTTTGGATGGTGAGATTCGGCGCCGACTTTCTTGTCAGCTGGAAAAAAAAATCCACAACCAGGTATCTCCCACCAGCGGGAAACCGCCCCAGCCGGAACAAGCTCTAAAGCCCGGCATGTGTGGTAGTGTAGCGTATCTAAGTGTAAGAGAGGGGTGAGGATAGGATAAGGAAGAGTAAGAAAGATCGCTCGCGGTCCGTGGCCCGTTTGTTAGGATACTGCTCCGGCATTCGCCTCGTATTGATCGGAGAAACCACGGAAAACTACCGATCAGAGCAGCCAGCCGCTAGAATTCTCCTCCAGACAGTGGTGCATTCGCTGTAGCTCATGTCGAAAATCCTTTCACCGCCGGGACTCGAAACTAGGACCTGTCGCTCAGAGGCACGCCTCCTGTGTCGTACGCAGTACGGAATGTTAGAAAACAGTCGGTACGCAGAGTATAGGATAGATAGAATAACGCAATCATTTTTTTACATTTTTGCTCAAAATCAAAGTTGTTTCATTGTTTGTGTATTTTTCTCCAAGTTCCTGGACATTTCCAGAAACCATACACATTTCTCACATAGCGTTGAATATTTAATTGCAATAAGAAAAAATCCTCTACTTTATGTGTTGAAAGTATCGGTGTTCGAAGACAATTTATCTCTGCAATTTTCAAAATTTCCGAGATTTTAATGAAAATAAGACTTTTTATAATTTAAGCACTTAGTAGTTGTGTTAAAATTCTACACGAGATGACATATATTAAGTAAACATTAAACACGTTTTCGATATTTGTCTATGCAAAACGTCAGCATTTAAAACAAAAAATTGCAGCTAATATTCTAGTCGAAGGATTCCCAACCTTTTCCTTCCACCGTTCGCCTTTTAAAAGAATGACTGGCCCATAGATCCTCTTCTTTCTCTTTAATAAACGGCATACATAATTATACCACAAAATAATTGCACATAAATAATTAAAAAAATAATAGTTTCGTACGACAGTATTTTCGTTAATATCTGCATTTTCAATAATCGAAGACTCGTTCGGTTCTGAGTAGCTGTATTGTTGATTTCAATTGTTGCGCAATGGTTACAACATGTATAGTGTTTATGAAGTGCCATAACTATACTCCAGTGCGTTTGGCTGAAAATATTTGCTTACTCGTTAGAATAATGTTGTTAATAATAGTTTATAATGTCTTGAGTTTGCCGATAATCCTAAGCAGTGGTGTAGCTAGGTTTTCGGAGTCCCCTGTACAGAAAGTCGAAATGGGTACTGTATCTGCGATTAATAAACGAGAAAATGGAAGTTCTACATGTAATTGTTGTATGGATTAATCCTAAGGTTAAACGAAGGATATGAAAGACGTGGAGCGAATTCGTAGTTTATTATTACGTCTTAATGCTTTATACCACAAAACATTACCATCATCTATCATTACATTATCATCAATGTCATTATTTTTTGTAATTAATGGGATCTTGATTCTACCGAATGGCCGCCGGCTTATATTCAGCTATTGAACCTTAATCGATTATCATTGACCCCTTCAAAGTCTATCGACTCCCAGGAATTCGATAGCGACCCCCTATTCTAGACCAATTCCAAATTAATTGTTTTCTTTGAAGCATTACAATTCGCAGATTGTTTTGGAAGTGAGATTAAAAATAAGAAGCAAAACTCAAGTGACGATGCTGTTTGTTTTCCTGTATCCTGTATATGTTTTAATCATATGTTACGATACGTACACATATGTGGATAAATATGTGTGAAAATTTGTGACTTTGTTCGTGAACTGGCCTCCAATCTTTGCGTGAAAGAGCGAAGGTCATGTGCCAATCCAAGGCTCATCGTCAACAGGCTTTCTGTCTTGGATAACTGATTCCATTTGTTTCTCATACCGAATGACACTCTTTATTAGCGTGTTTGATTGTCTACAAAAGGTTTAGGAATGCCGAACTTCAATATCAGTGTTCGTGTTCGCGCCCATCATCGTCCAAAGTGAAGGGCCTATGGCACAGCTTGAGCTGGGTATTCGCAGCGCCAATAACCTTATGCAAGGGCCGCACTTCAAGCCCCGGGGGTGGTTGCCAACCTCGGGCCGTGCGCACCGCCGTCCCCTCCGATGGCACCGCGCTGCAGAGGCAGGGATGCTGCACGCATGGAGGGGCCTCAACACGCGCGTACTTGCCTTCCCTTGCCAGCGCCCCGCGATCGCACCCCGCGCCACCCCTCGCCTCCTCCCTGCCCGCGTTTCCCCGCGATGTCACCCCACCCCGCACCATCCATAGCGCCGCGCCACTTCGCGCCGTTCCGTGCCGTGCCGTGCCGTGCCGCGCCGCGCCGCGACCCTTCTACTGCGTTCCCCAGCGGAGTCTGTTCGACTCCCTCCTAATTGTGTTTCGGAATTCGATTGCTCGGTAATCAATCACTTTTTCCAATGAGCAGTGCCATTCATCATTTTATTTGCCCGGCTGACCAGCGAGTGCGACGCGACTGCGCACTGTACTTCTTGCACGAAGGGGAGGGGGCAGACGACGGATGGAATCTGCGCCCGCGGTGGTTGGAATCCGAGCCCGCAAGGCTGGAAGTAGTACACGCAGTTGCCGCAAGATGCTCTTCCGCGCGCTGCGCGAAGCGCGCTCTAGACGACGGGTGCCAGAACTCTTTGGAAGATGTCGACCGCAGCGCCCTCACAGCATTCTCCATTCGACGCGGAAAATATAAACAGACGCAAAAGCCGACCGGCGCTTGTATATCGGCAACTGGCAAGCATGTTGGAAAGCGATCATGCTGACTGAGTCTTCTATTTTGCCTTATTTGATAGTAGCTGCATTACATTAATTTGTAATTCAGAACTTTACGTCGCAATTGCTCGCTTTACGGCGCAATTATTCACCCTCCTAACCTGCAATTTCCTCACTACAAATGCAAACTGCAGCTCCCGTCACGGAACTTGCCACTGCGCGTTAACTATGCACAATTTTCAATAAAACTTGTATTGTTTTATGGCGCTATGAATTACGTGCTGTCAAAGTGGAGGCCGAGAAAACCTTGTCGCGATTTATACAAATGTTATAGCGGCCACTTATCAATGCCAGGCAGAACGCGCGCTCCAGGGGCAACCGCTCCCCTCCCGCTTCAGCACGCGCGCTCGCCCCCACCCGCCCACGTCCCCGCCTACGTCCCCGCCTGTATCACCGCCTGTTTCCCCGCCTGTGTCCCCGCCTATGTCTCCGCCTACGTCCCCGTCTGCGTGTCCGCCACACTGCCGTATTACCGCCTTCGCCGCACATGTGGCGCTGTTCCGTGAAGTTGGTTCTACAGTGTCGGTGCAAAAGCTCGCAAGAGTGAGCGGACGTGAATGTACAAGCTTTCGCATAGGAATCGCGGTGTCTCGCAGCGTTCCTCGATCGGTGTTGCATTATTGTCACGCGACGCAGAGGTGTCTGGGCCAATGAATAGTAATCCCAATTGAGGCGTCAACTCAACTTTTGCGTTGTCTATTAATGTTGCGCATTTTTGTTGAGTGTATGAGTGTATAAACTAAGCTTTGTTTTACTTTTTTTTATTTCATTGATCAGTCTTTGGATATATATATATATATATATATATATATATATATATATATATATATATATATATATATATATATATATATATGGTTTCCGTAAGTAGACGGTTGTATAATTATGATTTCCAAAGAAAAATTGTGTGGGGAGTAAGAATTGAAGGAGGGACGAACTAAGCTGAAAACATTGCGAGTGCAGAAATCATTACCCCTCTTTGCCCTCGAGGGGCACCGAGAGCGCGAAGTCCGCGTGACGTGCTGCCTGTAGCGCTGCGAGCAGCGGCGGTGAGGGCGTGAACTTTGTGGGCGTCGACCCCGAAGGGCTTCAGTGGTGTGCAGCGCTGCAGCGGCCACCCACGCAAATGCTGCCCCCACGTCGGCACCATGTGTGACCGCGCCAGCGTGCACCACGCGTCAGCAAACCGTCAGTGCCCGCTACCACTTGCCACCTGCACTCACAACAGCGATAGTGGCCGGAGAACGTTCTGGTTTCGCAAGGTCGACGCAACACACAGCATTTGGCGTACCATCAAATGATAAACATTCCATTTGGAATACTGTCGTATGAATTTAGGAAAATGTCAAAGAAGAAGAAATTTACAATCTTTGCTATCAATCCAACGTAAGTTAGTATTTTTTCAGTGATATTCAATAATTTCACGATTTGGGGATTTCTTGATAATTAATCTAAATGTTCAATAAAACGAATGATGGATCTTCTAGTGAATATTCAATCGAATATTTTGGCAAGATTTCTTGATGTCTCAAAAAGCAAGTAATTACGAAAAATTTTGAAATTATAATTACGTTTTTTTATTTTATAACAAAAATTGAACTTGCTGTAATTTAGGACACTTCTATTTATATAATTATTAACTTTATTATATTAATTTGTATATTTATTTGACCTCAAAAACAGTTAACAATTAACAGTTAACAACTGTGTATTATGTGCTACGAGGAGAAGTATATTTTATGCACTTTTCTGAATTCTGGGATCCCTACCCAAAGTTATATACAAGTTTATTTCTCAATACAGACAAAAATGAGCGTTTTTGACAAGAATTGATAAGAAAATATTCGTTTCCGTGAATAAAAACTATTTGCAAATTAGCTATTGATTTTGGCTCTTATCCTTTATAGTGCCTTTCGTGAACGAATTGACTGGAAGGAATTGATGGCTCAGGGCATCAACTGATGACACTGCAGTCCTACGACCGGAAGATTCTTGGTTCGAATCCCGACGGAGGCAGGATTTTCGACACTAGCTTTCGACATACAGTGGGGGAAAGATCACAGCCAAGAATAGAGCAAAAACATGCACTACAGTTACGGGACTAATGTCCATTATTGTTGTTGCCGTGCTGGACATCACTAAAACAATTTATCAGTGAAGGAATTGATTTCTTGCCGCGACATGAAGAACGATTGAAGTATTTTCTACTGAACTCCAGAAGACGTATGCAGATAATGAAGTTACATTTACGTCCATGGGTGAAGGGGTCCAAGGGGTCATCTCAACATTCTCTTAAAGAATCAGGGTAACCGGTCGAAAAACATGATCGAGATGGGTAAGAAATTTTGTGACAAAAGCCACTAATTTGTAAATCAAGAGACAAGGTAATGGTAAAATTTCTAGATTAATAAATAGAGGGTTACAAGAACATGGTCAGGATTTGCTTATTATTCGTACAATTCTTGTTTGTAATCTAAAAGTCTGTAGGTTATATGATGTATTTCTTCAGAATATTATGCCATATCTCAGGCGGGAATGAACATTATTTTTTATTTCTTTAAATCTGTTGCGTCTTCCTCGACGCAACGCAGCTTGAAGTCCTTGTTGGGGTAGGAGTAATGGTCCGTTGAGTTTTTTATTTTTATTTTTGTGAAGTCTCGTCACGTCGCAGGCAGTTATTTCTTTTTTCCTTCGGCCAGGGGCTCGGCGTCATTAGTAACCGGAGTTCCCAGACGATCACCCGACTAGGAATCCGCTTAGTCTCGAATTGCTTCACGTCCGCCCACGTGTGACTTCATGGAGCGTAATTAATCAATTCGGCTAGCGACGTCAGCATTCGCGAAATATATACAAGGAGCAGTATGTAAGCTGACTAAATTTGAAAGAAATCTGAACGCGTAGCATAGTGAATTTAATGTTGTGTTCAATTCATTTACTTGGACATTTCATTTGATATTTGAGTGAATTAAGAGTCCTAAACAAATTGTTACCTTCATATCAATCACAGGCACATAGTTCATTTTCAATGGAGTACAGAAATGTTTATTTGAAATAGAAACCTGCATTGAAACATTTTCTTATTATTTACTAGTAATTTAGTTCGGAACCAATTTGAGTCATCTGATATTGTACTGTTACCGTTTCTTTCTTGCAAAGAATATTCGCATCATCCGCAATCATAACTGTTCTTCCGTTTCAATTCGTCGAGGGCATATCGTTTACATATAGTAGGAAGAGAATAGGGCCTAAAATCAATCTCTGAGGGACTCCATGTGCAATTGACAATGACTCGGAAAGGTGTGTATATAATGGCCCATCGTTCCAGTACAGTATTTCTATTGTCAGATATCGTTGTTCAACATATCCAATCTAGAGCAATACTAAGAATTCCAGATGAAGATTTTTGTGTAAGTAAAATGTTATGAACAATGACGTCAAAAGCTTTTGAAAGATCAAATAATATTCCAATAGATGCTTCGTTTTGACCCACGGATGAAGCGACATCTTTAAGAAAATAAAGTATGGATGGTTTCGTAGATTTTGATTTTTTTTAAACCCATGTTGGCAATCTGAAAACGCCTCGTGGTTTGTAGAGAAAAGTTTGTATTCACAAGTTAAAAGTCTCTAATATTTTTGGAAAAACTGACGGGAGAGAAACTGGAAGGTAATTTTGAATTTCATTTTTGTTGCCTTTTTTGAAGAATGGCTTATTTTAGCTGCTTTGAATCTATCTGGAAAAGTTCCAATGTATAAGGATGCATTACGTATGCGAGTTAACGAGTTATGATGCCAGGCGCACTAGTCTTTAACAAACAATCCGGAAATTCATATAAACCGGCTGAATATTTAATTTTTAAGGTACTGATTATTTTTAAAATTTTATAGGAAGAAGTTTCGAGAAAAAAACATCGTGACTTAACTTTTTGTGGGATCACATGATGTTGAATTTGGGGTATGAGTACCCATTGCGAGATCAGCAGCAATTCTAGAAAAGGAAAGGTCTGAAAGAGAAAAACTAAATTCCTATTCATAAAAATAAGGTCCATTAAGAATTTACTTTGTTATTACGTTAATATAAAAAACAACAAATGCATGATTAACGAAAACACAAATATGAAAACACAACTAGTTTTAATAAGAAAGAAACGTAGGAAAACTGTTAGGAGAAACTGTATATAGAAGAAGCCTATTTCTAATAGAATTTGGAAAAACAGAAAGACATTGTGAAAATGTAATGTCCAGTGTTATTTCAGCATCATTAATAACCGCAGGCGCTGTCCACTTGGTAAAAAAATGAAAACTCGGAAATATTGGCAAAAATGAAAGAAATATTGATCCTTGGTGTTTAATACGCCTACTTCAATCGCAAGACTTATCTCAGTGAGTAATCAGTACCATAATTTGCTGCGTCTCCACGGTGTTTTGCTTAATTATGAGTTGTCTGTTTCATGATTTTTGGCCTTTTGACGGTCTGTGCATTTTCAACTTATGTTGGTCATCTCGACTCTTCGAAATATATTTCTTTCAGTTCTTCATATTTGTGTACTATTATAAGATTATTTCTGAAGGTAATTGGAATTGCTAATTGTCTCGAATGTGTATGACATGTCATATTTTTTCTTTGCGTTATTTCCATGGAAAAGGTAAGATAAGTATGATTTTATGTACAATGACTAAAATTATGCAATTTTCCCTTTTCATATAGTCATATTTTTTTTAACCTTTGATTATTTTCAGTTAATTTTTCATATTATGGTCATCTTTTTTCATGCATTTACGTATTTTTGGGGCATATTTTGGTCTTATTGATTCTATTTTCGCATGCTTGCAGGTGTAATAAATATACATGCTTTTGAATTAGAGGGTTAAGCTATAGAGACGGAGAAAAATAAACCGTAGAAACCACCATCTGCGTTAATGTAGTTTTGTCAGGTTTTGTGACAAGGTA
Source organism: Gryllus longicercus (assembly GCA_038098605.1). Classification (NCBI taxonomy): domain Eukaryota; kingdom Metazoa; phylum Arthropoda; class Insecta; order Orthoptera; family Gryllidae; genus Gryllus; species Gryllus longicercus. Next base: position 4,087,783 of record JAZDUA010000001.1, read on the forward strand.
AACCGCATCTAAACAAATTATTTAATAACTTTAGCGAGTAGAATTGTCTTCACAGGCCGCCAAGGGAGGGATGAATTTCCAATGTAGATTTTAAACGTATATTTTCATTGCAATGGTTACAGCGGTAAGATTTTGAAAATTTCGAATAAGCAACCAAAATATGTTTAAGTCATATTTATGGTCATATTTTTAGGTCATAAATGCTTGCATGTTTCGAGCGCGTGGTATCAGTTGAATTTTGATAACGGATGTTCCGAATCAATGTGTTTGAAACACTGTTGTTTTCTTTTCTTGCAAATGTTTTTAATATTTCATGTAAAAGAATTTGAGGCTGGTGTTCCTTAATGTGCATAAGTTTCACATAGGGTGGCGGTTTCATACGTCCTCTGTTTATAGTTGCTTCATCGTATAACGTCGGACGTAGCTAAGCATGTTGCTACTGCGTATGTAGTCACAGACATATAGCATATCGTATATGAACTACTTTTCATATAGATATTGAGAGTGTGTTTTTACTTTTGTATTGTGTGTTTATTCTCTAAAACATTTAACTAATTAACATTTTAACGTTTTTTTACGTACCTAAATTTTCTCTAAAAATGACGCTGAGATGTCTCTTCGTCCTTCCATTTTAGAGGTGTTCCTTTTTATTTGCAAATGTTTGAGTTTCCATTTTTTCTTACTTTTTTGTGTAAGTTATCTGTGTAACGTATGGCATGCTTTTTTGTGGCGAACACCTCCAGTTTATTTTTTTTTTTTTTGTCTACTCTTTTGTGATGATCGATCCTTGCGCGTTTTCAATTTTCCGATGTGCTCCTTGTTCTCCTCCAAGGCGTCTGTAAACACACTCTTGTAAGGATCGTTTGAGTTTCACCTTTGATGTAAATGGCAAATAGTATAGTACATAACTACCCGTTGCGGTACTCCTAGTTTTATTCCTCTTACACAACTGGACTTCCCGTACTCGAGCGACGGGTCTTAGTTTAGTTCAGTTGGCGCTGAGTTGAGATTATGAATATATAAGCTTCAGTCATGGAAACATCAGAAGGATTGAATTTGAAAATTACAGAGTTTAGAAATTGTTTTTAATGAGAAGGCAACATTCGATCGCTACGTCGAGTGCAGAGGCGTGCTTCTTGCGGGACGCAGGTTAGTTAGGTACGAAGGTTTTCACAGTTGTTTTCTTCTTCAATACACCATGAATAGTTTAATTAAAGAACCTTCCATTCCCACCCCTTCCCCCTGTAGGGGTATCTACGCTATAGCAGGGCACGTGCCATAGGCGCCACTTCCAAGGAGCGCTATTTAGCTTTCTACATTCACGAAAAAATGTTGAATTAACTATTTTTCAATTGTGGAATTAAGTTATGGCGGCGGCGATGGTGTAATGGTTATCGTATCGGACTGTTATACCTAAGTTCACCAGTTCAAACCCGATCGAAACCGTGGATTAAAGGCGAAAAAATCCTTCATACACCTTCCTTCGGAAGGGAAGTACGCCGGCTGTCCCTCGTTAGTGCTAGATTTACTCCATGTAAATGATCCTCAAGCCTAAATGAAGCCTCTGAGCTCGATTCAAATCGCCTGTTTTGTCGACCAAGACCTCCTTTCTCCGCTAGTTGGTGAAAGGAGCGTAGAGAAATTTGCGTGGTCAGACGGAAGAGCAGGCCTCATGCTAAGTCTCGCTATGTAAAATAAGGCAAGCATTGGATTCAAGTTTTACATTACCGATGAAATGGAATAAACGTTTTAAACAATTTATCCGTGCTAGTAAATTGCGATAATCACTTGGTTGGCGTTGACGAAGCAAAGCAATAAGTATTAATAGTCACATTTTTCGGAACTCTTGAAGCACTACAATGTGTTTTTTTCAGTATCCACAGCAAGCTGGGAACAATTGAAAAATGCCTGCGATTCTTAAGTGTAGTGCACAGGTACAATTTGTGAAACCTATTGTGAAACCTTCCTCCAAAACCTGAAAACAAAATCCTTGGAGTTCTCCAAAATATGACTGATAACTCAAGACCAGTGACCAAGAAGTGATGCCTGGCAATTGTACACTTGTGTGTTAGCTTAATACTTTTTGATTTTACTAAGATTATAGATTGAAGTACTCATTAAAATTAATCGTGTACAAAACCGACTTGAGGATCCAAAAATGAATTGTCACGTTGTCACTCTTGATTTAAACGCTCCACAATATTATTTTCATGATGAAACGGTAAGTGTTGAAGTCCGTTACAAGCTGCATCCTCCCACTTGTATTGAACTTGTGGCACTTCACCTACTCTCGGCAGAAAGGTCTGAGAGGACTGAATAACATCACTCCCTAATAAATAAAGAAGTCGCTAAGTCCAAAATCTTCTTCTTTTAATGCCATACACTGATTAGTGCATAGGCGAGTCTCCAGAAGCCCCTAGCGCCTAGTTGTAAGACTTATCCTGAGCAAGTATACGTAAGGTAGTTTGCCATTGCTTTTCCTAGGGGCGCTAGTGCGCTAATTGATTTGAATGCCAGATTGCGCACGTGAAGATACAATATCCGCAATCTTTTCTAGTCATTCAATTCGAAACTCTGATTGGTGATAAATTGCTAGAGTATTTAATTTTGCCAGGGCCTTTTCGACCAAGTGCCTTTCCTGGGGTCTGTTTTACATGCCGACAAGCGCATGCGTGCCATCTATGTTTGGCACCTCCAGAATCCATTGATCGAGTTTGAGCACGCGAACGTGGGATCAGTAGCCCGGCATGATAATTACTATACCATCATAGCCGGTCAAGTCCAAAATGACAAGATAACCATTCACTTAAGGGAAAAAACATGATTGAAATGGGGGTAATTAATCGAGAAGTTGATTTTAATACTATTTACATACATATTGAAACTTATAAAATATACAATATATATTTTAATATAAATGTATAATCTAATCGAATCTATTTGATTCTATTATTTTGTCAAATAGAAATAAAAACTGTATGGACAAATGGGGCAGACGTACAATTTGCACTCCTCTTGAGCTCCATTATCTCTTGCTCTCCTACTTACTACAAAGCTAGTTGAATAAATGTTCCCACTAAGCGTGGTAGCATCATTTGAAAACTAGATATTTTTGCTCCAGAGCTATAGAAAACGTATTTGCATCGGTGAACGAACGGTTTATTTTTTTTTGTATTGATAACAAATTCCCTCGGCTCAACTTCCAGTCCTAGCAAAATGAGTTAACAAACGTGCGCATAGTGAAGTATAACGTCTTCACATTTTATGTTGTTTTTTTGTTATTTAAAGTCGCATCAACTTCCAGGTTATTAGCCACCACTATTGCTTGTACCGGTATGGTAGGATGACACAATATGATGGTAGTATGGAGGATGACACAATATGATGATAGGGGGTGAAAGGACGAACACAATACAACCATGCCCGAGGCGGGACTCAAACCCGCGATGTTTCGGTTCGAGGTCGTTACGGCACTACTTTCCTAGCGATCTCGGCCACCGGATCGGCTGCTATTCATGTTGTTCTGCATTTATTGACTGCTTTTCACCATTTTTGTCATGAAAGCCAAAAAAAGAGTTTTTACTTTCTCGCCTATCGCGTCCTTCCCCAGAAAAACGAAAATATTGTAATACTGCGGCACAAAGCGGCGAAATTTCGTCAGAGAAACTCCTATAGAGAAGATCTCATATTGAAAAAGATGATTAATCAATCATGCACTTTCTCGCATATGCTGAAAGTGGTTATTTTCTCCCTCAGAATAACTTGGATTACGAGGCCCCGATATTGAAAAACTTGATAAACCTTGTTCATACAGAGAGTTGTTTTCTCTAACTAGTTTTGTAGTTAGAACCAACTTTTATGGATCCTTGATTCCAAAATATTGGTTTGAGATAAAATGTCCGCATGTGATCAATGATGGTGATAAAACCGTTCAGATTTGGAGAACTTATCTGCAGAAGTTCTCTAAATTTTATATTCCCCCTATCTGGCCAAACTCCGAGACCCTATGAATTTGAAACGGATATTTTGATTTTTCTGGAACTTTACACGAAACCTCAACATTTTAAAAATGGCACTAAATCGTTGAATTTTTCTCAAATAAAAGTGAGCTTAAAATGGCGCAAATATTACTTTGTTAAACTCTCTTAATTCTTTTAAATGTAAAAGATCACTTTTTTCGGCGTCTTCCTATAACCGAAATGTTGATCACAGGTATTTTTCCTCAATAAAATATGGGCTTCAAAGATAGATTCTTAAATAAGGCCAGGAACAATTTTCGACACTATGAGTAGTATTTCACGAAATATTTGTGAAATATAAACAATTTTGAACCAAATATTTTCTCATAAACGGAGGTTTATTATAAAGGGAGGAAAATCACTCTTATGTCGACGTGTGGGTCGGCAGCAGAGCTCAGTATCCAGTAGTAGAAAAAACTGCCACTTCTCGGGATAAGAAATTAATGTGACTAAGCCCTAAAACAATGGGACTAATGACTTTAGAAGATGACGTGCCCGGAATCAGTAAGTCAATAGTCGAGCACAGAACCGTTATCATGTGTAATGTATGTCCCAGAATATTGCAAAAATTAATTCAAAAAGAACAATTTAAGGCAAATATTCTTATCAGAACACCTGCCAAGTGCTTCTGTAAAGCTGACATAATTGAAACAGAATTCTTCCTCATGAAGTTTAGAAGGCAAGTGCACAGAGAACGTGTATATGATACAAGCTACGAAGTTGTCGGCGAAGTTGACGGCGAGGTTGACGGCGAAGTTAAAGGCGAAGTTCACGACGATGTTGAAGGCGACGTTGAAGGCGACGTTGAAGGCGACGTTGAAGGCGACGTTGAAGGCGACGTTGAAGGCGACGTTGAATGCGAAGTCGAATGCGAAGTCGTATGCGAAGTCGAATGCGAATGCGAAGTCGAATGCGAAGTCGAATGCGAAGTCGAATGCGAAGTCGAATGCGAAGTCGAATGCGAAGTCGAATGCGAAGTCGAATGCGAAGTCGAATGCGAAGTCGAATGCGAAGTCGAATGCGAAGTCGAATGCGAAGTCGAATGCGACGTCGAATGCGACGTCGAATGCGACGTCGAATGCGACGTCGAATGCGACGTCGAATGCGACGTCGAATGCGACGTCGAATGCGACGTCGAATGCGACGTCGAATGCGACGTCGAATGCGACGTCGAATGCGACGTCGAATGCGACGTCGAATGCGACGTCGAATGCGACGTCGAATGCGACGTCGAATGCGACGTCGAATGCGACGTCGAATGCGACGTCGAATGCGACGTCGAATGCGACGTCGAATGCGACGTCGACGTTCTTTTTCGTTTTCATCGTTTTTTATTCAGCTCTCCAGTGCTCATAGTTTTGATTTGGCTTATTGTATTGTAACAGCCCAGTTTCTTCTATATTCTGCTTTTCTCTGTCATACTTTAACACCAATGTTTCTCAAATCTTACTCCGTCCCAACATTCCGTCTTAATGTAGGCCTACCTCTTCCTCTCCTACCGGCCTTACTCCCTACGTCTAGATTTCTGTTTTCTCTCCATTTATTCGAATTAGGAGACCGAACCATTTCAGATTTCACCATAAAGCATGTAACTGTTTTGAGTGTTTTTAATAGTTCTTCCAATTCTGTGTTGTTTCGACTTTTTCTAATTCTTCTTCCTCTGCCTCTGGGTTATTCTTGACCTCACGTTACGTTCAAATACCATCACCCCTTATTCCCTCTGCTTTGTAACTGAATACCTCCCCGGCAGTGACCAATTGCCTTATTTCCCTGGAATCACCTCAGAAGAAATTTCAAAATCGCAGCGCATTGAGTCGAGCCAGATCGACCGGGGAATATCCATTTTGGAAGAAATCGTACGTACGGTTTAGGCGTAGTGGTGTTGACTGACGAACGGACGTTTTGAAAACAACAATTTTTCGGTATCAGGAGACCCAAAAACTTGCATTTCCGTCGAAATTTTGAAATCAATTTTCCGCAGCATTAAATAACTTCATCTATACTACGTATATTCTACGTGTATACTCCGTATATACGTACGTATGAGGTACGTATCGGTTTTGCCTGCCCTGAACTTTTGTTCACGAGCCGCCACTGTTTTTTATATCAATTGAAATGACTTATCATGCATATAGAGATGTTTACTTTATTATATCTGCAGGTGGGTTTATACAACCTGGTGGCAGGACACGGGTTTATTGAAGGATAATAATAATATAGGCGCATGTAATTGCGCAGGGGTTGGAGCATATGCGCCCAAGTATGAGTTCCAAGAAAATGGTAGGTTCGGATCCTGGGTAAGTCATGAATGTTGCTAAGGTGGAATCGGGAGAATGTACTTGTCCCACATGGGCTCACGTGCCACATGGGCAAACGTTTGGGGAGATAAAAGCTAAATATCCCATGTGGTGGAACTAGGCTCTCTATTGGGGTAGAGATATCTACCTAACACCAACATGTGAAGAACGAAAATAGCTTCTCATACATACACACAATAGTAAATTATGTTTTGAATTAATAGTTAATATTATAAATATTTGATGCAGTATAATTAATAAGTTCTTAATAATGAGGAAATAAGTCAGCTGTTCTTATTAAATATTCAGTTTATCATATTTCGAAACTTATGTTTCTGTATCTGTGAAAATCGCATACTTCAATTCGTTTCGAATGAATCATCGCATATCTTTAAGAAAATACCGAACTCATTGGACATGAAGATTCACAGAACAGATCTGGATTATACAAATAAGTTTAACTGCAACAATTTCCTTCATTCAAAACTATAATTTCAGACGTTCAGACATACCTCTCAGGTTTTATTTCCCTTTGGGTGCTCTAAAATGAATATGGTGGATTTACAAGGGCGAATGATTTTTAGGAGCAAAAAGGTACAAGAAAATAGCGGAAAGCTGATTTAGCGGTAGAGGTTTTCTGAAAAATAGTAAAAGTATCTGGTCGTAAAAAATAGCAAAATCCACTTTCACTATTAACTTTCCCTTGCTTTGATAGAAACCTATGTAATTAACGTGTTTTTAAAAAAGTTGTTTAAATTCAGAAGCTTTGATTTGATTGAATAAATTAAATTTAATTTAATATAATTTATTTAGTCATAGTACAGTACAAATATTATTTTCATCGGTAAATAACAGATTTTATTTTTTAGTATTTCTAACAAAATAGTAACCCATTCCCTCGGGTTTAATCCTAGCCGGGGCTACTCACACATTTACGTCTAGAAGCAAAAAAAAGACCATTACAGCTTTTGCTCTATGGATCATGGAAACTGTATTATTACTTTCCTTAGTACTGTTTCCCTTCATATGGTAGCCCTATATCGTTTGTTGAGGAAAGCTTAAAAGTTGGAAAGGATATTCTCATTTAGAATTCTAAAAATATGTCATACCTTTAGTCTTGGCTTTTTTTAATCCCCTTTCCCCCTTTTGTCGTTTTGTACTTTTTGTCCCCTTTGTACCCCTTGCCCCGCTTGTCCCTCTTGTCCCTCTTGCCCCACTTGTCCCACTTGTACTACTTTTACTACTTGTCCTTCATTTTGCTAAAATCCTATTTGAAATGGAATGCTCTCGAACAATTTTGCATGCACAACCTGGTAACAGTGGTTTTGATCCGTGTAAATCTACGTAAAATATTTAGAGTTCTGTTGAGGGAAATTGATTTTTCAGCAATTTTATTTTTTGTCGGTTTGAAGTCGCAAGATCGCTATAGGCGCCTCTGGTAGAGAGAGTTCTCTTATCTCAAACTATTACATCAAACTATGGTGCAATTTCTAGGAGAAAATCACTAACATAATATTTTAATTTTCATTAATGTAGCGTACAATTCGATAACATAGCTGATTGACCATGAGGAGTATGTATATTTGAAACGTTAAAACAAATTTTAAACTCGGCAAAAAAAAAAGAATTATTTTCAATTTTAGTTCGTACACTTTTTTCTTTGAATTTTCTTATTGATGTTCTTCTTTTAAATTCAGTCTCTGGCTTATCTCATGTTAACATCTAACAATAGTCGGTGAACATATTCTTGTGCCATTTTTCTTGATATTTGCGCTCTATGACTTTCGAAACTTGGTGCAATTTTTCAACCTATTCTTCGGTGACCGATCTTAAATTTTCGGGGGGAAAGTCTACAAGTGAGTGAAGAAAATGTATATATTTTTTACTGATACTTTATAGTTTGTTATTATCTTTGGAGCTAGATATACACTGCATAACTTATCTGGATCAACAAAAGACCAATTGAGTCAAGTTAAGATCTAGTTAATTAGTAAATAAGTAAATCTGATTCAATAAAATTAGGTAAAAAAATACAATTATGTACTATTAACTCGTACTGATGATCTCGGGCGACAAAACCTCTCCCGCCAAAGGCCCTAGAACAGTTTGTCGCCGCTTGATCATTAAAACCCTTAAAACGCCCTTGGTGCATAAATAACCATTTGACACTCGTGAAGCAACCCAAAGCTTGAAATTTGTCTAGCATATTCATGACAATTGCTTTATAATCAGAATCCTTGTAATTACCCAGGAATTTATTGGCATCTTCAAAGGCAATCCAAGCTTCTTTTTCCTTTGTTATCATGCTAGTTTCATATTCTTCATCTTTTATAAGCTTGCGGATATCCAGACCAAGAATAATTCCCTTTTTCAACTTCGGGTAAATCTGGAAACTTTTTTCACAGTTATTTGAAGCAATCACAATCTTTTAGAATAGCCTTGCCAACGTGCTTCATTATGTTTTATTGTATATGCAGAGGGGGATAACAATACTTTTCTCATCTCAACTAAGCTGTTCCCAATCACGTTTTTGGTGCCTTGTCCAAGATTTTGTCTTTACGGCTATTCTTTTTTGACAGAATGTTTAGTCTTATCACGGCTCCGCAACTAACAAATGAAACATGGGAACTTTGAATATCCACCTTATTAACCAAGAAGCCTGGAGATAACATTCAAATCACCGCAAATGATCCAAACGTGGTCGGCATATTTTATTTTGTTGAGGACGAGAACTAGGTTTTCACAGCGTTGTGTCAAATGCACCGATTGCTCAATTGGTGCACATGCATTCTGGTTTCTGTGATGAAGCAGGACAGCTTGAAGACTCCATTTCGATGAATCCACAAACACCCTTCATTCACCTTTATTTAGGTGATATTACATTTACTCATCAATCTGGGAACATCAGAACAATTGACCAGATTTCCCACTTCTTCCAATAACATAACAAATACCTTTTCTCGATTTCAGTTCCAATAACAAGACGTTCCATTGACCAATATTTGTTTCCTTTCAATCTGAAGACCAACAATTCAGCTGTCTCTTTCGAAAGGTCCACATATCTAATCAGATCGGTAAGTTCAATCTGAAAGTAAGGCTGAGGTGAGTCGTCACCAGAGGGCTTATATCCGGTATCGAAGTCTTAAACGCCTGCATGTTCTGAGTCTGAAGACTCTGCGGAGATGGCTGGCAGTTGGAAGCAAAGGCACTGACACATCAAGTCCTTGAGGAACGGGACGTATGGAAAATAGAGATTAGTTTTTAATTTTTGCGGTTATGCCCACGGACATGGCAGAAAAAAGTAATAATCATCATAGTGGTTGTTCGACACCCTCCATGTCATAGGAACTCCAAATCGAAAAGCAGTCTCTTTTTCCTTTGAACCAGAAGCGTAGATTATTTATGCACTGCACACAAATTTATGAGGAGCCCAATATTTGCTCTGGTCTCCAAGATCATGCCAAAATGTGCGAGATAAAGTTATCTTGGAGTCTGTGATGCTTCTCATATGATTTTTAATAACACTATATTCGCCGCATAGTATGTAACAAAGGTTAACTCCCAATTTTTCACATCTCGAACTCGAAGCCACGTTTGACGAAACGCCCGCGGGGAATCACACGTTAGAATTGTTTCTGTGATGCAGTCTGTACTGGATAAGTGCACGCGCGACAGAAAACAAAGACAAAAATTGAGACGAACAGACAGCCGATTACGCTCTCCGAAGGCGATTGGAGGCTGGATTCGGATCTAAGTTAAGGATTCGTGCGACGCTATTGTAGAGATTGCGACGGGGAAGGGAGGGACGACGACCGAGAGAAGTCACAGAGGGGTTTTCCTATGAGTTTCATCTGTGTAGAATGGTCAGACAGGTAGGGAAAAATTCAACGCCAAAAAAGGTAAATATTCGTTAAAATCCAAGTAAAATTGATTTTTTTAAACCCTGACGTAATAGAATTTTTTCTTATTTTATTTTAAATCCGCGCCAAAAATTACACAAAGTTCAGTTTACAATTTCTTTGTACATTTTTCATCGCAAGGTTATGAGTGTTTAAACTACAAAATAAAAAAAAATCAACTAATAAATCGTAGCCTCGTATTTGTGACTTTCTAATACGAGGGTACCCTGGCCGGTGTTATCTCAATTTAGATTTTTAAAAAACGTGGACTTCAGAACGTAATAATTAAGTATATATTGCTATATTCTCACAGTTTGAAGTTTTAGGATACGTGCCCTATTTTCGAGAATTGCACTGCAAGTGTTCATCAATTTAGTAGTTGCGTGTGATAGAGCCTTCAAGTTCTTTCCCCTCTATACACAGGGAAATCACTCGTTTTGAGCCGAGTCGGTAAGCATGCGTAATTCAGTTGAAGGAAGAAATAAAATTCATTAGAGGTCGCAGAGCACAAATATGATATTTTTCTTCACAAACAAACCCATAACGTACTGGAATACGTAGATAACTACAGTCTTTGAACCCTTTCCTCAAGGTGTTCAAAAGTTTCAAAACAAATTAAAATTCATTAAATATTTTATTAACCCATAAGTTGGACTAATTGGCAGCAATTATTATTATTATTATTATTATTATTATTATTATTATTATTATTATTATTATTATTATTATTATTATTTTACTTCAATTATTATTACTTCTTACTAACTTGCTGTTAATTCCATGCTTGAATCAAATGTTCATATAAACTTTTTTGCTTGTTATTGACCTCAGTGTCCTCCAAAATATTGTAGTTTCTTCCTGTGAAACTGTGAATAATCGATTTACTTAGAGCACTGGGGTACATTGGGATAGAACAGTCTGCGCAAGAAGATACGAGTTGCATGTTTGTTTCCTGTTAAAATTATCGACGGAGGGAAATTAATTAAGAGGTCAGTAGGTCTCTTTCAGAAATTCGATTACAAGAAAATCTGCCACCGGTAAAGAAACAGAATCGATTGTTTTTGGAGTAGTACTTTTTAACTAGAAAAACGGAATAAAATAACATAATGTATCAAACTTAGACCAATGCCATTAAATTTGCTTTGTGTCACGATCAAGCAGATGGGGAATTATTTTTTTCCTCCAAAAACAAACCAAACATTTGTAATTTGTCCGCAAGAACACTGAATCCTACGTTGAAAGCGAAGTGACATTGTTAATTTTAATACGTCCAATTAGAAATAGCCAACGTTCCTAACACAGCACGAATATTAAAATTTGATAGGATGGCAAATCACTTGTTTAAGGAGAACAAAGCGGAAGAATTAGAAAACGAAAAACGAAAACATGCTGAAGAGGCATAGAAAGAAGAAGAGAAAAGTTTAAGTAAACAAAATCATATAGTTGTATTAGAAGAGTAGCTCTCATAAAAATTGAAGAAAATGCCCGAAGGATACACAATTACAGAAAATGCGTGAAGGATACAAAATTTTGGACAAGATGTTGGAAGTTCTAAACACATGATTCAAAACAGTCTTAAGAACAAAATCGCCCGAATGACTCAGTGAATGCTTGAAAACAAGATCTAGAGTAAAAAAAAATAGTTTCCAGAAAGTCATTGGTAAAAGAAAAACTTCGTTAATTTGTTCTTTTTTACGTACAAAAACATGCATTGAATAGAGTGATTATTGATTGTAACGGTGAGTTGAATATATACAACATAAACACTTAATAATAGTGAGCTTGTTTTATAATTTTATAATTCTGAAGCACGTTCGTTATTATTGTTTGGGAATAATGTTGCGATATCTTAGAATTCATATGGTTAACAAACTTTCTGCGGTAGTTAGTAATATAGCGTTTTAAATATTCAAATGCAATAATAATTTATTAAAATACAATATTAACCTGTAAATTTGGCTTACTCTGTATTTACTCACCCTTTTCGACAAAATTTTTTTTAAATTTTTTATCTTTTGTGACGTGGAGGGTCTTGTGATTCAACCTAATATTTAAGAGGCGATACGAAAAAACTGTAGTCTTGCATAATGATATTCAATTTATTTCCTTTCTTCCTTTCAGCGAAAACATGAGTTAGAATTGCGCGCCCAGAAGTAATCAATAAATTAAGTGTTTTAATGAACGAGAATTAATTTTAGTTAAAAAATGCGATTCGTATGCATCATGATAATACGGATACATGAGGCGTTCAATTACCGTATTCGGCTATCTAAAGAATAAAACATTAGTTGACGCTGAAGACGTGTTAAAAATACTTCGATCATTCCAATAAATCGAGATTTCCAGACGTTTTGTCAATTTCCATAAAGCTTGAATCGTAAGCAGGGATGCATATCAATATATCACTGCATACAATGGTTATAATTTATAACAAAAATACATTTTAGGAAGATTTAATGTATTGAATGACTAGAACACACACAAAAACTTGAGACTTTAAAGTGCTCTATGTTTCACCGAAAGCGCGAAGAAATTATGCAACGCTCAACTGTTTTACAGATGTGACGCAGTAGCCGGTTTGAATTTCGCTCGCGGAAGTAACATTTAAACTCAATTTTCTCAAAAACTTGTTTTTTAGCAGGTTTTGTTATTCTTCATGAAATGTTATTCTTCATGAATGTAAAATCTGGGGTATATTTTTTGAAACGTTAGCTTCAGGACAATCTATATTTAGAAGATGTTAGTGATACAAAATTAATTGTCATATGACTCGTCATATCATACTTAAGGTATGATATCCTTGAGAACAAAGATGTTTAACAGTAACAAGTCCTCTAGCGAGCACACTCTCTTCTGCCTCTGAGAGATACTCTCGCCATCGCCCCCTGACATGCGTTGCTTTGAAAGAGAATTTTCTGAGGTGTCAAAACCAACACAACATTGAGATTACACTGCAAGCATTGGTCGTCCCAGCTAACACCATTATAAGCATTATAAGCAGTTAATAGCATTGTGTGTAGTGCGCTGTTGTATGGAACTGAAGACCTCTGTTTTGAATCGTGACTCATGCAAAATATTTTTTATCATTTGTGTAAGCATATTGAACAATAAATTGCATTCAACATTGCTATTTTCATTAAAACTTTTGAATTTTCAAAATTTAAAGATCTCCATTTTTAGAAGCTTTTGAGTGAGCTTTGCCTAATGGAGTAGAGTGAAGTTTTGGATAAGGTTGCATTATTACAATATTTCGTAACCGCAACAATTATTGCGAGAAAGTATGTTGTTGGAGCACAAGTTTCTAATAATATTTGTAGTTATTATTGCTATTATTATTATTGTTATCATCATTATTTTTGTTATTATTATCATTATTGTTATTATTATCATTATTGTTATTATTATCATTATTGTTATTATTATTATTATTATTATTATTATTATTATTATTGACGAATTTCATCTCTTCATAATACTGGATGAAAATACAAGATTCATTATCGGAATGGACACAGTATTGGACGAAGTCAGATGTTCTTTCTTTGTTCATTCTTCTTTTTCCTTCCTTTTCCATCCTTCATTTATCTTCTTCCTTCCTAATTTCTCCTTACTTCCTTATTCTTTTTCTTCTTACTTCCTTTTTCTTCTTCTCTCTCCTCTTTTGTCCTTTTTCATTTGTTCTTTCTTTCTAATTTTTTAATTTTTGTTTCCTTTTCTTCTTTTCTTATTCTCCGTCTTCTTCATTTTCTTCTCATCTTTTCCCCTTATCCTTTTTCACATTAGTGTCCCAGATATTGTTAATGTGACATGACAATTTCAAGAGTTGCTGAATCACAAAAAGGATTTGTGAGATCCTAGTATTCCAGTCCCAACGGTGTCTGATTTTCGACACTTGGTATATACCGTGGTCGAATTCAGACACTGCTGTCTGGAAGAGAATTTTGTCTGCTGATTTTTCGTATTTTCTCCGTTCAATAGGAAGCGCATATGTGAGAAGGTGCTATCAAACTCGCCATGGACCGCTCACAGTTTTCCCTTCCTCATTCTCGTCATCTCCCAGTTTCCAATTACATGCAGTATACCACAAGCCTGAACACCAGTCGGGATCGTAGAGCTTTTCCCGAACCGGGGAAAATGCTTGGATGGAGTGATTCCCGCGAGCTGACTTGTAATAGGCTGAAGTGGCTCAGTATCATATGCCAATAAGATATGTCACATCGCGCTTTTGACCGGGAGGTCCTAGGTTTTGGGTTCCGGCGGTGGCAGGATTTGTGACAGCTAAAGAGCTAGGTCGAAATCAGCCGCTGTCTGGAAGATAATTCTATTGACCGACTGTTCTGATTGGTAGATTTCCGTGGTTTCTCCGATCAATATTAATCGAATGCTGAAGCAGAACTCTAAAAAACGGCCCATGGACCGCACGCGATCTTTTTTTCTTTTTCCTGTTCCGATCCTCACTCTTAACAAACACATGAACTAACACCACCACACATATCAGGAGCTTTGTGCTAGTTCCGAAGCGGTGCCCCCGATGGTGAGACATCTGGATTGGGTAAACATCGCAAGCTGGCGTGTAGGTTGAGGCCAGATCTCGCCATCCAACAAGGAAGAGTACAGCCACCTTCTGTGATAAAAAATGCTTATCACTTACGTGACTAACGATCATAGTAATTGAAGCGCCCAAAAATCGAAATAATCAAGTTGATTCATAGGTAAGCGCAGGACGTACGGTCACCGCGGATCTCACGTACCGACTATAACACGATATCTTGTGGCTATAATATTCTCTTACGGCACTAAAATGACAAAAGTGTTTTAAGTTTGTAGACACACGAAATACACAAAAGTGATAGGTTCAAACGTTTAGTTTAACAATCAACGCATGACAGCACGTCGCGATGCTGAGCTAATTACACTGTCCAACAAATAACTGTTTTTGAATGTTTTCTTCACTTTATAAGACAATCATTACTAATTTTTGATACACAAACTGCATGGTACACTATTACTGTAAGTCAGTGCAGAGTACATTAAGTACATTATACTTGGTTAACTCAGACACTTTCTTATTCTTCTTCCCTTTCTCTTGCATCATCTTCTCCACTTCATTCATCCTTTTTATTCTTCTCCTTTCTCTTCCTCAATTCTGTTTGTCCTTCTTCACGCTCCTGTTCTACTCGTTTCTTCTTGATCTTATCTACCTTATCCTATATATATATATATATATATATATATATATATATATATATATATATATATATATATTGTAACCAAACCGATTACCTGTGGAACCGGTTGGCGACCCTGCCGCTAGCTCAGATCGGTGATGGAAGGAACTGTTACACAGTACAAGAGACACACAACAAAAATAAACACTTGTTCACTGGTAAAATGATTCACTTTATTCCTGAGCAAAAAATAAACAAAATTGCACCAGGGAAACTACGATTTTTACACTAACAATGGAAAAGGAAAATTAAAGAGAAAAGAAAATTAGGCATGTTAGTAATTATAGAAAAAGACTTATGACTAGGAAGAAGGTCAACTTATTACAACTAATATTTACATGAGTTACAGGATGAGAATTTAACGTGCCCAAGCGCGACACTGCATTACATAGGTCTTGGGGTTGAATGACCCTCGGGTTATTCACCCCTGTAGAATTCTTTGTGTGCCCGGGCGGACCCTCTGGCGTCTGGAAGGGGGGCGGCGGCCTTGGGACAAGGACGCGACCGCGGCAGTCCACTCGCACCCTCTCGGCGCGTGCGTCAGCTGGGCGACCCTCGGGTTGCCACGCCACCACTGGCAGCGGCGTCTGGACGAACTGGCCGCGATGTCTGGGTGACTGGAAGTTCTTGAAGATTCTTGCAGCGACGTCTAGAAGATTCTGGCAGAACTGGTTGATACTGGGAGATACTGGTTGATATTGGTTGATACTGGTAGAAACTGGTAGAAGTCGGGCGATCCTCTATCTCCGGAACGTAGTAATCAGCCTAATGTCTCTTTAATTTTTATAACATAACTTCGGAAAGTCTAGCGACAAATAATTCCCACCCCAGAGAAATATTTTTTCTCTACCCCTTTTTAAACGCCACAGAGGTCTACTTGCCTCTCCCCGACGAATAAATCCCACCCCAGAGAATTAATTTTCTCAATTGTTGTCAGCTAGTAGCTCTCGCCCCTTCCGAAATCTTTCTAAGCTTTTCAGAGACAAACTGGCCTCTCCTCGACAAATAATTTCCTCCCAGTGAAGTAATTCTCTCCCGACTCCCGTCAGCCCAAAACTCAAATCAAATCTGATAATTTCTGCGTCGAAAAAAATTGAAGTCCGGTAGAGGTGACCTTGCCTCTAACCGAATAATATTCCCCCCCCCAAGAGAAACTTCTGCCCCGACTGTTCCGTCTAGAAATCAAATCCCTTCTGCCGTTCTCTCCGTCGAAATCGCTCCAAGTTAACTCTTTCCCCCACCCCAATTTCTTATGTGTCCTAGTTCCCTTTGATAGCAGTGTCGCTATTGGTCAGAAGTTGTTGCGTAGTGAAATATTTTAACCCAATCGCAGCGTGAGAAGCGAAGGAAACTTCCACTCTTTGTGCAGGCTGCGAGCATGCAGGGTTGTTCTCGAACCTTCTAGACTCTGGCCCTTGCTTGCGTAGGGGGGCGCGTTCGATGACGGAAGTATTGCTCTGGGCTCCCCCGAAAGTGGGTGGTCTCGAAATCTGCAGCCGGCTGTGAACACTTGCACAGTGTCTATCAACGGTAGTCCTCCAAACGGCCTGCTTAATGGGGAGGAGGCGGTAATGGCCTCCCGCGATAAGTGAAGTTGCACGTGCGACGCAGTGTTTACATCCCCAGTCGAACTCCGGGCTACAGCTGAATCTGTTTACATTCTCCCAACTGCCCCTCAGCCTTATGAAATTTTGTATGACGAAATCGGTTTCGCCACAATATATATATATATATATATATATATATATATATATATATATATATATATATATATATATATCGTCTTCTCATCTTTTTCGTCTTCGGTTCCTTCTCTTTCTTAGTTCTGATTCCTTTCTTTCATCTTCTTAAATTTCTTCTCCTTCTTCCCTTCCTTTCTTTCCTGTGTCATCTTCTCTTTCTTTCTTCTTTCTTTTCTCCATTTTTACTTTTTCTATTCTTTTTCTTTCCTCTTGTTTCTTTTCCTTATGTTGTATTTTTCTTATCTTCTATTCAATATTGCATTTTGTCTTATATTCCTTTTCTAACTGTTAATCTCCTTTTTTCTCTCCTCTCTTTCTTATTCTTATTCTCTTCTCCTCTTTCTCCATTTCTTCATTTCCTTCTCCTCTTCACTTACTTCTCCTTCTCTTCTTCCTCATTCTTGATCTTGTTGACCTAGCTTATATTAACGTGGCATAAAAATAGCACTGCACGTCACCGTGTATCGCATAAACTCAAGCGACTCAACGAAACAATTGAGAAACGTCAGCCATAGGCGTTAATGAGTTATGTTACTAATGATATACAAATCAACTAATTCCCAAATTAGTTGGTTAACGTTCCCATTATCCAAAATGGGAGGATTAAGTTCGAAATAGGAACAGCTACGAAGAACCTGTGTATGTCTCACTAAATACCTTTTCTGAGTTCTGTGCTCCCGTCTTCGGTCTTGGGAATTTAGTACATAAAGCAAACTTCAATCTGTGCAATGCATCACTTTCAACGTTGTTGAGTCATTTCACGTCAAATCGACCACTGTTTTGACCTTAGGTGTTCGAAATTCCTTAAAACTTCTTGAATGCGTTCTGAGGGTAATTAAAAGAGCCTTAAATATTTTTGTTAGAATTTAACTTCATTTTTTCGGGATTTATGCCGCATGAAATTTTCGAAAAAAGCGCCCGCACTAACGAATAAAAATGCTTATATATCCTGCTACATTAAACATATCTAACTGAGAGTAATCTCAAATTAAGAAGATTTAAAAAGCACCGTTATTTCATACTATTTATACCTGGATTTAATTTTTAATTATCCATCATTAATTATATTTGAATTATTAAATTTGCAATTTAAAAAACGTCAAAAATAATATTTTATTAAAGATAACATTCTATTCTCAGTTTAATGATCTTTAAATGTGCCAAATTTCATATTGGAATATAATCATAAATAACGGAAATAAAGAATATTAATTGAACGCCTGCGCAGCCACATAGTGTTGTGTGGCAATGTGTCAATATTAGTACTTCGAACAGCGGGCATAGGAATGAAACTTGGATAATGTGCATAAACTTAAAACCTTATTAAATGTCTACGTACAAGTACAGATTATTTTTAAGCCTTTAGCTTTGGAGGAAAGATGCTTCTCGTTTTGTTATTGTTAACTGTCACTGAAAGTCGAAACACTCATTCTGTCATCGGTGGACCCAGCGCGGTGAACTCTCGAAGCCCTTCCAGATGTAAACAAAGAGACACTTCTCCCAAATCAGATGAGCGTCCTCTTGAAGAATTCTGACAGTATTTGTTTAACTTTTCGTGAGTTCGGTTCCATTACAGTCCCGTCATGAAGAGAGACACGCAACGTCAAGTCCGCTTTACGTCAGGTCAATTTGTATTTGTTATAGAGTGCTGTCATGTGCATCGAGTGTAAAACGGGTTTTCTGGAGGTTTTAGATCATTTCTGTTAGTGTTCACAATGAGTATTATCTAACACCTCAGACATGACTTTTTTTTACTCCCTTCAATCTCCAAAATCACTATAATAGGTAGTATACGAAAAAAACAATTCACCGTGTGACATCCATTGTGCTCATTAAACTAAATATGACAGTTGTCTGGTGCCCCCAGGATTTGTAAAAAGTCCCTCACATGTATGTTTTTTGGAGCCAGACATTGTGAAGTAATGTTCCAATGCAATGTAAAGTCAATGTAATGGCTGGTTTTAGATCACAAAATGTTGCAGAAGAAGCAATAGTCAACAAGGACACTAATAAATCTAGTGCAACTAACAGTTTGGGTTTCACTGCGCCAGTCTTGGACCCATTAATTGAAGGTTTGATGTCATTAGGGGAAACTCCAATAAAGAAGAAAAATTATCCCAAGAGAAATAAAATCCTGTAAAGAAGCTTGACAAAATAAAGGAGACACTTCAAGACAAGAGTTTTCATGTTGAAGACAAGGAGGCAAAAGAAACACCAAATAGGTCAAATAGAATGTATTTGTAATACAGAAACTGGTTGTTTTAGGAATAACCGACCGAAACGAAAAAAATCAAATTTTAACGTTTTTAAGGCTGTTTATACGGTAAAATCAAGACACAGTTTGATTCATCAATTTATATGATAAAAATTGTAGCTGGGATACTAACTTCGTCACATGCTAAAATTGGAAGAACTTTAGACACATCAACAATAAAAATGTGCGTGATTACTTCTGATGATATAAGCCGCGTAATGACAGGAAAGAAGAATTTTGTATCAGTGGAAGATGATGGTCACGGAGTTCAAAACCAGGAAAGAATTTCATTATCTAATTTAAAGCACATATTTCGATCATTGAAGGATAAATATCTGCACATTAAAAGTATTTTTCAATATTTGTGGAACTAAGAACATAACATCGCGTTCTTCCTCGAGCTAGTGGAACGCATTCAGTCTGTGTGTGAGTTTACTACGAAAATATAAAATCAATGATGGGTGGTGGAATGTTTGCAAAGTTAATTTGTAATTTAGAAAAACTGCTGAGAAATTACAATGATGTTCTTTCTCAGATTTTGTGCAATCCACCAACCCCTGATTGTCATTTAAGAAAATGTCAAAATCGTTCATCGACATCAGATTTGATAAACCAGTTACAGGAGACATTTGAAACCGAAATGATAGATGTTCTTAATTACAAACAGTAGATAGAACCAATTTAGAAACGATGAAATCTTCTACTGAAGAATTTTTGTATAAATTGTCAGCGAAGTTCAAAGATCTAGCACGTAGCAGATTGTTGTTGAACATTTATGGCTCAATAGCAATCTGCATTTTTGGTAGAGAAGAAAGAATCCTTTCAAGTTGATTGTCTAGTAACTTCTCAGAAAATGTTTTCATGCTATGTTAAAAATTGAAACCAATATGTGACACAAGGACATAATACTGCGTTTTATGCAATTCTGTCCCTCTGAGGTATCAGCTGTTGAAGGTTTCATCCAATAGGGAGCTTGATCGTCACCATAGTGACGTCACTATGGTGACGATCAAGCTCCAATTGGATGTAACTGTCAACAGCTCATACCAGCCAGGGGCAGGGTTGCGAAAATCGCAGGATTGCGAAAATTGCTTTCATACCAGTGTCAAAGAACAAAGCACTTCGTAAGAACTCTTTTTTTTCTCTTTCTCTCTCTCTTTATTTCTCTCTCTCTATCACTCTCTCTCTCTGCCTCTCTATCTCATGATGGTAGAGAAGTATTTTTGAAGGCACATTAGTTATACAATTAAAAAACAACAACTTTCGTGTATCTTTTATTTTATCAACTTTTGTAAAATATATATTAATTACCTTCAAGAGTCAATTTTTCTCGTTTCATTATAATGACAAATAGAGTACGTGTATTTGACGTCATACGGCGCAAACCTGGCGCCGCTCTTCTCCATACGCCGAATGTTCGATTAAGTTAATTTATTGCAACTGTATTTATGCATAACCCATTCTGAAATTTTGTATAATATTAGAAGATAGAGATTAACTATTTAGTGAGGTTTGTATATTTAAAAAATCTTGCGAACTTTAAAATACAAAGTAGAAGTTATGAAGCTACAAAACACAATTTTAATTTTATTGCAAAGATAATAACATGCCTTAGAGTTATAATCTATAAAATGAAGCTAGTTTTAATTCTTTAGTTATTTTTAGTAAAGGAGATATGAGCATTTACATGAGATAGTTCGCCTGCTATTGTGTAATTTTTAATTTCGAATAACTGAAAATAAACGACTTAAAAAACCTGTAAGATGTTTCATAGTATTAGGATGGATTTACAACAATTTAAAATAATGAAAATATCAAGGTCAATTTTTCATCAAATTCGTTCGATTTGACGTGGAATGTCTCATTTTTAGTTCAAAATACGTCTTGCGATCATACAAGAAACCTCACACTCGGAATAATCACTACTTTAGCCAACGCCGTGTGTCTAATGACAACATTTTCTGGATGATGTCCAAAATGTAGTTCATAGTCATTCATATATCATGTTTCATTCTGGGAAATGTGTGAATTAACTTGCTGATTTGCGAATTAGAAAGAATTCGGACTTTATTTGAAACATATAGTTTGAAGTATCGCTCAGTATGGGGTAAAATACATTATGAATCAACAGCGGCTTTTAAAAAAAAGTATTGAAAAATCGGAAATTAAGCAAAACATGATGAAACAAAGCGTAGTGCATATTTAAATATGGTAGATTTTAGGAATCCCTAAAAATACAAAATGTTACTAAACGCTGAAAGCAATTGTAATTGTATATTTGACGGTCGGTGCAGTATATTTCTAAAGGTTTTCAATCTGCGATAAAATGCGAAATCACTTACAAAGTGCGAAATGGTTGTGTAACGGTGTGATCACTCTGTAACTAGGGATGCGACATAGACAACACATCGATGTTTGAAGATATTTAATTTGAGATTGGCAGTGTTTATTAATTCATAGTTAACATTTAGCTAACAAAACGAAGTAAAAAATAATAACAAATAAAAATCCAATCCTGAAAGCCTGAGCACTCAGGGTCATCTCAAGATACTTGAGCTTCCTCAGTTCACTGTGCGGAGTTCATGGAAAGAAGAAGAAGGTCCTACGCCTAAGGCGCACGCGTTACTTCTTACTTCTCTTACGCTTTTATATTTGTTGAAATTCGCAAAAGACGACATATTAAATTAGTTCCTCTTATTTCCTCATTTTGACACGAAAATCTATTTTTTTAAATCCCAGAGTTCTTCCTTAATAATAATTTCTCTCAAATTCTACAAAATGCCACAGCTTAATTTTATAATGTTATAAAATACTATAGACTTGTTTTCAAAATGCGATTTTTTAAAATTTAAAGTAATGAATTCTTCCATTACTGTACATATTGTTTATGAACCCATAATGAGTAATAGTAAATACTAATTATGTTAATGGAATGTTTTTGTTATTATATAATTTCAGAGTGAAATTATAATTGCGAAGATACATAGTAAGACCTTAAACCTTGTTTTGTTTTTAGCAGTGAAGACTAATAGGTTAGGGTCTTAAATCATATGAAAAGTAACAGAGATTGGGTTATCGTAAATATGGAAGTTGGATATAAATTATCTTTAATGAAGTTCATTTACATTTATGCAAGTTAGAAATATTTATTCCAACTTCTAGATTCAAATCTTAAGTGAATTGTTTAATTAAAATTTAATTTCAAGTAATAATCGAACAATGGACACAATTTTCTTCAGGGCAGGGATGAATTAATATTTAGACATACTATCCATGTGATTTTGTCCTGCGTTTGATAGCGACCTCAATAACTAAAGGATATCAGACCTTGAATATTTATAATTGTATTTACGTATTTGTTAATAGAAAATGTTATATTTTATTTTCATAATCATTTTTACAACATGCAGTATATTCGAAATTTTAGTATTTATGGGGCTGTCCATAACACTGCAACAGTTATGTTCGCTAACATACTTATCCGATCTTCATTCAGGATGTTATGGCAAACATTCATCCTCGAAAATATTTACATTCAAAACTGTATTGGTTATTTCGAAGGGAGAAAGAAAGGCGCTTACATCGTAAAGTATTTTATATCCACATATTTACGGATTTTAAACGCTTATATCGGCTCAGGATCCATGGACGAGCTGAAGGACATAAAGGAATTTCACGCTCTTGAAAGTAATCCTCTCGTGTCCAGAGGACGTCTGCTCCCTTGAGAAAGACCCTTTACTTTAAAGTACCCCAGAGAATAAACAAAACCCTTAGTTTTCAGGAACAGCAAAGACACAGAGGAGACCCTTAGCATTGACCGTGAGAATGTGACAACGGCAAACGTCCCTGAGATGTAAACTAGACTGGCACGCAAGCTTTTTACGATAATTAATCTTCATGGCACAAAAGAGAAATGTTCATAGACGAAAGATTTGCAATGATTGAAATCTGACAGAGTGGCTACGCGAAGGAGAGTTGGATCCAAATATGCACTGCTGATTACTTATTAGCAGGATCGTTAACACTTACGAGAAACACTAGAAGATAATCGCCATATCACTTCCAGTTTTCCTGAAATCACTTATTTTAAATCAAAATAGCATGTACTGCTATTTCCTAAAGAAAATGAACGAGCATAATATGAAAATACGCGCACAAATATTAGTATTTTGCTAGTTGAATATCATAGAAAAAAGTATTTTGCAGGGATTTAACTCTAGAGATGGGAGCGATATGATGATAACGGACAGACTCACTTTCCTCCTAGAAAACTGTTACGGAGAGGTGTGGAACACATTGCTTTTGAGGAAAAAAAGGACGTATTTTTTCAATTTTTTCCTTCTGGATGTTAAAAATACCGTTATCATATCATTGTATTTTTCCCATTACGTAGAATGCTAGTGGAAAAGTGCATACTTCCATTTACGAAATCAAAGTCGTGTATCTCCAAGACCACAATTACAAACAAGAAAACTGAGTATATTGTTTACGCCATCATCTACAACATTTTGGTGCAAGCTGCATCTTGAAACCTAAAACAATTTTAAGATATTTGCTGTTGCTAACTCCAGGTGTTCTTTCCGTTTAATAGACTGGATCCATCCGCCTACTTCGCTGACGTATGTGAATTTAATAAAATATAATTTTTGAGAAGTGGGAGCTGTATTTAGATTTTTCTGACTAAAATATTAATAATTTTATTTTCCTTGTGCTCAGCGTTTCAATTTGCTATTGTTTAGCATTTTTTACGGGAGTTTTTCTTGTTAATTATATTACAGTATGAGCACTTGTCCTGGAGATTTAGAGCAAATACATTAGTCTTGAATACACTATTTCTGAGTTGACTATTCGTAACTGTTGTCTCTTCTTGATGTACTATGATGCAATGAACCTCATTTTAAGAGTTGTTTTTGTTTTCAATTGTACAGGTGTCCAGGAAGGAAACTTCGAAACATCGCAAATAAGCTCTTAAGACAATTTTAAGCATATTTTGTCTAATAAACTACTGGGATATTCCGAACGGTTGAGCCACAAAACGCCCTCAAAAGGTTTGAAAAAATTATTTATAGCTAAAAATTTGCATGGCAGATGTATAGAAAAACGCCAGAAGCATGTAAATTTTTTATTAGTTACAAAAGAAATGAATACATTGGTTCAGAAAGAAAAATTAAGCGATAAATAAAAAAGCAGTCGAATTGAGTAAATTGGGTGCTTTTTGATTTCTGTAAATAATAATCGATTTACATGTTTTTGGAGTGTTTCTATGCTTCTGCCATTCACATGTTTGCCTAGAAAGCATTTTTACAAACCAACTTTTGAGTGCATTTTGTGCCTCAACCGTTCGGAATATCCCAGTAGTTTATTAGACAAAATATGCTTAAAATTCTCTTAGCTTATTTTCGAAGTTTTGACGTTTCCTCCCCGGACAATATAAAATATGAGCCCACGTACGGGGAATGCAAACAGGAAACTGATGAGTACGTAATAGTCTCCCCTGGGTTTCACCGAACATTGGTAGTGAACTATCAAATTGAAATGGTCATAAACTACTTGAACCAGAAAAAATCGTTGTCAGAAAAAGTCGCGTGATCATTTTAGGAGGGGTTTGCCGTCAAACCTCATTACATTATTTTAACTTGTATATGTAGCAATAGGAATGTAATATTCATTATTTTCTTCTCGCGTGAACGTAATTCAGGGCAGAAGCTTTCACATTCTATTGTTCCCTGAAGCAATGTATGAGTACGGCACTTTTATGGCAGTAAGAGACGCAACATAGTTGCATTTGACGCCACAATTCCACAATGGTATAAAAAACAAATAGTTGCCTTATGGAGAGAGTATTGAATGTAAGTAGCAAACCCAAGAGAAAATAAACAAATTTTCTGTTTGTAAATGTCTGAACCAACTTACGAATAAAACATTCATTCTTCTTGCGAGAATTCCATCACAATCGTTAAAAAGCCCAGAATTTGACTAGATTTAAGACCCATTACCATTTTTATAAGCACATAAACAGAGTAGGCACGTTATGAGACTGCGGAACTTCGAGCACCCAAGTAACCTAGAACCATTAAATGCTAAGCAAATTGCATATCGCAAGAGAATTTCTTGGAATAACTCCGAGTGGAAGATCCGCATTTCGGCAGCGAGAGTCTCGATGACGCAGGAAGGATCCGCGTCTCTGTGCGCGGAGCAGTCCACCCGGGGAGCGGGCGCTTATAAAGCGGATGGGGGTGCGAGCATCGCGGCCAGAAAGATAGCTTGGCCGAGGGATGGCGGGTGTGAGAGGGGCTGGGACGGGGCCGTGGACGTGTTGGATCGATGGCCGCCCCACTATCCGAATTGTTGGGGAGGAACAAAGGAGTCCGACGGCGCGGCGCGGCGCGGCGGCGTTCGCACGTGGCTGACGGCGGCGGCGGGGCTCCCCGCTTCGCGCCCGCCTCCCCCGCGTGCGGAAGGAGGCCTGAAGCTCGGCGCCGCGTGCACCCCTCGAGCAACAGGTCGCCGGTGGGCCGCCGCGACCGCCTCTCCGGCCTGCCGCGCCTGCCCAGCCCACCGCCCCCCGTCCCGCGCCCATCTCCACTCGACGCGAAAGGCGCCACGCCACACCGCGACGCCGACGCCCCGCGCCGCTGCCGTCTGCGCCCGCACCACCCGCGCTGCCCGCGCCGCCCGCGTCGCCCGCACCGCCCGCACTGCCCGCGCCGCCGGTCCGCCCAACCGCCCTCGTCGCCGTCTTACGCGTGCAATGAAGCTGCAGACTATGGGCGGCGCTGCTACGCTCTTAATAAAATGTTACATAAAGACCAAAACAAGTGCACCATAAAAAGAAAGAGTGTGTCTCGCGGGGGTGCGGCGCGGGGCGAAACGAACGAAAGGTAAAGGGAAGGAAATTGATGGAAAAGAAAAAGACAGTGTACAAAAAGAGACGCACGTTCTGGAAAATAACGTGAGAACTGCGGGGTGGGAACGGAGACTGAGACGACGGCTGCAGCGGAAAAAGCACGAATCGTAACCCGACGGAAAGGCGGAATAAGACGACGAGGAGGCAGAGGATTGAATAAATTTGAGGGATTGCGAAGAGAGTAAAGAGCCAGTCTGTCTGGCGTCTGGGAGCACCGGGGCGTGGCGCCGCGCCACGAGAAGGACGGCTGGGGCTCGAGGTGGGGGTGGGGGAAGGGAGGGGCCGGGACACGAGGGGTGCGTGCGGAGCGACCGGGAGTCGCGCGCACCCTCCGAGAGAGCCCGCGAGCGGCACCGCACGATGCGCCGCCGCCGGCGCGCAGGGTGCACCGCAAAATTTCATTTGACTCGTTGCGTGGTGCAGCTTTACTGCCAAAGCGCTCGCGCCGCACTCCCGGACAAAGACAAACGGCGTTGGCGGCGGAGGTGGCAAAGGCGGAGGCGACGTCTCCGTGGGCGGAACAGGCGCAGTGGAGCACGGGTGGGAGCAATGAAGGCAGTGTGTGGGGGTTGTGGCCTGCTTCCGGGGACTGGTTGTGGCACGCGGGAGCCCTGACGGGCGAGAGGGTCGTCGCCCGTCTCGATAAGCTCGGGTTTCGTGTTCACCATTTACGAGGCAAAGTCGCAGACGGGAGGGGGTAGTGCGCCGGGCCCGCGCGGCCGGGGCGTCTGCGGCCGCGTCTGGCTGTGACCTCGTACTGCACCGCCTCACGCAGCGTCGCCACCGCCACCGCCACCACTACTACCACCACGAGCAGCCAAAAGTCGTAAAAGTTACAACTCGCTTCTGCGTCTCTCTCTTTCTGCTCCTCCCTCTCCCCTCTCGCCCTTCCTTCGCTCACCTAAGTTCGGGGGGGGGGGGGGGGGGGCTCGCTCGGCGACCGCCGTCAATGCGCCGCCCGCCCCGACGTCGCCGCCGCCGCCGTCGCCGCCGCCGCCGACAGTCCGCCCGCCCTCCCGTCTGTCGGAGTTCTTGCCCGGTCGCCCGCCCGCCCGCCTTCCTGCCCGTCCGCGCTCCCGCTGCCGCCGGCGGCCTCTGCCCGTCGCCGCCGCCTCTGCCCGCCGCCGCCGCCGCCGCCCCCGTCGCCGCCGCGCCGGCCTTCGCCAGCGCCTGGCTTGCTCGCCTCTCGCCGCCTGCCCGCCGTGCATTTAGCTTTTGCTGCTTTGCTCGGTTGGACTGTGAACGCGACGTACTAGTACGTCGTCGAGAGCGCGCGGTCGGCGGCAGGCGCTCCGCGCAGCGGTATCACCAGTTCATTTGCCAGTGTGATTGGTTGGTGCATCGGCCGACCGGCGGGGCGTCGCGGCGCTGGCGTCGCTCACGCCGATGCAGCGCGCTGCAGCATGCACTGGGGGCCGCGCGCGGCGTCTTAGGTGACGTTAGTGCAGCGGTGCGGTGCGGCGCGGCCGTCGCGCGTTGAGTGCGCCTCCTCGAGAGCGCCAGCCGCGCGCCGAGTGGGACCGGCGACGCGGATCACGGCCGCCCGTCTCTGCGCCATGAGCGACTCCGGCGAGCCCTCCGACGCGCACCTCATGTCGGCGCCCTCCACGAGCGGCGACGAGGCGCCCGGCGAAGGGCGGCAGCGCAGCAACGGCGCCGCCGACGCCAACGCCGTCGCCTACGGCGGACAGCCTCCCAGCAAGCGCACGCCCTACTGCGCCAAGTGCCGCAATCACGGGCTCACCGTCAAGCTTAAGGGCCACAAGCACAAGTGTCGCTTCCGCTTCCACAACTGCCCTCGCTGCTGGGTGACGACGATGCGACAGCACCTTACGGCAATTCAGACGGCGGACCGGCGGCGCGAGGCGCTGCACGAAGAGTCGGAGAGAAAACGCGCGGCGGGCCTCATGACACCCGACGAGCTGGCAGCCGAGAAGGAACCCACGCCGCCCTGCACCTCCAACATGGTCGTTCCCGTGCCCGCCGCGTGCAAGCTCATGGCCACGCCGGGACCCCTCCCAGGCCACCCGCACACGCCACTGCTCCCGCCGCCGCCCAGCCATCAGCTGGACCCGCTGCAGCCCCTACCGACGCTGCCGCTGCCGCCGCCGCCACCCCCGCCTCCGGGCCACCACCTGGCCCCACTGCCCCCGCAGCAGTGGCCGCCCTCCACGACTCTGGGTGAGTGGCGAAGTACGTGCCCGCCGCGTGCGTGGTCGGCGCGTCCCTAGAGTGGCAGGACTGCTCGTCGTATTCACGAACCCTGCGTGCGTCGTCTTCGCGTGTGCACATGCCGTAGTGCGTGCGGAAAAGTGCATACCAACGCGCCGGCCAGTGTTCGGTATTCAAAATTCCCGCGCTGTGCTCTCTTTTTATTGCTGGCGGCGCTGGCATTTTCAAGCGGTGAGTCAACGGCCCGTGCGGCGCGGGCGCGAGCGCGCACGAGGCGACAGCGACGCCGGGCTTCGGCGGCGGGCACGGCGCCTGCCTCACCTCGCTTCGCCGCCACGGCGCGGCGCGCAGGGGCCGGGTGCGGTGCGTGGCGGCGCCGGCGCGTAGCAAGCGCTTTACGCCGCGCGCGAAGCGAGGCGAAACGAGGCGACGTGCAGCGTGGCGAGCGCCGCGTCGCGGCAACGTGGGCGTATGCGTTAATGTGGCATTTGACGGGGGCGCCGTGGCAAAGCAGCTAGTGCGACTACATGTGTGCCGCCTATTGTTTAGGCCTAAAGGCGGCCGGCGCGCCGCTCGGTGGAGCCCCGCATGCCGCGCCTGCCCCGCCTCGTGCCTTCTGTCCTTTGAGACGCCACGGATGCCCGGCGCCGATTTCGGTCGGAAAATTCTTGGTTCGCCTCTTGACTTGAGCGCCCTAAATCCTCGTGCCAGCTCCTTTTTTTGCGTTGGTTGTGCCTGGCTGTTGTTGACTGCGCGGCATCCGGCCGGCGAATTCGTGCGCCACCTGAGGGAGGCAGCCGCCAGCTTACGGTGTGCGCGGGAACGCGCTGAATGAAGCGCTCGACGCGAACGCATGCGGAGTGAATTACTCACCGTCACTTCGGCACTTAGCGTTGAAGATGGCACTTGTACTCGCAACAGCAACAGAAAAGTCGTGAGAAATTCTATTTGCCGCCAAACGGTTGAGGAAAACGCTCGAGCGAGTGTTAAGCACAGTTCACCGCCGCAGTCGTTCCTCTTTTGTGCGCTTGTGTCAGGACGTTAATTGGGGGTGAACGTTGGGCGAGAGCGGCGGACTTTCTTTCGCCCTAGCCTGAAGCTCGCGGGTAGCGAACGAAGTGCGCTCGCGCTCCTACAGGTCGCATTGTAGAGCTCCTCGGTTCGAATACCGCGTACGTCACACGTGTTTACCACAGAGCCGAGCGGGCGGGCGGGTTGGCGGGCTGGTGGGCTGGCGGGGCGCGGCACGGCAGCTGTTGTCGTTCGCAGTCGCAGGCCCGTCACTACCGCCGCCACCGTCGCTGCCGCCGCCGGCACAGCGGTATCGCGTGCTTGGTCCACCGCCAGCCGTGTCCGGGCTCGGCGGCGGCGGCGGCGGCGGCGGCGGCAGCAACAGCGAGTGGCGACGACGGACGCGGCTACGACGGTGGCGAACAGGGAAAACGGCATGGGTTGAGACGTCGGTAGACAGGCGCTGCGTTTTCGTTTTGTACTCGGGAACTCGCGACGCGGTACCTGCGGCGCGTCGTTTTCTAGCAGGTTCCAGATTGTTGCGGACGCGCGTTTTGAAAGCGTGCCAAAGTGACCGGGGACGCGTCCGGGTGCGGCGGCGCGCGTGGGCGAAACAGCGCGATGCACGAGGGCGCCTTGCGGAAGCCGCGGTGTCGCGCGGCCGCTGGCCCTCGGCCGCTGGCCCTCGGCCTCCGCGCCCGCCGCGCGCCGCCGGGCCCTGCTGCAAGTGCACCCGGGGCGGTGGCTCACTTTTTCCTCCTCTCTGTCACTGGCAAGCTTTCAAGGCAACACGTGCATGTTATATTAGTTCTCCCGATACACTCAGACAATCTTTTGTTTTTATGAAACGTCACGGCTTCTCTTCTTTTATTTTCTAACCATACAAGTTCTACTTCCACTTAATATTCATTAAGATTAAGGGACCAGTCTTTATAATATTTTTACTTTCCCATACATTTATATTTATCGTTTAGATGACTAAATATTTGTCTGTCGAATCAATGAAATTTTAGTTTCCGTTTGATCAGTCTATGCTGCAAATATTTTCCTTGTTCGTAGAAAACAAATATTTCCAATTATCATTTTTCTATTTTTCATTTTTCTACTATTAATTATCATTCAGGCATTAATTTGTACCATGGAGAGTGCAAGGTTAAAAGCAAATGTAGAGAGAACATTCATAAGAGAACAGGAAACAATATTAATGTTCTGTATAGAGTGTAGTTAAAAATACAAGTCCCTTCGATGCCAAACGAATCATTTAAAAAAGTAAAAACATTTTTGTTTGTTTGGCAGTGTCAGAATGATTTTCGAGGATCTCCAGTAATGTTTTATATCATGTACAGAAATGTGTATTAACCCTAGCATACCAAGATGTGAATGGTCTCGTGTGTTACCAGGAGGGGGGATCTCCGAAGCTCACCGCTTAAATTTTGATTTTATTGACGCCTTTGTGGATATTCATAAATTAAATAATTGATATAACTAAGAATATGTGAACATTCATTTTAGCAAACAATTAATCAATTTTTTCAAGTACATGAAAATATTTCTTTCCTCGCATCAATATTTCTATACAATGACAAAACATTTTTCATTTTTATGTGTAACAAAAGTTGGTGTATATTCGTAACAAAGTAATGTGTTAATATTTGTTATTGCAAGACTTAAAATACAATTTTTTAATAAATGTGTGTTAAATGTTCGTTTTTCGATAGATTGCTGCCGAATTTATTTTATCCATAACCAAAGACGCTCTAATAAATCAATTTACTCTTGACTTGTGATAAATTTCGTCATATATTGAACAAATGGCACATCATTAACAACATAAGTAATTTTCAGTTTCCTAAACGAAACACAAAAGTCAACCAAATATTAATCGACGGACCTCTAAACACTTCTCTCTTAATAATGTTACGGTAAATAATTTTAAATTTGACACTATCGCGAAAACTATATGATGTAAAAATACATGCAGTTTAATTAAACATTTCAGTTCTTTCAATAAAATGAAGTGTCCATTAGCAGAATGTAAAAGTGTACGCTATTTTCATTTTAAAATGTTCGTATTTCAGTTTTGTGTAGAAAAAATGAAAATTAATTTAAAAATTGAGTTGGAATTATACTCTAATCAATGGTACCCGTGCATTATTTATAAGGAACAAAAATTAACTGTCACCTCTAATATAAGATCCACGAGAATTTTGAGAATGATGTTCACACTCGATTTCATTTAGGATACCTCATAGCAGGGGTGGATCCAGAGACGATTTTTGGGAGGGGAAATTCAAAATGTTTTGGTCGATGTATCATATTTACAGATTTTGTAAAATGTCGCAGGATACACTCAGCACGTGTTGCGGTGCGATTTTATACATTTTAATGATTATGTGAAACATTTTTGCTTGAAACTTTCGTGACAAGATACAATTAATAGGTACTGAAAAATTGTAGGGGGGATTTCCCTAATTTTCCTCCCTGTGGATTCACGCTGGTTGTAGTAATGCCAATCATGTAGTTTATAGACTTCTCTGCAGTTCAGAACTTCAGAGTGTTGAATTTCAAATATTGAATCTTACAGAATATCAATGAGTAATAATTTTATTGTGTAGATAATTCTATATTTTATCTTGGCACTTTTTTATGCGATTTCATTTATTTTGAAATCCGTGAATCGTGTCGTAAAACCATTCTCAAATTTTTCTCATTTTTCACAGGTCTCTCATTTGATTAAAGGCGTAAAAAGTCTTATATATGTGTTCA
Source organism: Gryllus longicercus (assembly GCA_038098605.1). NCBI lineage: Eukaryota > Metazoa > Arthropoda > Insecta > Orthoptera > Gryllidae > Gryllus > Gryllus longicercus. The sequence goes on from JAZDUA010000001.1 coordinate 4,120,078, forward strand.
TTCGATGGAATATTCCAGCTTATTGGTTTATTGGGACTTTTCTCCTGTCCCTGAATATGGGCAAATAAATTTACGTCATTTCATCTCCCCAAATTATTTGAAATCACTTTTGAATAACTAGCATGTAATTATCTCTCTCTCTCATATATATATATATATATATATATATATATATATATATATATATATAATGTGTGTGTGTGTGTTTGTGTATGCTTCAAAAACTCAAAACGTCTGTAGAATATTATGCTGTAGAACAAAACAAAATATTCACGTCAAATGCAACCCGCGACACTTTCCGCAGAATTTTTTTGGAATCTAGATCGTAAAGTATAACCCACAAACGAAGCGTTCTAGGGCATTGTAACCTAAAATATTAAGGCCAAAGGCTTCAAACAAACGTTTCTCACACCATAATCTATAGGATGAGATCTTTTTGAACATTCTCTTACATTTTTGGTGGAAGTCAGAGGCGGAAGGGGAGGGGAAGGGAAGGGAAGGGAAGGAGACAAAGAGAGAAGGGGGAAACGAAGAGAGAGAAAGGGAGTCAACAAAGAAAATATTATTTTCAGTTAAAATGCTAGGCATTTTATAATATGGATTTCTCCGTTTTTACAAACTAATAACAAATTTATGCGTTGTTACGTTTTCATGACGATACAATGTATTACATTCTCTTCAACGCAGGTTTTTATCTTGGCATATTGCTTCGGCCAATTCCACGTGTTATAAATATACATGCTTTTGATTTTCATATTGACTTTTCTCCATTTTGTTTCGAACGAATTAAAGTTTCTCGACGTTCCCATTGAAAAAGTTGTTTGTTTAACTATGTTCGTTTAATGTGCATTATTGTTCAAATTTTGTAAATGAAAAAAGGTGCATGGAAACTAATGAATACCTCTATGGCAAAATGGCGTTTACGGCAAAATTTTTATGTTAGTGTATTAGTAAAAATTGTATATTTGCGTATCATTGCATTACTGAGAATAATATTATTGAAGAATATTACTCTAAAAATGCAACTGTAATTTTGCATAAATGTGCAAACGAATAAAGGTCAGAAAATTATTTTCTTCAATTGCAAAAATTATTTTATTACAATAAAATGTAACCTTATTTATAAATATTCCCGTTCATCGGCTACACTATTTTTTCTTTCGTAGTACCGTAGGACATCCATAATCAGGGAGTCCACAGAAATGGCATTGGAAATCGGAAACTCCGAAAAAAAAATATTTTTAAGGGTTCAAATCTGGGAATTCGCAGTGAAAATTTGTTTATTCTATTAGAGCATTTGACAACGATACGTTGAGTCTTTTTAGTAATTCAAAAATTTAACGAGATTACAATTTTACTTGAAGAAACAGTGTCTCGAGGTTTTCATTTAGTTATTTTGTTGTAATTTCCGACAGCTCGCGTTATCTCAAAATTCATTCATTGAATTAATTGAATCCTCTTCAGATCGCAGGATGAGAATCCCGGACGTTTTTCAATTCTATCATTTAATCATTCTCTTGTAGTAAAAAACAACCCGGATGATTGCATTCAAGCGTAAATGATCAGTTGTTAATGAACCTTCAACTGTGTGTAATTTTTAGAAAACAAAATTAAAAAAGTTTTAAAAGGAGATTTTTATTGCTATTATTTTGATGAATTTTGATCAAAATATATTTTGTTACCTCTTATTTTCATATCCAATATGTATTTATTGTACACTATAGCGGCAAAATCCGAAGTTGAACTTGTCAAAAGGAAATAACTAGCTTTTAATCGTAAGAATCCTTGAAAAAACCTGATTTGTGTTTTTGTTGTCGGCGAATTCCAGTTTTTATTGTTTAAATCACACACACACAGACATATTTTCAAATACTTCGTTAAAATCAATATTATCTTTCTGGAGAACGAAGCATCTAAAATATCAGTAGATGATTTGTCATCTACATGAACAATAACGACTTAATTCCTACTGAATTCCCACTATTTTGAAATAAAATAACCACCCTTTGTGTATCTTTCTGCATGGTATGCTTCCAAAGAAAGGTTAATTTTTTTACTCGGTAGCGCAACAAAGATTTTTTGTGAGGTGATTTTCTTATAAAGAAAATTTCACTTATACTTAACATAAAATTTATTTTCATTTGTTTATATATATATAATTGTTCAGCACGAATTAAATTATAATATTGGGTGACTTTCGTTACTACACAGAATTATTAAAAATCTACATTTTTATAAATTTGTCACTTACGGAGACACTGAAAAATCCTTGTATGCCCTTCAGCTCACACTCACACACTCACACACACACACACACACACACACACACACGCGCGCGCGTCGCGTTTCGAAGATTCGTGTGTGGAAATCGTGCCTTTCTCTCTATTAACACCTCCACTCCAAAGTATAATGTTTTGCATAACGTTCCGTATATTAAAAATATATAATAGGACATGGAAGTAGATAAATGTAATATCATTGTACTCAATAATAAAAAAGAAAGTATAGATTTTTGTTGCGTTGGAAGAAAATCGTGAGTAATATAGAGAATGCAGTAAGGTGTTGTAAGGGAAAGAGATATTTAATGGGTGAAGGAAAGAAATACACATTTCTGATATAGTACTGTATATTCGAACAAATGGGGTGGTTTGTCTGTGACGCTTCGTCATACATACGACGCAGCGGGGCCATCAATATCACTTATACAATATAAATTTAAATATCACATTTGCAAAATATGTAAAATATTTTTATATATAGCGTCTTAATCATGATGAATGAAACGAAATGAAATACAGTAGAGGATAATCGGGAATTGTATTTGTTTTCAAATTTCCGAGTGTTTATGTGACTATAATCTATAGAAGTACGTCCATCCTCTGCTTGTTAAGAAAGTTGAAATGGGTTTGTATTGGAACTAGCTCAGCAAGAAACCTAATGCCCCCTGTATCCAAGAATGTCCAACTTAACGGTTTTCATTGTCGGTGAATATTGCGGGCGTTTTGAGTATTTGACGTCTAGAAGAATAACGAGAAAGCGGAGTGAATTTGCTGAGTATTCCATTTGTGAATTTGGAGTCGGATAGCAAGCACTCTTCACTACTGGTTGTTGCTTACAAAGGAAGTAGGCATGTTTCTATAGTGTTGGGAAGTAGTAAACGACTGCACCATAGTGTGTGGTAGGATTAAATGAACAAAAAGGATTCGAAGGAATCACCCAGGTTATGAGTGAATATGCGGGGTGGAAAGGATTGATGTTCGACATTACTGGCAGGTATTTGCCTTAATATATACATACGTAAATTAAAATTATTAACTTGATACAAACCATTAATTGTAGTCATTTGTAAGTAGCATTACGACTTTTTTTCTTTATTTTCCAACTATACAAATTTTATTTTCTGCAAAATAAACAAAGAGATTAAATCACATATTCACGGCTTTAAAGGCAGAAAGTTATGAATGAGTACGTCGAGTGTAAAGGATTAATGATCGGAATTGCTGACAGATATTCTCCTTAATACATGTATTTTAAAGTTATTCGCTTGATTCATGCAATTAATCGTATGTATATTTAAGTAGCATTCCGGCTTTTCTTCTTTTTTATCTTTTCCAACTATACAAATTTCAATCTCCGCATAATAAACAAAGGCATTAAATTGTGTATTCACGGCGATGAATGCGGAAAGCGTCCTTATGATTGTGAAATATTGTGTATCTACAGTTTCTTTGCACCCCGCACTTCGTTTCAGTGCTTAGGCAAGGAAATGACTGTCTTCAGGCAGCATGCGTTTTGTATTTTGTTTTTGTAAACTGTTTGTTTTTTATGATCAGCAAGAACTTAGAAAGATTATGAAACAGCAAAGATTGTGTGTTTAGAATAATGGAGACCATACGTCAAGATATTAACGTACGTGCTTAAGTGAGACAATTAGAAGCAATGGCGTCTCGGGCCCGTAAAACTTGGGTAGAGCATAAAAAAAAGTGGGAACCTCCCCCGAATCTTAGTTAAAGCAACGGCAATATTTATATCAATTTTTCGAATTTAACACGGCGCATACGGTAGAGAAGTCAACTGATGTTGCAGCTCTTCATTATTTCAGTATTATACTTTGACCATAAACTTAGGAAAGACAAACATGGAGACGATGGCGGTGGCGACGATTAGAGCATCTTCCTAATATTACTTTCCCAAACGTTTTCTAAATTTTCGTCTAACGAAAGACGACAAAGGGTGTTTGTTTACACCATATTATTGTTTCACTGTCGAAATCCTAAGTAATGAATAATTCTCATTTTCAGTGTGTACTGAAACTGTAAAATAAAAATGAAATTAGAATTACACTTCTGGATAAACTACATCGCAAAACAAAGTAGAAAATCCAGAAAAAGTGTTGCAATTTTATGGAAACCGGAATGTTTCGGAAAACTACAAAAAGGATTGTGTAAAAGAATATTTTTGACTCTCCAACTCTCTAACAAGGTTATTCAAAAAATAACTGTTTATTGAAAACTAATATAATTAAAAATAGGCTATTAGCTAAAACCGGTGTTATATTTAATTAATTTATCTCCATTTGTTTGTATTATTCCCAAATATCTATTGCCCATTAATAAACAGATTACCATGATATTTAGTTTCACTTTCCAGAAGTGGTATTTAACCATATATTCCAAAATCTTTAGAAAATGTTTATACTTGTTCTAGTTTACCCTACTATTTAATAACATACAGAAAGTAATTTTGCGATACTATTACCATTCATATCCATATCTGTTATCATTCATATGCAATCAAATTATAATTAATAGCCTATGAGTATAAGATATACATATTCTTTAAGGCATAATATCTTGTCGATTAAATAAACGTCAAACTACTAAAACTTTCCTACAGAAGATGGGTACTTCCCGGACGTTCTAAGGATATTCATCGAATTATAGGAAATTTTACGGGAAATTTTCCCAATACTAATTTTTCTTTCAATTTAAAAAACAATTAGTCACAGTGTATTATAATTTTGTAATCTTATGGGGAAGTAAATTTTATACATACAATTCAAAGTTCTGAATGCTTTATATTCATTAGTATTAAAGTTGGTGGAGTGCACTCGCAGTGTGGAGGAATACTTGACTCACATTAAAGACACATGACACACGAAACAAATTAGGTACAAATTTGTTCCGAATTTGTTTAAATTTGTGAAAATTGTGTTATAATTTACGACTGTTATTAAATATGTTCACATCATGCATTTGAGATACCTCTATGGCAGAACTTTCTTTGCTATCTCTTGCAAAACTGTCTTCGGTGGACAACTACGGTCGTTAATGATAATTTTGTTTTAATGTGACTCAAAATAAAGAAAGAGCTCTTTTCTGTGTTTTTTAGTTTCTTAAGTATTTATACTTCTGGTTTTTTATGTGTAGCGTTATGTTCATTTTTAATAGAATTATAATACAAATTCGAATGTCGTTATTTTTCTCTACTACGTCCTTCGTGTGTCATTGTTTGGTTTACATATCGTCAAAAATTGTGTGACGCATAGTATAAGTATAACTTGCGTGTTTCTTGAGCTCCAGAATCCTTAACTCACCTTTTTTACTATACTACGCTATAGTTGAAAGATGGATGAAAAGACTAACAATGCGTGGTTGATGAAAAGACTAACAATGCGTGGTTAGCAATATTTGAAATATAGGAATTTTCGCTCCCCAAACCTACCATCAACAAACTTTTTCTGAATCTTATGAAATTAATATTTTCAGAGCTAAAAATATGCTTCGAGAAAGAGCAGCAGTCATTTCTCCTTGTGTATATTGATTTGAAGTAGACAAAGTAAATAGTGTTTTCTTCGTGATTAGTGAGTGAATCTATAATATCTTCATCAGGTTTTTTTATGTTCTTCGGTGTAGAAGGAAATTTTTTTGTGAAGATACTAATATAAGGCCAAATACATGCAGAAACTGATTGTATTCGACATTGTGAATGATTGGTCAAAGATTTTTTCAACTAATTCAGTAACATCTAGTGCAGACATCGCAGAAGTATGAAGTATCCCTATCTTCTGTAGATCAAGTATTTCTTTTTGAACTTCGGTTACTTCAGCACTTGGGAAAAACAGGAATTTAACTGAATAATTTTTAAAATTTAGGTAAGGGTATAAAGCAGATTAATAAACTGTTGAATAAGGCCCAATTCGAATACGACAAAAAAACTCACAAAATATGTGACTTGCCATGAGTTACCATACGACAAACTAAACTACTGATTAATGAATAATGAAAATGTGTATTAGAAATGTGCATTCGAAATGTGTATTGCTGTGGCTACTTTCATAATCATCCTTTATTATAAACTTACTATTATGTACTTATTACATAACTTTCTTTGTACTCTGTTTTCGTCGTGCATCGTATACTTTGTGCCCAATGTACTGTAATACGGTAAAATGATTACTATTTACATTAATGGACAAATACTAAATACATTACTTAATTTTATATTTCTCAAGTACTTACATTGAAATGTGGTTTGAAGTTGTTGGTTGATGCAAGGAAATGGGCTGATTTTAATGAATGTCTGTGAATAATTTTATTATAATTCATTAAGGAAAACTACTGTTAACGAATGTAGAACCAAACCACAGAGAAACGATAACTAATAGTGCAGTATTAATGGGCCATAATTGAATTCAGATAATTCCTTCAGTATATGTCCCTGCCCCTGCGTCAAAGGGGAAACTTCTCACGAAGGCGTTGCCTGTGCCCCTCCAATATCGCTCAACTTCTGACCAAACTTGCGAGCTTCCGGCTAGCGTTCGAGCTCAAAGAACACGATTGGGCCTATCCTGCTATAGACGCTGACAGTTGGTGATATCTTGACTCTGAGGACATAACATGGTTAGGGTCATCTGCAGCACATCGCACATAGAAAATTGTCAAATATGAATTCATAATTTCAAAATCAAGTTCGTAAGCAGCAGCAATGCTCATGGGACGTGGTCATGATTTTTATCTTTTGGCTATAATGGAGTCAATACATTTGGTGGATAAAGGTCATTTTCAACAAGGCCTCTCCGCCTACATCTCAACGCCACGCCACGGAACAATACTAATCCAAATTGTGCGTAGCTCTGTTTGTGGACCGGGATTTAATCATTTGGTGGTGGCGAGGGGGATGTCACAGGCCGGAGACTTTAAAGAAGAGAACAGACCCGCTCATATATTGCCTTGTTTGAGACGCCATTTGAAAATCTTAAAGGAACATTTACTTTTATGTATATATATATATATATATATATATATATATATATATATATATATATATAATATTTTAACGACAGGGTAAATTATACATTACTTACAAATTGGATATTTTTTTATAAACAAATTGAAACTAATACAAAAATTATATTTTCATACAAATATGTACAAAAAATCTTTTTTAAAGATAGATAACTAAACTAGATAAAGTTTGCATTTAATCTCGGAGAGAAATATTAAACTATTATATTTTCAAAATTAAATAAATGTTAATGATATTAAATTATTCACAAATATATAATTTTGAAGCGTACTAGTAGTTGTTTTTACTACTTTTTAATCCTGTGCAAGCTCAAAATGTGTGGAACATGGTCTCCATAGCTGCCTCTGGCGCTGCCCTTTCAGCCTAGTTTTCCCAGTCCTTGACTGGCGATATACTACGTTATGCGATAGCTACACTAAATATTCTCTGATATTATAACATACAATAAACCAAAATATTTTGTTAAATAAACTACATCAGTATGGTTTTTGTGGTGTTGTGAACAAATTGCTGGAGAGCTATCTGACTGATAGAAAACGTTAAAGTTGATGATTATTGTAGTGAAGATCTCACAGTAAAATGTGGAGTACCTCAAGGAATTATATTAGATCCAGCTCCTATTTATTATATACATTATTGACATATTTGATGTCCCGATAAAGAGTGGTCTTACAACTTTCGCTGATGATACAAGTATTACAATGATGGGGGATTCTAGGGAGGAAGTGAGATTGAGGTCTGCGTACAATTTGCGCCTAGTAGTATCGTGTTTAAATAAAAGTTATGAATTAAAAAATGGGTTAATGAGTTAAAATGAATTAAAAGAGTTTGAATGTAAAATCCCTGTATTCATAACTTTCGGTAGCTACACTGCCAGTGTATCTAAATCACTCACCTTCAAATGACATGAGGTAAACTGATATTTTCAAAATTGTAAATTTGATGGAATACTTAGGGTTAGAGAAACAAATATTTAGGTTTATATCGATCAATATTTGAAATGGAAATGAATTTGATCTGTCCCAACTGGCTAAAAAACTACATATTTAATTTTTATTTTTTAGAAAATGTCTGAATTCTTGGTATCTAAAGAATTATTAATGCTTTACTAAGCTATTTTCCAGTGAGTGGCTACATATAGTATCATAGCGTGGGGAGGCGCCTATGACAAAAACTTAACGCCAATCATGAGTATTCATAAGAAAGTTGTAAAAAATTATATTTAAGAAAAACATTAGGTACTCTTTCGAGAATTTATTTAGGGGAAAAGTCTTGTCAAATTTAAAACCATTTGATATCAAAAAATCAATGTGTTACATTTATGAACGGATGAAAAATAAAGTGCTCGAACTTCAACTAGAAAAAAGATGAACATTACACCAATGAGAACCAAAATAAATTGTCTAATAGATGACAATATAGTGTTTTGTATGTGTGAAATCCTACAATGATTTGGGTGTTACTTTAAAAATAATGTACAGAAAATAAAAAAATAAGTCTTGAGGAGACACCTCAGAGCTTTATCACTAGACGAAATACACTGTTGGTGAGTTTTTTGGTATTTTACCTTTTTTATTCTCATTTTCTATTTATTTTTTATTTTCTATTTTTCATCATGGATTTGTGAAATTATATGCGAGGAAAAAAACAGATGTTAGTCCACCGTAAAGATATTATATAATTTAGTTAGCTTAAAGTCTGCTCACTGGCAATAACAGCCTTCGGCAGAATATCAATGGATATTTATAATTGCATGTAGACAATATGTATGTGTGTGTGTATGTATGTATGTATGTATGTATGTATGTATGATGTCTTGAAAATTATATTCAATATCACATTCAGGTGTTATAGTATATTTATTGTATAGAATACCATATTTATTTCGAATACTCTTCTTATTTTAACTTTCTTTTATGAAATATAATGTCTAAGAGTGTATCTTATAATCAGGCGTGGAACTTCTGTTGACTGAAAAAATTTCATAATTATTATTGTAAGTGCTCAGCTTATTCTTTGAGATTTGATTTTGCAGGGTTGAGATAATAGTCTTGCAATCTCAATCACTTGTCGCTTAATATTATCTCCGCGTTAGCAAACAATGCGTTAACGGAAATCTTGTATTTACGATGTTTCTACACTGTTTTCTTTTGTTACGATTTAGTTTTCCTCAGTCCACTACTTTGCTAGGTAAACCGATTCCCATTCTCGTAATTCTAGTGATAAATTGCTCTCTTGCGAGCGTTCTGTATTAACGAAATTATCAGAAGTCAATATAGCGTAACTTGATTTGTTACATCTTCAGGTTACTAGAAAAATATAGAAAAACGCTTATCATTATATATCAAAATGACAAAAAAGATGCAATTTTGAAGATTATGTACAAGTTTTATAAAAATATTATAAAAGGTGTCATTCATGTACATAAATCAAACAAGAGAAAGATTAAACTACAAAGGTTAAAACATTCAAAATTGTAAATTTTAAGAATAAATATTTCAAATTTTTAAAATATTTCAAAATTTTAAACAAATAAACAGGAAATAAAAACCGTAAGACACTCCCCTTGATAATGTAAACTGATTTTACATGGCGATAAGAAGATTCATAGTGAAAGTGAATTAGCTAAAATGAGCTCCAGGTCACTGTGGTATATTTCCACATGACTGTAGGAGTGCAAGTAAGGATATGAACGAAGCCCAGAGAACAGGTGTAACGTGGCTGTGACGTAAGTATTAGCAATGTGGGAAACATTACTACGAGAAATATCTAAACTTCAAAAATAATTGTTTTTCGAGTTTCTTCTGATTTTATAAAGGACATTATCGTATGCTTTTGTAAAAATATTCGTCTCTACATTGTTGTTAAGAGTTTGCCACTATGTGTCTCTGAGATGAGGCGCGGGTATCTCCTCACTTGTGTGTCCAATATAACTTTTCAAAATCAAAATCATCAGATAAATTGAGCCTATGTCTGGAAATAGAATTAAGACGTTGGGAAGATTCTTTAAAGTTCCTAGAATGTTCTTTCATTCTCTGTTTAACTGAGCGTTTAGTTGTCCATTGTATGTTACGTTACAGTTCAAACAAAGTAAACTAAATACTACATTCTCCCTTTCCATAAACGGAACATTGTCTTACACATTCCTGGAACTCTTTTTTAATTATGTTGTTATAAATTATAAGTCTAATGTTTGATCTATGGCATTCTTTCTTTAACGTATTCAAAATGCTCGATACAAAAGGCATGAAAATAGTCTATTTATGATTAAGATCTGGTTGTTCTTCATCTAATGAGTCTGTATCTTTTTCTGATTGAGAGTACAATGCTCTACATTTATTATCCAATGCATTTATTCACAAGTAATTTAGGGTAATTATTCTCTTCTAAAATTTGCCTAACAATATCCAAATTAGAACTGTGAAAAACGTGATCTGATAATCTTATGGCTCGATCCACTAATCTGTAAACTACTGACCTCTTAATTGGATTGTTGGTGATGTAGATACCTTTTTATTATGATAAATGACTAAAGATATTGTCTGGTATCAATTCTGTACCAGTACTGACCTCTTCAGTTGCATCGGATGAACCGATAAGAAATTTAGAGTTCTTCCAGAGGAATAATCATTTCTATACCAGTTAGTAATTTTTTTATCTCCGTGGACATTTAGAGGAATTTTTAGGAAATTCAAAGAATTTTTGTCTAATTTTTGTACTGTAAATTGTATTTCTGTGTTATATGAATTATAATATGCCAGGAATTTCTCTATGTTATCCCTATCCTTTATGATTAAAATATTGTCGTACGTTTTATATAAGAACAGTTATGTCGTGGTAATATAGTTTCTTCCATTTTCTCATAACGAGCCTCTACTTATAGAGCCTCCATTAGATTACGACACTTTGTTACAATTTGTCTGAAATAAATGCCATAAAAAGAGGATTTTTACATAAAAAGAGGATTTTACCAATATAAATGTTATTGACAATTGTAATATTTTCTTTTCATTGCTTCTATTATTTTATAGGTCAGTTTTGGTCATTTTCGTAACAGAAGTGGGTATCCGAAAGTGATGCTCCCGTTCGTAGACATGTGCAGAAGACATGTGGCGAGGTCAAGATGACGTACAAATTAGCTTCATCTCTAGAAGTACAGATTAACCTCTTAGAATGTTGCAAATGTTCTTGATTTCGCGTCAAAGGAATTCTGAATTGGTTTATTCGGTTGATTTTAGTGAAAACGAGAAAAAAATAGTAATCATTTTTATTCATACTCTTCATAATATAATAATAAAGTAATATTGACTGCTAGGAACTCTGATTACTGTCAGGTTGTAATGGCTATCGAATATTATTATACAACTTGAAGGTTTGACAGGCCATTAACGTTATCCCTACACCACCAACCTCGGTGGTAAACAGCTTTACCGAAGCGTTAATAACTAAATTTGAACATTGCATAGGCAATTAAAAAAAATCATTGTGTTTCATTCCCATTATTTCAAGATCTAGTTTTAAGGAACAAAGTTCATTAAGAAACAATACTCTGTATTCAATGTTGTAGATGTAGGAAGACGTCAGCAAAATTTTATGCTTTTGAAGTTTTCAAAAATAAAAAAATCTAAAAAAATGGATTATGCGCCATTTTATTAGCAAACTTTGCTCTGTTAGGGAAAGAGCGGTTTTTGAAAAAAAACATTTCTAAAAATCTCGAACGAAAGGAAAAACGAAAAAAACAACAACAAAAAATAACGAAAAAATGCAACATCTAATCATACTTTAAAAAATTGTTAATGACATTTAAGAATTAAAGAGTGGAAAAAATTGCTGGTTGGAAACTCTTTTACAGGTTCACGTATTTTTAAAATAATGCGTAGCCGTTACAAATAATGAGAATAAGGTTGTGCTACATTAGCACCACTAGTTAAATTTTTTCACATCACGAGTGAGATATTATGAAACTTCCAAGTGGCGAAAGACCCAACAATGCATTATGGACTTAAATATCCGACAATTTTGCTTAAGGGATTATTAATTAAAAATTAATTGTTCTGCAATATGTTTGGTTATTACAATAAAAGGATTCGTGCGACTTTGCTATTTCCCCCCCCCCTCAATTTGGCGGATTTGTGAGGATATTAATAGGATGGGAATGAAGAATACTTTCCAAAACCTAAGAGACTAACTAAGAAGACCAACTAGGAGGCCGTTGTAAGGCTTACCTCATCGGTAATACGACTCGAATAGACCTCAATTTCATCTTCCATTCACAAGAAGAAATCTGACGAAAATCAGGAATTCGAGATGCAGCTGACGAATTGCGAGACGTCAGAAACAAGTTTTAGATTTCGAAACGTAGGTTACAAGAAATTTTGTATGTATTACTTTTTTAATCTGGAAAACTAGCTAATTTTTTGGATGTACGATTTGTCTCGTGCATTACGGAACTCTGACTTCGCCAGTTTTTCTCTGATGAATGGAAGATGATACTGGGTCATATTAGTCACATCATTGGCTAGGTAAGTCTTAAATGTCCTCTTAGTTATTTATTCGTAATTCCTCTTAGGTTAGTATTTGTGAATCTTTTGCCCGCACCATTCCGAGTACTCTTTCAGTATTCTCGGCAAATTTCGAAGTTGGTGCGAAAGAGAATAGACCCACGAATTATTTTAATGGAAAAAACTACTTATGAAGTTAAGAATATCAGCTTTGGGTTTGGCCTAAAGAAAGGGAGTAGCGACAGGATGAATGGATGCCACTCGCTTCATGACTTGTTGCAGAATGCAGCTATGGTATTTGCCCGGAAGTTATCAGAGAAACTACGGAAATCAGAAATTAAAACAATCGACGTACGAACTCGATCTGGGCAGGGCTAATACAGATTCCGAAATAAACATGACGGAGAAATTTCATAACAATAATGAAAACCCAGTTTATGAAATAAGGAAAATCCGTTTATGATTTAGGTAATGTTTGATTCAATTTGATTTCTTCCCAGATTTGAATTATTTCGTCAAAAAAGGAAAAAAAACAATAACAAAACAATGCGACCTATGGGGTAAGAATTATCTTCACACGTCATCTTGAGCTCCAGATTCCCTACCCCACTGTTTTACTACATATAGTGAAAATATTAATACTAGATACAACAAATGTTTCTAAATTTTACTAAATAATACTAAATTTTACCAAATAATACAAAAAATAAATTAATAATACAATGAGGAATACTAAAAAACTAATACCAGTGTTGGGCAAAATACTTTAAATTTAGCATGTAAATACATCGCCAAAATACTGTATGAATAAGTATTTAAATACATACAAAAATACATGAGGACTTGTTCTAAATACATACGCTTTTAAAACGCTATTTAAAATGCTTGAAATACTCAAAATAATATAAATATATAATAATTTTGTATTGTATATTTTTATTGCAACAATATATTGTAATTGTCAATTACAGGAAGTTAGTAACTCTTTTCCTTCTTCTTTTTCTTCTTTTTCTTCTTTTTCTTCTTTTTCTTCTTTTTCTTCTTTTTCTTCTTTTTCTTCTTTTCTTCTTTTTCTTCTTTTTCTTCTTTTTCTTCTTTTTCTTCTTTTTCTTCTTTTTCTTCTTTTTCTTCTTTTTCTTCTTTTTCTTCTTTTTCTTCTTTTTCTTCTTTTTCTTCTTTTTCTTCTTTTTCTTCTTTTTCTTCTTTTTCTTCTTTTTCTTCTTTTTCTTCTTTTTCTTCTTTTTCTTCTCTTTCTTCTCTTTCTTCTTTTTCTTCTTTTTCTTCTTTTTCTTCTTTTTCTTCTTTTTCTTCTCTTTCTTCTCTTTCTTCTTTTTCTTCTTTTTCTTCTTTTTCTTCTTTTTCTTCTTTTTCTTCTTTTTCTTCTTTTTCTTTTTCTTCTCCTTCTTTTTCTTCTTTTCCTTCTCCTTCTTTTTCTTCTCTTTCTTCTTTTTCTTCTTTTTCTTCTCCTTCTTCTTTTTCTTCTCCTTCTTCTTTTTCTTCTCCTTCTTCTTTTTCTTCTCCTTCTTCTTTTTCTTCTCCTTCTTCTTTTTCTTCTCCTTCTTCTTTTTCTTCTCCTTCTTCTTTTTCTTCTCCTTCTTCTTTTTCTTCTCCTTCTTCTTTTTCTTCTCCTTCTTCTTTTTCTTCTCCTTCTTCTTTTTCTTCTCCTTCTTCTTTTTCTTCTCCTTGTTTTTAAAGTATTTTAAGTATTTTTTAAATACACCTTCGTTTTTTAATAACATCTCTAAAATACATGCCCCAAAAACTCGAAAATACAATTTTTCAAGTACAAAATTTGTTAAAATATGTATTTGAAATACAAGTAGTTAACTACTATCCAACCCTAACTAATACTAAATTTTATTAATATTGAAAAATATAAAACTTAACGCGTTAAGCGATTGAGAAAACCCAGGTACATTCCAGTCAGGGAGGAATGCAGCCCTTGTTTACAGACGTAATAAAGAGTGTATTAATGGGATAGACGAACCCACTGCGCTATCATCAAGGCTGGTAGAGGGATAGCAGAATAATGAGAACAGTTGTTTAACATTTACACGATCAGGTGTAAGGATAAAGAAATTAACTGAGTCATTGCAGAACAATCATAAGAATCGTTTCTTTCTTGCTACATTTTGAAAATAATGTTATATTTTAATGTAAGGTTTCTTTCCACCAAAAGAACAAAAAATTAATTGCAGTCAATATTTTGGTGAGTGTAGAATGTTGTGATGAACACCAGCGTGTACTTCAGCGTATCCGATGTCTGAAGAAAGGCCGACCCTACCGCAACATCGCAAATATGAGCGTGAATAAAGCCGAGTTAATCGTTGTATCAGAGCGTCAGAGGGTAATTACGAAGGGAGAAGGGGGCCACGTGGCGGGCGACGGCGTCCCGGCCAAGCCGCGCGTGCCGAGATAGATATCCTGGCACGCACCCAGCCGCCGCCTCCTACCATTGCTACCTACCGCCCCTCCCTGCCTTGTTCGTCTTCGCCCGTCGTCGACGTCTAGCGTCAACCGTCTTCTATCCCATCCTTCCGTAGTATCCTACCCGCCTCCCCACGTCTGTCGTCGCTCTGCCTCGTTCTTTCCCGCTCCGCTCCACCACACTCTACCACCCCACCCCGCAAAACCCCGGGCCGTGCTGTCTCGTCACGTTCGTCACGCCGCTCTCCGTCCCATCCAGCCCAGCCCAGCACCGTCACGTCCCTTCTCGTCCCTTCTCGTCCCTTCTCGTCCCTTCTCGTCCCTTCTCGTCCCTTCTCGTCCCTTCTCGTCCCTTCTCGTCCCGTCTCGTCCCGTCTCGTCCCGTCTCGTCCCGTCTCGTCCCGTCTCGTCCCGTCTCGTCCCGTCTCGTCCCGTCTCGTCCCGTCTCGTCCCGTCTCGTCCCGTCTCGTCCCGTCTCGTCCCGTCCCGTCTCGTCCCGTCTCGTCCCGTCTCGTCCCGTCTCGTCCCGTCTCGTCCCGTCTCGTCCCGTCTCGTCTCGTCTCGTCCCGTCTCGTCCCGTCTCGTCCCGTCTCGTCCCGTCTCGTCCCGTCTCGTCTCGTCCCGTCTCGTCCCGTCTCGTCCCGTCTCGTCCCGTTTCGTCTCGTTTCGTCTCGCCTCGTCCCGTCCTGTTCCGTCACGCCCCACCACGCCACGTCACACCATGCATCGCCACGCCACGCCCCTCGTTCCGCCCCCTCGTCCCGACCCTCGCCTCGATCTTCGCCCCGCCAGCCATCACCGTTGCCACTTTCATAAATGAGACACGCGGTTTGGAGATGGCGAGCGGACTGACGATTCCGCGGGCAGTTGGGCTGCTATTTTCGCTTTGTTTAGTTTTGTCGGCCGGTGCAGCTGCATGCTGGCCGCTCGACCGCGCCGATGCGCGCGTGCGCCACCGCAGCGACCGCTGCAGCGCTGTGCGGGGGCGGCCACGCGGCGAGGCTGCGGCGACGGGGAAAGCGGACGGCAGGGTGGGGGGTGCGCGGAGATGGCGGGGGGGGGGGGCTTGGTGATGGATGGGGCAGCGGGGAGAGGGGGTTCTGGACGCGTGCGGCCTCTCTCTGGGTCGTCATGCGTGAACCGTCAACTTGTGTTGTTGGCTGCTGGCACGTAATTATTGCGGGTGGTCGAGTACTTCCCGTGAGCTGAAATTCTTTAGGTGGAGGAATTAATCTTTTAGTTCGTTGTTCACGAATATTTCACTTTGTAGGAAGGTAAAAATTTGACCGACTAATTAAATGCTGTTTACAACTATTCACTTTTGTTTGGTGTTCGAGCATTGTATATGAAACACAACAAAGTATATATAATGGGTGTTGTGTAGACTTCGCTGCGAAAGTATGGAGCACGTATGTTCTTTTCTGAAGTACGTGGTAGTTCCATCAATTGGACACTTCACAGAATAGATACTAGTTTTCTATCATATTATGCACACAATACTCTGATGGAATCCTGTGATTGTTGTCATCATCATCATTCTTCTTATTGTTGTTGTTATTGTTATTGTTGTTATTATTGTTTACTACTGTCCCATATATTTTATCTAACTTTTCAGTTCACACTCAACTATTAGATTATGTGAAGAACTTTGCAACACTTAACCGAATATCACTTGTGATGTTGGTTACCTTTTAAACAACAACGTTTTTGTATTTCAATCTTTTCTGAGCCGCTTTATAAATGATGTTACCACAGCTTGACACAGACGTCAATTTAGAATGACAATTTTTTTTTATCTTGTCACGTCTGACGTTTGTACTTAAGAGGCACACAAAAAAAGGCTTTTATGTGCTATAGATATAATGAACATATATTGTTGCGAGAAACTCTCCCATCCTTTCAGGATGCATCTTACAAGGGCGACATCTGTCATCCGGATTTAATTTGAGGTTGTGCATTCATTTCATTATGACACGCACAAGTGTAATGAGTGCTTCCCTCTCGTCTTCATGTCACCTTCCCAGCCACAATTGCGACTTTTCGTCATGGACATTGAATTTTTCTATCAAAAAAACAACAACAAACTATTCGTGATTGCTTCTTGCGGACTGTTCCAATGTTTTACCACCTCTTTACTCCCGTGTGATTAATTTGAATCTATTGTTAGTACTTTTATTCAGCGTTCAAGTATGCGTAGTAAAAGGGTGGAATAGTCATTCTGGAGTTCCAGAAACGTGCGCAGGTTATGTTTCTCCTTTCTACATCACATTTTACATTGAAGTATATACATACGTCACTTATTCGGAGGAAAATATATGAAATAAAAACAGTCTCCTCACAGACTCTTCCCCTATGTTATACGGACTTACTTCCGAGTTTGGGGACCATCTCGCAAAATTTTGATTTCCAATCTTTCAATGTGTTTGAAGTATTTCTTTCGTATATAGCTCATGCGCATGTTTAATTAGTTTGTTTTAATTAAGGCGTTGTATAGGTGAACCAGTTATCATTGCGTAGGCTTCCGCGGCCGGAGTTTATGTTGGCTGGGCTATCCGGGACGAGCCGCTCGTCCCGGATAGCCTAGCCAACGAACCAGTTATCAATTTGGACATTTCTTGTGTGTTTAGTAGACTTCTTGTGGCGTTCAGCAGGGAAAAAACAACCTGCTGAACCAAACTGACAATATGGTTTTCTAAAGGGAGCAGCCACACTGCTCAAGAACTACAAATACATATTAATAAACATATTATAGTGGCCGGTCCAGATGGCCGAGATCGTTAAGGCATTAGTGCCGTAGCGATCTGGGACCGAACGATCGCGGGTTCCAGTCCCGCCTCAAGCATGGTTGTATTCGTGTTCGTCCTTTCATTCCCTATCATGTTATCTTCATTGTTACCATGCCATTAAATCCAATAGTGGTCGTTAATGACCTAGATGTTGATGCGACATTAAATAACAAAAAAAATATAGCATATACAATTCAACAGTTCATTACATGCCCCAAGTTTGAAAAAGAAAGTGCAATTCCATTACCGATTACATGAA
This sequence comes from Gryllus longicercus, assembly GCA_038098605.1. Lineage (NCBI taxonomy): Eukaryota > Metazoa > Arthropoda > Insecta > Orthoptera > Gryllidae > Gryllus > Gryllus longicercus. The sequence goes on from JAZDUA010000001.1 coordinate 4,138,359, forward strand.
TAGAAACTAATGGTGAGCAGTCTCTCCCGTGGAGCGTTGCTGCATTATGACGTCAGCTTGCCGTAAGCAATCGCTCATTAGAGTATGAGAATTCGGTTGGTACGCGAAGTAAGAAAATTGGAGGAATATCACAATCAAATATTTGTATTTTTAAATAAAAATCTAAACTGTTTCACGTTGTTTTTTCGTGTTCTTGGGTGACGAACAAAAATAAGACACCTTTCGTTTGGCGGGAGGCTAAATTGTTTGCTTTCATATTTCTGTGCGCGTTCGAAAAGAGTAATGTGGATGTCAGTAACATCTGACAAGACTACCAATCCGTAGTTTCGTTTAACAGCTTAAATGGTGACGAACCAGTTAGTGAGATTTGGTTTTGTAAATAGACTTTTCACTAAAGAAACTTATTTATTTTTCTAAAGTTTTTATTCAATGTGTTTTTTCTACTTTGCTTCCAATGCACCTTTAGGAGGTAAACGGCTTTGTTCTCTGCATGGACCATGGAGACATTTTATTGATTCTGAGTTTGTGGTCAAATGTAGGTGTAGTTAACTGTTTCGATAAATTTATTAAGAAAATACCCGAAATATTTTTAAATGAGCATCTAATTGTCTCTGAAATGTAGATGTCGAAGACTTCCGTGGCCAGAGACACGCGCGCCCTTTCGATCATCTTGCTGTGATCTTCCACAGTCCAGTGCACTGTGTCTCTGAAATATTATTTCCTTTATTGGATGTCTTCTATGATTTAGTTCAGAGATGGCCATCAGGCGACCTAAATATAAATTAACAAATATTCGAGTATTTTACCTTCTGCAGAAATTCTATCCGCCTGTGTTCAACGTTTTATTGAGCAGAAGTGCAATCTGTAAAAGTTTTCTTGAGGTCTGAAATGTCTACCCTAGCTCCTGTGGTATAGATTGTTTGGAGCGTATTTTACAACAGTTTATAAGGAAAATATTCTCTTCCGCGTTATAAAAACTATGGATTTTGGCTCATATACATTATCGTGCCACAAGAAGAAGTCTTACTGCCGGCGCGAGCATAAGGAGCGAATATTTAAATAATCATATACCCATTGAGCTCAAGAAAACGTTCACAGATAGTAAAGTTACATTTATGTCCAGAAGCAAAACACGGGACTATTTCAGCATTTGCTTATTGTATCAAGGAATAGTGAACGAAAACCTGATCGAAAGAGGGGGGTGTCATTCGTTCTGAAGCTAAAGTACAATACTTCTTACTTAATGTAAATATACACTTATTTCCAATAATGTTCCATAACACTACAATACGTTGATGAAAATTTTTATAAAGAATTCAATAACAATAATGTCAAATAGTTTGCATTCTTCATATTTCGATTGCATTAACAGATTAATGTATAACGAAATGGTCCAGAAATTATCAGGCTATGTGTAGCAAGTTGCGAAATTTGCGCAGATGTAGAAGGCTTGTGATAGAGCCTTGCAGTTAAAAATTATCTGCTGCCCGCATGCGAATCTTATCTGATGCCTACAACGATTCTACATGTAATTGCATCATGGAATGCGATAGGTAATTGAAGACTTGTATATAAGAGACAAACTCGCTGTGTCAGCTGCAGATATCCAAGGGTGTGTTAGAGGTATCACTATTCCACGTTCACGAACAAATTGTCGTTGTGACGTTGTGTCGTTGAATACTTATCGCAATGTTATATGTTACTACTACCGTTAAGATTAGTCTTGTGAAAACTCTTTACGAAATAGTTTCAGTGCACATCGAAAATGTTCTGAAAACTGTTTTTCAAGAGCCGTTGTGTGTGCATGTGGCAAATCAAATGATTTGATAAAATGACGGAAAAATGTAGTTCTTTAGCTTAGATTATGTGTTCTTGGCAATGTATTTTACCACATACGATATTCATTTCCTTAGCTTTTTTATACAACTTAATACACAGATATGATCCTGAATTTCATTGCTATTTCTTTTATCACAAGGTAAAATTTGAACTACAAATAACTTCCAATATAAATACCTACTTCCTTTGATATATTATTAGAACTAAAATATGGAATTTTATTACCTCAGACTGTATTTCACCTGCTTTATTTGAGTTTAAACTATCTTCCGCCTTTGCTGATTCCTCACAAGGTCGTCGCATATGGAGTTTTGTGACTGTAGGAGTATTATCCTATAATAAAGGGAAAATAAAATGTCACACGTTTCTTAGTAGAAATTTGTAGACTTTTTTGTATTATTACTCAAGATTTATATAATTTGCTATTGGTATTTTTTGTATTACTTCGTGCTTATTCCGTACTTCGAGAGGGGAGATTCAGCAAAAATGTAGACATATCCAAGAAACTAGAAGAACTACAATCGTATGTCATTATTCTTGTCTGAATCATTGGACCATGTAGCCAAGAAAAGTAGGTACGCCCTAAGAAAGGAGGACAACGAGGAAATGAAGAAACTTCGCAAACCCTTCCGTACCTCGTTCGTGGAAGTATATGAGAACACGAGAACACAAAGGCCGGAAAAAGCACGGGCAAGAAGCTACACGGCCCTGCATGGAGCTATTTTAGAGCTTCTCCCCCTTTCTGTTGCAGCGCGAATGGCCGCTCTGAAATTGGACGCCGGGACCTCCTTTGCCCGTAGCGCGCTGCAGCAGCTAACCCGTAACGCTCGTAAACGGCCGTGCGTTTAATCGTTCGAACAGCGGAGGGTCGCGCCGTCTTTTGCAGGCTCCGTGCGTCCTTGCACCCCGCTCCAGCGGACAGGGAAAATGCACCAAGTAGTGCAGCGATTAGGAAGCGTCTGCCTTCCTAGAGCGTAGTTATTTTTGAGTGGGTGAATTTTCTCTAACGCTCTTCTATTGAACGAATAGACGATTCTACACCTCCAAGTACTCTGCTTGAGAGTAGAGTTCAAGAGTGTGTAGTGAGCGTTATTCTGGATTTAACAATTTCCTTTCAAACTCCTGTGGTGTGGCGAAATGGGATTTAGTTATCGTGAAAACTTCAGATCATCCTTCAACGATTCCTTCAAGTAGATCAGGCCTGCACAACGCCTGCTCCCGCGAGCATTCTGCACTTAACAGCCAGCCGTCTGCCCGTAAGAACGCCGAAAGTGCAAGTGGTGGGGAGAAGTCAGCTTTGCGGGGAGGGGAGAAGTAGGTGCGGGGTCGACTCGGCGAGGAGATTGCATGCCTGGGCGTCTAATGCATTGATCCGTACTGTAAAATTATTTGCCCACTTATTTCAATGGGCAGTCTACTGTATTTCTACCTACAAGGCCATATTTCACTGTTTATGTTTTTCTGTGCACTGCTATGTATCGACACATTTTTAAAAAAATGTATGCTCATTGTAACTCATAAACAATATTTTAAAGCAGTAGTCTCTTTTAAAAATGTCTTATGTAATTTTAACAAAAAAGTATAATTTAATAACTGATTTTCACCAAGAATTTATAATCTTCAAATGATAACATAACGGAGGGAATTGAGGGCAGTCTCTCACATTGAGATTGATATAAAAATGAAATACAGGCCAATTCCAAGTAGGGTAATGTTTGGCAGCACATATTTGTGATCATTTTCCCTCATTATGAAGCTGAATAAGAGATAACGAACAAACCTCTTTTACGATATTTTATGGGCAAACATGAAAGTATTTTGAGTCTTGTTAAATAGAATGCAAAGGGCTTAAATTTTTTTATGCATTATCGTAAATTATTATGAATAAATATATGATTTGAAATTAGAAATACATAATATACTCTTGTCGGAAATTAGTGAATTAGAGTAGAAAGTAATCATGCTTTTTAAAGAATGTTTTTTAGCTTCAATAGAACCATCATATTCTATTAAACAGAAAAAATTCCGTGGTGGTAGCAGATATCTTGTGGTAATCCATGGTATTGTAAATGAAATAATCTCCACAATAGTTTTTAATAGTTTTATTAACAGTTTTCCATAGTTAACTTTCGGGAATGAATTTTCCCATCCTCAATTCCCATTCTAAATATTTTATTATCTATCCCCTAATCATTCTTTTGAGTAGTTCTTTTATGACTACCCTTCCTTCTCTTCTTCCCCCACTCCCTTTCCCTTCATTGTTAGGCTTCCTCTTCTCCCATTCGTAAAGATGGCTGCCATCAATCTGTTACCACCGTGTTATTTTGACCATTTGTGAACGTTCGTGGGAGATCCACGTTGCTTGAGCAGTAAGTTATTTTCTTTTCTTTTTGTATTTATATGATTATTTATTTTTTCCACTATATTCACAGTACTCCCCCCCCCGTTTTGTGTTCAACGTATGTTTGTTTCATTTCTCCATTTTGCTAGAGATCCACTGAGGATGGGAAAATTCATTCCCGAAAGTTAACTATGGAAAATTGTTAATAAAACTATTAAAAACTATTGTGGAGATTATTTCATTTACAATACTATTAAACAGAGTTATTGAAAAGAAATATTACTGTCATCATCAAATTAAAAAGATACAATAATTCAATTTTGTATTTAGCAGCACGCTAATTGTTCTACTACATCAGCAGCGAAGTGAATTATATTTTCAGCCCTATAGACAATTGTAGTAATTAAGGTATCCAAAACAAATATGTATGTCTAATTCGTTTTAAGTTCATTCAGTACATTGTCATAAATTGACAACAAACATTTCCCAAACGAAAGGTAATAATGCTTGAACTGTGTGTAACGGTGTGTCAATTCTCGCTAGTGCTGTTTCAATTTACGCGCTGCGGATCGAATTGCGCATTCTCATTGGCGGTCCCACTCCTTGAATGAGTCTTATCCCTACGCTTCCGCGCGGCCTGGGCTTGGACTCTAGTTGCTCGCGCGCGGCTCTCGATGTCCGTCAAAGGGCAGAATGCAGTGCAGGCCTGAGGTAGACAATAAAAAGGACCATTATTTTCCAATATGCAGTAATAAAATCGGGCCTTGTCAACAATCGATAGTAGGGTTATAGATTTTTTCAAAGATTAATAAATTATTTATCAAACTAGCATCGCACCTCCGGGAAAAATTTTCCGCGTTTAAAACGTATTTATGCTGTGTAAATTCATAATAAACCTAAATTTTAAACATAATAATTCAGTGGCTAATTTGATCATTTCGTAGCATAGGAAGGTACATGAAATGTTTGTGCAGAAATCCTCTTTCATCATAAATTATTTCATAATAAAAATAGGTTTAATTACCACCCATTTGATGTAACAAATCGTTGTGATCGAAGTTTCGCTGGAATGATGGTACAGTAATTCACAGCTTTTAAAGGTAGGTGCCTTGAATCCCCCAAACTCTGTTCGTCTAAAATTGTTCTGGAATACTCTAAAAGAATTCCGCTAAAGAAGTGCCAGTCGATGCGTCTTCTTTACACGAATCATTGGAGCTTTTTGATTGCATCTGTATCTATCTTAATCCCTCCTCCAAAACAGACATAATTTAGACACTGTCAACCCCCCTCCAAAAAAACACCTTTCTTGCGATTTCTCCCAGAATGTTCAAGAAGGATGTATAAAATGATCAGTTCCCCCATCTGCAGACCGAGACACTTCTAATGACATGGATGATGGACTGGATGAATTCTGACCGTGAGTAACGGTCACATAACACGTAGATATATATGCTCCTCTACATGCTATTATTATGTGTAGGATATTGTAAATTATAGTTTCTAAGTGAAACTGTAATTACAGCAAGGGTTTTTTTGTGTACAACAGTCATTAAAGTAACAAATTTATGTCCATTTCATTCCAGAATAATTTCTCCGGTCAAAAGAAACCTTTCAAAAGGCTTAATAAACGCTTTATCAATAGAAGTATTCACAAGAATGGGACGGAAGGAGGACACAAGTAACTGTTGTAGTAGCAAATTATTACATTCCGATTTTCGTTTCTGTCCCTTCTTTTTGGTCACTGACCACTAAATTTTAGTTCGTGTCTTTGCTGTGATGTAGGCTGCCTACACATTTACACAACCTATTTGTTTTCGATTTGGATTCGGGTGCAATATCAGGGTAAGGTCCCCTAATGTGGAATACGTTCCTATTGTGGAAGACCGAATTTTGGACCTTGCAATGAGCAGGCATCTGGTGATAAAATTTGCAAAATACTTAGGAAAGGCTACGGGTCGAGCGTAAAAAATGATTTTTGAGTTAATGCTCTGAGTGAAGTGACAGAGCGTGTTTCCTTCAGAGTATCAACAAAAATATTGGAGCAGTAAACAAAATAATTGTTGTTACTCGTGTGCCGTAAATATTAGAATAATTATCTATAGAGTATGTTTTATTTGTATTGTAAGGAAATATCACAAATATATAAAGAAAATTGATGCAGATTTTGACCGCGAAACAGCTTGAAAGTAATATTGTCGAGATGTCCCTAATGTGGAATACGAGCATTGTCCTAATGTAGTATACTGCGCATTGCCGCTATGGATAAAATGTAGTTGGTTCTTTTACCTGTACACATTAAATTACGTTTTCTAACGGTAATATTGATATTATATACTGTATTGTGAAGGTGTTTGGTTCAAGACCACAACTGATTGGACTCGATGTCAGAAGTCAGAAGATCAGGCTCATGTCCATGTGCAGGTAATCCAAAAACGAATTTCCTCTGCAGGAATTGCCTTTAATATTAAACGAAACATGTATTCTTGCGTAAATAAATGCTTTTGTAGACGTTAACGTGTTTATTATTTGGTAAAAACAAAAATAATTTACTATTCCACTTTAGGAACAGGGTACGCCTAATGTCAAGTATATGTAGACCTCTTTTAATTACGGAATAATTGATTTAAGTGAATAATATCAACCACATGTGTTTACAAATGACTAGTTTAAGTAATTATCTACAACAGCCTTCACACTTGCGCTTATGTGTGAAGTTGAAAATAGAAAAAGTGTTCCACATTGGGGCACTTTACTAAATTAGTGTACCTTCGCATTAAAAAGAAATTAATATTTCCACGTCATCTGCAGAGGTTCCTCTACATTTCTCTAGTAGCCGCTTACATTGCCACGTGCTCTATCTCCACAATCGCCATGTGCCTATGGGAACTCGCCATGGCTACCATTCTGAGTCGAATCCAAGTGGTCTCGCTGATAGTCAAATTGGCTTGTCGCTTGGAAGAAAGACCAGGAGGAGTGAAAGAAAAGATTATAGGGAAGGAAGTAAAAGAAAAGTAATTGTTCGAGATGAAGACGAAGTGTAAAGGTAGTGAAGATAAGCTATAGAAGTGGCAGTGAAGTGGAAAACGGTAAGGAGCGGAGAAGTGATTTTGTGGATAATGACAAAGGAAAATGAAATAGTGGTGTCGGTGAGAGAAGACGAGCGAGGCGGATGAGACAAGAGTGACTTCGTTGATCACGAAGAAGGGAGACGCGAGGGACGGTCACTTACGCATCCTCGGCCGCCCCTTATGCTATCGACTTATTCGCAAGCAGAGGGGATTCGTGGCCTGGACGGCGTCCAAAGCCGGGGAAGGGCGGATGTCGCGTATCGCCCGTAAAGAGGGACGCGTCTGAGGGGGCGGAGGAGGCGACGGGGTGGCGATGCGGGTTGAGGCGGGGTGGTGGCGGGGACCGGCGCGCCGACGCCTTCGCGACATCGATGTCTCTGTGGGAGAAGGCGCTCGGCGACACTTGCCATCTTTAGCAGGCGAGTCGTCGCCTCCTAGTCTGGAAGGGGAGTTCTCCGAACGGCTCACAATGACGCAACCTATCGCAAGAATTGTGGCCGCGGGGTGTGGCAAAACATTACGTGTCAGTGAAATCTGTCGAATGTAGTTTTGTTTTGAGAAAATATTTGTATTTATTCACAATTTTAATATTGTAATAATGTATATCAAGTAGTTCCAAAGATTAGGTATTTTTTGGGTGGTTTTTGGAAGTACTTCAATTTTATCAGATTACTTGAACGGTGATCGTGAATTAAAACTCAATTTTCAGTAATTATTTCGATACAAAGGTAAAAAAAAAACTGTTGCATGCATTCACTGTAAGCTTTTCAGAAATAAACTCGATAATTTGTCCACAATGAAACAAAACATTTCAAATTCGTCATTGGATTTATTTATTTTCTTTATAAACAAGTAAATGATAAATAAATAAAGATATTGTCTGTAAGATATTTATCATAATAAAAAGGTATCTACCTCACCAGCGATCCAATTAATAAAACAAGTAAATATTGCAACTGTCATATAGTTTAGAATTCAGATTTCGCTATTGAAGCATTGTAGATTAAGAGGTTCTAGGTGCGACAGTCGATGGTGTAAGTATTTTTGATAAAGCGTAGCCAGCTCGAGTGGACGTCTTCCACTGCCCTTCTAGAGACTGGCTGCTCTGTTTGATCAGGGAGTTCTGAGTGAATGTGGGGGCAGCATCATTAAGAAACGGGGTGTTACCCGCACGCGTTCTTTCCTTCATTATTTCCCTGCTTTTATCCTTGGGACGGAAAACAGTGCTGGTGCTCCCCTTCCCTATATGGCTACTCTACCATTAATTTAGAAAATCACTGACAATCTCCGACAAGGGTTTCTATGCGACAAGTCGTGAGCCGCCAAGACTATCAAGTTGGCATCCAGCATCGAGAATATGCAGAATGAAACTAAGAAAGAAGATAAATCAATAGTATGATAATTAGCTCTTGAATGCACTAAGCGAAAAGTTAGTGAATTTTAAGGAATGGTACCCTAAAATTTGAGGATATCTTGAAAAGGTATAAGTTTTGTGTCTTGTGTATTATTTGGAATCTTACATATGTGAATCACTAGTTTAGAGCTCCAGAATTGTGGGCTAACATACACATACACATATATGTGTGTATAAAAATTTATCTGTGCTCTCTCCCAAAATATAATATGAAATTCTATATTCGCAACCGTGCAGGCAATCTTGCACAACCTTCAATTTGGGGAAGTGGCGCGTTGACCAATGGCAAACCTGTCTGAGTGACTAGCGCAAAACACCAAGATGAGGAAAATACGCCAATATCTGTAATATAAAGAAAGTTCCAATGTTTAATTTATTATATTATTGTAATAGTTAAATGTGTACTGCAATGTCGCTGACCAGGATGCTAGCGAACACCGTCACACACACACACACACACACACAAATTCACTATCAAAATAATGTATTGTTTAAATGACATAAAACCTGAGACGACGTAGCAACATTTCTGTAAAAGTCTGTTTGAAGAATGTTGTTATACTGTCGCATGTTGTATGCAATTTTATGTATTTTAATAACCCGTTGTTTTAATTGTGGGTTTAGTTTTGTTGATGTGTGATACGAGAAGGCGTTCTCTTCCTGATGAAATCGTTGTAAAGTAGCTGACAATCTTGGACAACCCTCAATCCAGAGGAGGGGTGCATTGAACAATCGTTAGTCCTTACAATCTTAGCGTTCATGTGATTGGCGAAAATCTCAAGGAATGGGAAGGATGTCTCGAGGACGAGGCTTTTATTTTGGACGCTTTTACCAATGGTCATATAGCGGCTACTGTAATTGTTTTAACTGTAGGGGGAACTGTAGGAATAACACGTAAGGACAGCACAAACATCCATGCCAGAGGCGAAATTCGAACCCGCGACCCTTCGAGCTGAGGCTGCTATGGCCCTCCAGCCTTAGCAACCTCTCTTATCCAGGCGATTTTGCCTGCGCGTTCTTCGTGACGGAAATATGTTTGCGAGGGGGCGCTTTCGTAGGAGTATTTTTGTCAGTAGAGCAATGAATAGTTAATATCTTCGCAACAATTAAACTAACATTTAGCAGTCAATTTGAAACCCTTGTCCAAAATTCCTATTTTAAAATGTTCAACTCGAGCAGAATTTGCGGACCGATCTCGAACGTTCTAGCGTATATTTCGGAATTGTCAGTGCTCATCAAATCGCACACTCACAAATTATTACTATTTTTTAGCGACTTGAAACTATTCTATGAGGTGAAGGGTTGAAAATAGGTGACACTTTTTTTCTTCTTTTTTCTCAAATCCTACTCCTTTCAGAAATATTACCAATTAATTTTTCGGAAGAATCCTATGCGCGCTAATCTTTAATCATATTTTACGCAAATACTGTTTCAATCACAAAAATACAATTATACCTAAATTAATCCTAGAAAGATGTACTTTGTGTAGTGTAAATATAGTTTTTGTAAACGTTTTTTGAATGTTTAAAATAATTTTCATTTTTTAATGCACATTTTTACATTAGGCCGACATTTAAATTAATTTGTGAAATTCTTTATTTCTACACCAATGTGTGTATATGATAAATTTCGAAGTGAGATACAAATAAATAACATTTAAAAAATTGTTTGTTCACCGGAGCCACCCGCCCGCACCACGAAGCGTCAATAACATGACGTCCAAACATAAAGTAACTCTGGGACTTGTGTCATATTAAGAATCGCAGGATCTCGTGTACGGTTGTTAATTAAAGGGTTCTAACGAAATTCTACTCTTAGATTTATAGAGAAGAATAGTCTTTTTTCACAGATATTCTGAGTCGGTTGTGTAAACAGGGGTATGCGAGAAACACACGCGTTGTTCTGTGAAGTTAGTGAACACGTATAGCCTTACGATAATATCAACACTATTGTTGTTTTTAACAATTACCTTAATATGAAAACCTTGTAATTGCAGGAATGTACGTTTTACGTTGTAAGAAATATAATTCTTGGAAATTGAAAATTGACTTTACCGTTATAAAAGTTATATGTATCGTAAAAAAGACGTTTTCAAAATTCATTCTGACGGGTCAAGTGAAGTTTTTCAAGAATGTTAGAATCGTCCTAACTAGTTTATGCCACAAGTACATTGGTCACTCACAATGATGAATAAACGTGCACCGCCGAGCATACTCATCCATGTATCCCTTGATAATAAAGAAATTGACAGACTTCATCTTCTGTTTCTTCCGCTGTCTTCACCTGTCGTTTGTCAACGTCTGCGCTTTTCACGAGACAAATTTGACGCCAGGAATTTTCGTTGTTCAGTGTGATTTTTTAAGAAAATTATTCTTTCGTACTTGAAGATGTAAGTCAGCGTCTGCTGAAAAATAATGTCTTACCTACCCTGCGTGATATTGTGCTGTTCTTAAGAGAAAAAAAAATTAAACGTTAAATTTTTTTCTGATGCATGAAATCCAAGACATTTGATTTATTCGTTTCAATGCAAACCCATAAAACTTCTCAAATAATATTATGACAGTGTTAACAGACTTTTCGGATGGGGTCACTGCCTAGTATTATAAAAAACAGTGACTATGCTTCCACAAAGATGTCCTCAATGTGATTGCTGAATGACATTTCTTCGATTCACGACGTTTTATGGAAAGAGAACAACGAAAACGTTATCCTACCAAAAACCTATTAATTTACCCTGGAAATTATTTAAGTGCGCTGATGATAATGTGAAAAACATAACCTTTATATATTTAGCAACCCTGAACACTACTTAGAGAACTATTGCAACGTGATATGAAAATTAAAGAAAATGATGTCACAAAGAAAATATATACACTCATTTCTATATGAAACAGTCAATGGACGTTATTTCTTACGCTAGAAAGCCTATTTCATACTCAACATAAACTCGGTGAAATCTCAGAAACGTAGCCTACGCTTCTAGCGCAATGGCGTTAAGGAATATATTTTCATTTGGTTTTTAAATATATTCCTTGGAATTAATGTGAGTCGGAATTACGATTTAAAAATATTCAGACAATAATTTCAAAAGTATTATAAATTATTTATAAAATATTATTATAATACGACTATATATTATAAAAATACCCTCGATATGGAGGTATCTTTATACAAAACTATAATATTAGTGCAAGGGAACCAAAACGAGATAAGAATTTCAAAAATATTTAGAAGTAATTTGTGTAGTTTAGTAAATTTTAATGTCCGAGCTTTGCCATTAAAAATATTTAGAAAGAACTTAGTGACCTTAAATTCATTATCTGGTCAACATTTGGCCTTAGAGGTAGACGTTTTCGCTTTCCAAAATTTAATTTTGAAATTAGTCATTATAAATTATACCCTAAACTCGAATGTGCATCTATCCTGTTGACATTGGCTCAGCCGCAATTGGCTCACCCGCAGCAACTACTCAAAAGTTGGTTTGAAAAACTATTTTCTGTGCAAATATGTGCATATTAGAAACCCACTACAGAAACATGTATATCGTTTATTATTCAAAAAAATATGAATGTATTTGTTTATAAATAATAATGAAACAGAAATTTAGAAAAAAATGGATTGTGTAAATTGGGTACTTTTTATTTTTTAATTTTTCTTTATTAACAAATATAATCATACATTTTGTGAATAATAAAACAATTTACATGTTTCTGGAGTGTTTACATGTTTCGGAATTATTTGTGTACACGTCGTTGAATATTTAATTTTTTTCAAAACTACGTTTTGTAGAATTTATTTCATTATTTGATTTATCTTGTAGTATACGGTTCTTTGTGATTTAGTACTATATTTTTAACATATTTACAATTGTCATTTATCACTCATAAAAATGTACTTTATATCAAAGTAATTCAAGGACTTTTCCTTGAAGATATTTTAACCTGCGTGAAATATATTTCATCATGTAAATTTATCACAAAATTGAAAACTAGTATTAACTAACAAAATGGTTTATCAGCAAGGAGTACTCTACATCGTTTGATATTATTATGTGATTCCGTCACTTCTGACTGTGTCAAGCACACAAATTACAAAATATCTTCTGCATCAAGTTAGAGGTTTAGCGCCAAATTGAATACTAATAAGGGGCTCTCACATGCCAAGCATAGGGACAGTTTTAACCATCCGTTTTTCCCTATCTCATGTTAAACCTATTTCGAACACGCTCACAGATGGCTAATTTTTCGCGTCCGATTTTACCATTTTCTCGGAGCAGCTGCTGCATACTGTGCCTCGGAGGCCTCTTCCCTTTGAATGAGCGAAAGCGTGTCCCTCCCTAGCCTGTAAATGTACCTATATTCCGGGCACACCCTTCGGGAAACAAGTAACTAGTAACACTCATCCCGATAAAAATAGGAAACGACAGGTTTCGTATACGTGAAAGCTGAACTCCGCTGGATTGTGACCAAAGACACTAGACTTTGCTCGGACTTGCATGAGAACGGGCAAAACTTGCGTTATCCCGATCTTGTATAAACAATACAGACTGTCTCATAGATTGATGTACAGGTTTATATAAAATTATGGCTAGTATGATTTATTTCAAGAATTATATTGGCACTACTAAACATGTCAGTATCATCACAACAATCTCGACATATTCAACAAGAGGGATAACATGATTCAACAGGAAGGAGAGCGATCTCGACGTATGTTGTATTCTGGCAAAAAAGAAGCTTTCCAAACGGAGAACCGAAGAAACTGTGGGCATAGTGATGCGACAAAAATGTTCAGAAGCAAAACAAGGGGCCATCTCAACATTTGATCAATGGATCGGGCAAACTGTACGAAAAAACTGATCGAGATGGGAGGGGGTCATTAACCCAGATTACTTGTTACAGGTTTTTTTAGCCTTTTAAAAATTATGCAGTATAATTGTTTACTAATAAAAAATAATTGTTAATTTTTTGTGACTAGTATAGTCTCTAATCGTAGAGGAACATTTGGTCAGAAAAAATTTATTACTTTGTTCTTAAACTTGCCTATCGATTTGAATTGTATAATGTCATCCGGCGTTGTGTTGTAAAGTAACGTATAATTGTTCAAAATTAGTTGTTTCCGCATATATTTTCGTGAAGTAAAGGCAATTTTAAATAAATACGTGAACAACTTTTATTTCAGAACCGTTCCAATGTTTTTCTTCGAATTTTTTGTAGAGAAAAGTTGGCTTGTAAAAATGGCGCAAGCCCGAAAAAGTAAATTTTCGGCGTGTTCCTTCAATTGTAATATTGAAAAAAGATTTTTTCTTAATACAATCTTTTCTTCGAAATCAAACTATTATATAACGTAATGTAAAATTCTTTGAAAATGTGAGTATATTTCCATAGTTTTGAGCAAACACGTATGTGTTCTTTTGCAAATAATCCGAAAAAGTATGTGATCTTGTACTACCATTCGTTTATTTTGAAAATCAATTAAAATTTGTTTTTAAATAATTTTTTCCTTTGTAAGGGATCTCACTGTACTTATCATAAGCCAAACGGCCGAAATTACAAAGAAACTGCACCCAGAGCACTTTATGCCGATGCTATAGAGGAAAGATCTCCCTTAATGCCGAAACTACCTACACAGTAGGTCTGTCCGTGTCTAGTATCAACAAACATATCCGTAACGCAAGAAACTTTAGTTTCTTCAGCATGTCTGTAAAATAAAATAATCCACTCATTTGAAACATACTGTCAATTCCGGTTATAGTTAACTTCTGGGGACTACTGGGGACTGGTACTGTATATCAGATGTTCATTATATCCGATGTCAAAATTAAATAAATTGATTTTTATTACTTTTTAGATACAGCAAACTACATAAACAGCAGGTACTGAAAATTTCAATGTATTTATTTGTCCTCTAAAAATTATTTCCAATTGTTTAGTTCCTACATTTTCCATTAGTAATTATTAATGTTTCTTCTCCGGAGTTCGTGATGTCTCCGTACTTGATTCTGCATTGTCCACTGTCTTTGAGTCGTAATGCTGGTTTGACACCCTTGAATGGTTCTTGCACTGTTGGAACGTCCCACTGTCCCTCTCTCCTGAGGCCCTTTTACTCATCTATGATCTTTTCGGTAGCGGAATGGTGCAAGGGGCTAATGAAACTGATAGCTATTTCGCGCGGCGCGACGGGTCCCTCCAGGTTGTGGCTGTGGCGCTTCCTGTTGCCTACAAAGCTCCACGACGCTTTGTCCCGCGGAATATCAAGTAACATCAAGCTTAAAACTGAAGTAAGCACTTCGAGTACCCCCCGCCAGTTGGAGCCAATGCAGGACACTGCGTTTTGTTTCCGCACTGAAATGGAGTAGAAGTGATCATCTCTCGGTAAGGTCCCTATTCCGGGTCTGCTAGCTCAGAGGAGACTTCTCCGATTATAACCTTTGCCCGACCTTTTTTTGTAAGCAGCCTTATGTTGGAATTTGTGGCACTCTGGTGATATTTTCTTTTCTTTTCAGGGGGAAATTATTTTCCAGGACGTGCTTCCTACGTTCAGTATAGCCGACTTTCAAATCCATTGTAACCGAATCTTCTTGTGCGAATTTGTAATGTATTTGAAACGTACCCAATGACGTAAATTCACTATAACCGAGAGTTCTCTATATCCGAAATCACTATAACCGGAGTCGATTGTATCTCAATATACAGCGTACCAGGAAAGCGCCAACGAGCGGAGTCAGTTGCTGCCACCGCCGTCGTTTCCGCCCTCAGCTTCGTCGCTGTGCAATGCGCGATTGACGCATGAATGGCGTCACATAGCCCCCCTACTGCTTCTGCACACCTGTAGGATGATCCCGGGTGCCTGGTGCACGTGATGCAAAAAAATTACAATTGATAGCACTCTCATCACCAAGGTGCCAATGTAGAGAAACGTTCCTGGCGCAATATATTATTGAATAAAAAGTTACGTTTTCGTGTGTCTATTCAACGTTTCCTTACCAAAATATATTCACTAGAATGTCCGCTTCTGTATTAAATGATTCCATAGAACGTATAATCAATTTTCTGTTTCGTGCATATATTCTGCCAAAATTAAAATTTTCTAGTGATGTTTATTTTTAGCCGTTATCTTAAAAATTCTTTGGACAATTTACTACTGCTTGCTATCAACATATGGATATTGTTCTCCCTGAATACCAATTTTGAATCACTTTTTCTGTATTTTGTAGTTGCTAATGCAACTGGCCTGTAATGAGACACGGGTAAGAGCTGACTTCAAATACAGCTTTCTCATTTCATTTGATACATATAAGTTCTCTCTTATGAGCACGTATTTTATTCGTCTTTTTGACGATGAAATATGGAATCAATCACCGTGTCATCGTTCGGCTTGGGGCCGTAGTGTCACTGACGGTAAAAAGTAAACATGAAAGAGAATGTAAGGGGAAAGACTAAAGAAGGAATTTTTGCAGGAAAATGTTTACCACATGTGGTCGGAAGAAGAGTAACAGGTTTCAATGCGCAACTAGCTCAGGTGGCTCCATCAAGGGCCACGATGGGCCGCGGAAGTGCTCTGTTTATGTTGTGCAGCATGTCCCAGGCGCGGTTTGCGGTGGATAGCTTGACATGTGAAACAACGTCGCTGCACGCCACTCTGCTTGAGAAAACCAAGCACTAGCGCGGCAGTCGATTGTCAGTGCTCCTAGCCGCTCGCCTCGGGCCCTCTCTCCATCCCACGCTGCCCCATCTTATCGAATGAATAGCTTTTCACGCCCGGTGTCTACCACACAGCTCCCGCGACACTTAGTACCAGTATTAGTTTCCAAGATGAGGCACTTGGATAATTTGACTTAGCACGTTTATAGGATAGCATTTCCTGTCAGTCATTTAACGCACATCTTGCACTGAGTACACTAAAATCTTGACTTTTATAAATTAAAATTAATGTTTTAGCAGCCAAACAAATGTCAAATTAATTATTCCCTGATCAATTAACGATTAATGTTGCATATTAACTGTTGTCGAGTGTAGTTGCATCATCCGTTTTTAGAATAGCTAGAACCTTAATTTATCTAATGAAGAAGCCTCAGATTTTGAAAACCTTGAAGGACGTGGCCTTACTGCTGCAGGGAGTGACACACGAAACGTGCAGTCAGTTCTCTACATTACTACTAGTGAGGTCAAATCTTGTTCGTTGCGTGTGGAATTGGTGACGGAGAAAGCATAATCCGTCAGGTCGCGTCATTTACTTACTGATTAATGATTCCATCAAATGTAATAATAATGATAATATAATAATAATATTGATAATAATAATAATAATAATAATAATAATAATAATTATTATTATTATTATTATTATTATATACAGTGTTCGTCGGAAATGGGACAACAGCCGCTTTTTTATCGGGCTTTGGTTTGTAATAGGAGAAAATTTAGCGGAAAAAATTGGCACCATTTTGAGAGTACAATTTCTTTGATGCAAAATTACGCGAAAACTACTCTTATTTTTAAAAAGATTGTACATTGTCTTATTAAAAAGTCTTATCTTCAATACTATAGTTTTTAGAAAAGTCAAAAACAATTGAACTTTTGCAGTTTTAGAAAAAATTTAGGAATATCAACAAAAATGTGATTTGGGCTATTGTTTTAAGCGTCCTCTATGCTATCTGAGGCCAAATTTAACTAAAAAATTGGAGGCATTTTTAGGCAAATGTTGAAAATGTTTTTGAGGCTTCATGTAAAGTATCCCTTAAAATCAAAATATTCGTTTGAAACTCAATTTACTAGAGGTCCTTGAAATCGATCGAGGAATATCAATTGAGGAGAAAATCACGTGAATAGTTTAGGTGGTAGCGCTGACCACGTCCGACCAAACCTTTTTGCCGGCAATTCATTTTCATCAAAGACCCCAAAACATGGGTATTTCTACGTTTTTGAGGATGTAATTTGCTGTATATAGCCAGATTCATCCACTTTTTCGTCCCCAGTGACCTGCAATAAGAGTTTTTCTGTAGAAAGTTCGCCGTTTCCCGGCGAAAGAGTACAATACTTTATCTTTATAGAATTTAATTAATTTAATTTAATTTATTTATTTATTTATTTATAAAACAGTAAAAACTCTGTGACGTATGGAGGAGAAGATCATCTGCGCACGTTTTCTAGAGTTCCAGAATTCCTTTCCAATAATTTAACTATAAATAGTTGAGGGATGGATAAAAGGTTTAATAATAATAATAATAATGATAATAATAATGATAATAATATTTTTAAAAGGGCGAGATTAGCAACATTTGTTGAAATTGGACATTTTTGTTATAGAAAACTTATTTGCATCGGTAAACGAACTCCAGATTTGATTTTTCTTCATTGCTAACAAAATTATAACTCACCGCTGACTCTACTCCTACCACTACAAGCAAAAGGAGATTTCAACAAAATGTGCGCATAGGGAGGCTACAATGATGTCTTACATATAACAAGGGGCCATCTGAGAATTTGCTCTTAGAGCAAGGAAGTTGGACAAAAACCTGATCAAGATCTTACACATGAAGGGCGAGAAAGTAAAAATATGTTCTATACCCAGGAACACCGCCAGCTATCAATGGACGAATTAATTCGACCTTAAAATGCTTAATAGATACATACATCATTATTTTACTGTTCTTAATATTACTAATATTGCTACCACCATCGTTTAAACTAAACGTACTTGTCATATTTTAAAATTTTATTATTGCCGGAAAATCCGCCAATCATTTTTTTTAAATAGATGCCGAGGCCTGTAATTAAAATTAAATGTACATACTCCAGAGATTTTGGAATTTACGTTGTGATGACAATTGTGTGTTTATAGTATGAAAAAATACAAAATATTACAATGAATGAAAATTTTCAGAATGAACAGAAATGACGGGAAAACAGTGTGTTGTTATTTTGTGAAATTTTATTGTGTACTGATTGGTGGTGTACATTACTGACATAGTTTTAGTTTGGGCAACATATTATTACTAGTCATCAATTACGTGAAGTAGCTATAAAAATTCTTTTTAGACATTTGAATAAATCAATATAATTATAATTGAAAAATGTTAGTAAAATAACTCAAAAGTAAATTAGATTTTATAATTTGTGACAGAACAATGTAACAAATTTCCTTATGAAGTACTGGTGTAATTCCTTTAAAAACGTATGTGATGAAGCTTGAAATGTTTTCAATGTCTGTAGAATTAAAGGCAATATCAAAATTGCCTTATAAAACATGTTAACCGGGCTAAAAGATTTCCGAAACAGCATTACGTATTTAAAATGCGAAAAAGAATAGACAACAGTGACTCACCCTTGTTGGATTAAACCTATTTTCTCAACTAGCAAAAAAAAAAAAAAGTCTGAGAATGTCAAGGAGTCTCTCAGGAGGCCAGGCAATTTTTTCGTTACTAAGTGACAAAGCATTGGAGCCCAAATGGCAATAAATCGCGTAACCTGGCAACTTTGCTGCTTGCGGGTTATTTACGAGTGCTACAGAGCCCAAGGCGCGCGGGGTGGGGCGTTGGAATTCGGTGAGGACAACGCTATCCCCGTTGTCATGTCCTTGCCGTCGCAGTCTCGCACTCTCTCGGCGCGTTCGTCCTCAGCTTGACTCCTCCACCTATCCGCCAAAGGTTCTCCCATGAGAAAAGAAAGCTGTCCACAGAGTTCGAATAAGACAGGTGCGATAACAGTATAGTGAACAAAAGTCAGTTGCTTTCATAACTTTTCAACGCACTAAGAAGTCAAAAGATCAGATTGCCCATCTGAGAGTAATACATCCAATAATTAGTCATTTTACTGGCAAACTTGTGATGCTACAACTTTCTTACATTATTTGTAAATTTGTAGAGACTTCAACGAAACTGCGACCTGCGCCATTCTTTTAAGTGTTTCTTGTTTTATCCATGGAAAAATTAAAGAAAAAATTGGAACGGCTTTTTGTGTGTTGAGAAAAAGTGGTTTTTTTGCATTAATTTCAAGCACAAATTACGACTCATTTTTTTTAAAAAAAATTGTAGATCTGTGTTTTTAAAACGCTTTTAAAAAACAGTTTCTGTTTAAGGTAAAAATCGTAGAGAAATTTGGAAGGAAACATTGGAGCCGGTTTTAGAAAATAATTGTTTTAAAAATATAAATATTGCCTATAATTCACACAAAATTACGGGAAAACTAGTCATGTACGTGATTTATATCAAGATTTCATTCACGAAAAAAATATCCAATTTCATACCACCTTAGGTGGTTCAGGATATCAATTGATGTCACTGGAGTGTATCTGACTAGAAGGTCCTAGGGTTCGAGTCTAGGGGGGCAGGTTTTTCGACACTAGCAACGTAGCTAAAGCTTCTCTGATCTGTAGTTTTTCGTGGTTTCACCCATCAACATCAGGCTAATATCGGAGCAGTACCCTGTCAAACGAGCCAGGAACCGCCCGAGATCTTTCTCTTTTTGGTCTGTCCTCACCTCTCACTTACCCATACCTACACTTCCGTGCACTACACTACCACACATACCGGGAGACTAGACCGAAGCTCAGGGCCTGTCCTAGCTGGGGCGGTGCTCCGCTGGTGGGACATTTCTGGTTGGGGGAAACCTCACAAGCCAAGGCATTGGTCGGCGCCGGATCGCGCCATCCAGCGGGGATGGTCACAACAATCTCCCGCTATAAAACTTGCACAACACTAACGGGGCTAATGACTTTAGCAGTTGTCGCGCCCGGAATCACTAACAAATATATCCATCTTCAATATTGTAGCTGTACGAAGACCCCGCGTGAAGACGGCGCGCCGGACAGATAGACGTTTTGCCGGCAATCGATTTTTCGGACGACATTAATGCTATATGACAGTGATGTGGTCACTATTAAATGCATTACACCAACACATTATGTAATGTTGGCCGCCGTTCGCGCTTAGTCTGCCAGACGTCATGACGTGGATTGGACGGATCCTTAAAGATTTTGCTGCCCCATGCCATTTATCGCATTAGCTTCCCGCAGTATCCCTGCGTTAAGGTTCGACGCTGAATTGCACCACACAGTAATTATTTATTCATCCACCACATTTTCTGTTGAGAATAAATATGGTGATGCAACTGGCCACTGAAGAGATTGCACGGCCCTCATTGAAGCTCTTGTGACCCATTGTTATAGTAGAATCATTTACGTGGATGTTGACAAACTGCTGTGGTATTGGGTATACTTCATGAACGTACTGCTAGGTTGTCAGTGAGGGCGAATCGAAGACTTCCTGTGATTGGACATCAAACAAAATTGCACCTCACACCAAGAATGCTGGTGGTCGTAGAGGAAGACGTGTGGGCCCCAAAATCGTTCATCGTGGCGGTGGCTACGTTGCCTTCACACACGAATACGTTGGACATATATGAATAATGTTTTGCATATTTTCACGTTTGTTGTGCTACATCACCACGATCGTTAAATCATTTAGAGCTAAACGTGTATCCTTATGTTTTTATCTTCCATATTTTAAACTTGCACTTAGGACTTTATCTTTGCGAAAAGTTTAAGGAAGGTTTGGGATCGTTTAGGAATCCTCTCAACCTTTGTGAAAAGATATCACGATTTCTCTCAAAATTACACGAAAGATATTATTTCCATAGATCTATACATTCATAATTTAAAGATCTACAGAGTCCAAACATTAATATCACCGCCCCCTGTATTTGACGTAAACGTGTAATAACCCCTCACGGACGGCAGGTAGGAGCACTAACAGTGGAGGGTGTACAAAGCGTGTCGGATGGAAGTGGAAAACAATGCAGTAGTTGTCGCAATTAAGAAACAGTGATTTATTGAATGTCCAACAGGCTTAATTATAAATCACACTGAACAATAAAAACTCTTGTCAATTTTTATTTTGTTCATAGCTTTTACGAGTTATTGGCAGTAAGATATCTGAATTCTGACTTCAGAATGCTGACTGTAACATCGAAAACGTACACGTCTTCTGTGACTCTAAGGACTTCATATTGAGATGGTGAAAATAACAATATAATTGTTTTTTCTATTAGGATATCCATGATCAGTAACGACACAAAGCAAGGCTTGTGTTTCTCGGATACTTTTATTTACACAACAGTATATCTCATAAAGAAGGCTGCTCCATATTTTAGGAGATCAGTTGTTTATGAATATATCCAAGAGTAGAGTTTCGCCAGAATCCTCCCATTTGCGAATGAAGGCCTGGTTCTGCGATCCGTAACATGGCATAAGTCTCGCGATGGCTTTACGTTTGAACGACTTATCATTGAAGTCCAGTAAGGCGAGTGGCCTACGTGATACGATCTACAATTTTTTTAAATGTTATTTTCTTGTCTTATTTTGAAATTTGCCAGATAGGTACAACATTACTGTAGAAATACACGAGTACTTTTAAAATTAATTTAAGTATAGGTCTATTGTGAAAATTTGTATTGTGGTAGTGGTGTTTTTGTGTTTCAAAATTTCAAATGGTGTTTGAATGGTATGCAATTGAAGCACAATCACGTGAATATGTGAGGCTTGCGGAGGAAGACCGCCCTATCCGTTCTCGTGGCTGAGGGTGTGGGCTCTGTAGGTAAACTGGGCGTTTAGAAATTGCGTTTAAACTGGGGGCCACTCGGACGGGAACACGGGGGACGCGGATCGGAACACCGTTTGCTCATTGCTTCCATTGTGGTCCCGAGTGAGTGACGCCGACCAACTCGGGGCTCAATTGGTCGTTTCCGATCTTCGCCAGAGTCTAGGCCAGTCTAATCGTCGCTCCCCCCTGTAGAAGGAAGTGGTATGGGGTTTATGATCTTATCAATATGAAGCTTAAATGTAGTCTCATCATAATGGTTTAAAAGTAAGTAAGCTTTTAGGCCGCTTACGGTCTCTTCTGTGCAATCTGCAGCGTCTGGAGGCCAGGACGTTTTGCCCGTCTGTCCGTTTTGCCCGTCTGTCCGTTTTGCCCGTCTGTCCGTTTTGCCCGTCTGTCCGTTTTGCCCGTCTGTCCGTTTTGCCCGTCTGTCCGTTTTGCCCGTCTGTCCGTTTTGCCCGTCTGTCCGTTTTGCCCGTCTGTCCGTTTTGCCCGTCTGTCCGTTTTGCCCGTCTGTCCGTTTTGCCCGTCTGTCCGTTTTGCCCGTCTGTCCGTTTTGCCCGTCTGTCCGTTTTGCCCGTCTGTCCGTTTTGCCCGTCTGTCCGTTTTGCCCGTCTGTCCGTTTTGCCCGTCTGTCCGTTTTGCCCGTCTGTCCGTTTTGCCCGTCTGTCCGTTTTGCCCGTCTGTCCGTTTTGCCCGTCTGTCCGTTTTGCTCGGCTGTCCGTTTTGCCCGTCTGTCAGTGTGTTATCCGAATGTAAGTATAGCGCTCTCAATTATATGAGTGTACGACACCCTTTACCGATAATTCGTCTGACCACATGACGTAAATTTCATAAATGTTTGATTCACTCAATTTATTTCGTTGATTAAGATCCTTGTAGCTGTGAACCCGTTCACTTGACTATCTAAGAGGGGATAGGGGTTATGAACTTCCTTGATGTAAAGAAAAGGCGTGTCTGAAAGTAGGTATAGCGTGAGTTACAAAGGGTTGAAATCACACGTCGTTGACAGTGCATTTGTGAAACACACATGATTAATAGTTGATAGTAATTGAATTCTTGTAATTAACAGTTAATGAATTTAAATGAATATCTTAATTATATATTACTACTTTAAATTTATTGAAATCCCTTTTGAGAGTAATTGTCTACAAGAAGCTGTGGTGTTCAACTTTGAAGTAACCTTCAAAATTAAAATGCTTGTTGCGTATTATTTAGTTTAGTCCTCAATATTTGTTTTGAGATAAAATCAGTCATTTGCTTTGTGTATTTGGCAAATATCTATTTGAATGGGATTAAATTGTGTTCGGAGATCTTGATTTACATCGCTGTTACACAAAAAATTGCTAATACTCTCTAACTTGGTTTAATTTTGCTGTTTTTGTTTCGTCGATGCAGAAGAAAGCTGTTATAGTTAAATAGTTATGATAAAATAATTAAGAAAAATATAGTTTTATTAAGGGAAATGCTGTAAAGATAGTTCAGAAAACAGCTAGTGTATGGAGTAAAAAACATTTCTCTTTGGGTGTTAAAGTAAATGGCTTCGATCAGGATAAGACTACTGTGTTGCAAAATACATATTTTTACAATATATGATCAACTAAAGTAGGAACTGCATTAATTTATTAGTGAATCACGCTACCAACTTTTGAGCAAACCTGTGATGTACAGTAAATATTTGCATTGTTTTGGAAATGTTCAGTTGCAAAAGTGATAAATTTCAAATTTACTCTTAACATGGTGTGGTACATTCATCATAACCGTTTGGTTAAATTCGTAGATCATGTAATGAAGGAAGTAAGAGTAGTTGTTTTCGCCCATTTTTCACATCCATTAATGAGAGGTAATAATGTATATTTTAATCGAATTTGAATTTCATAGTTGTAGAGAACTGTGGTTAACATAGGCAGGCTGCCAATTTGTGTAAGTAGACAGCACGCATGTAACGTAAATTGGTGTGGTTTTATCTAAAAGCCCCGAGGGGCGTTGGTTGAGGAATGCGTGCCCGGCGCCGAGTGCCAAGCAAGTGGAATGCAAGCGGCGATCGCGGATCCTGCTGCGGGGCCTCTGAACCTCCCCTAAACTATCTCCCTCAATCCTCCGGCTTTCCCTACTTTGTTTCCTTGGTTGTTTTCCTGGGTGGCCCGCAGGTTGTTCGCCTGGCTCCGCCCCGGCTCCCCGCATTTCATCATTTTGTACAAATACCTTTTAGTCAAAATCTTGTAATGGTTTTCCATTAAGATATCCTCCTGACGTCGTGGGAATGAAGTGTCAAATGAGGTATGTGAAGGTAATATGGCCATGTTCAGCGCTTCAAATTTTGCTGCTTATATATTTCAGCATTTGGCCAAATTAACAACGTCATGATGAAATTTAACACTTTTGCTTCAAGTTGAAATAGCTATATCACAAAAAAGTATTTCAGGAATATTTTGTTGGTATTATATAAAAACATTGTAATTTAAAGGTAATGTGCCCCCATACAGGTTTTATGGACATTGCCAAATTAACTTTTTTTGGTAGCATGACCATGAAACTAGGGCTAGCTATACTAACATATAATATAAATTACACTCTTACTGTCTAATCTTACAAAAATACGGCCTAAAATAAATATTTTTTAAACAATAGCGTGAGAGTTTATAAGAAATTCATAAGAAGTTACGAGGACAGAGTGCCTTCAGCGCGTTCTTGCGCTTACGCAATAAAAGCTCCGGTGTGCGAATATGTGAATCGACAAATCTAGTAGGGTGTTAACGCACTTCTTACTCTCCCAGAATGCTTGCTAGCACAATCAATGGGAAATAGTTTCAGCTACTATCATAGCCGTTACTTGGTCATATTACCTGCACTTGCCATCACTTACCTTACTTATTTCGAACAAATTATTAATTCGTTCACTCGCTGATGTGTTATAAAATAACTATACTGCGATTTTTGCAACTCATCATAGCGACGTTCAATCTCCCGAATGGATGAAACAGTCAACAGCTGATGCCTGCTAGGGGCAGAGTTGCATAAATCGCAGTATAGTGGTGTTACAAAAACAACTAACAATTTCTCGCATTATTTATAAATATACTACTTTCGAAAATTCCGAGTTCAACAAAAATGTTACCTGTGCCATACGAGTTCCTCGTCCTATCCGTGAAAAAAAATGAAGAAAAACGTTTTCGTATATTATTATAATTTCAAGTACAAATTACGCCAAAATGACTCGTTTTTTTTAAAAGAAATGTGCGTTACCTTTTCAAAGAGCTGATTTTTTAAAGCGGATTGTAAGTCCAAAATCTGTATATTAAATTTTGTATTTTTGAAATGTTAAAGTTTTGCAATTTTTTTTATTTCCAAAGAGTTCGCCGGAAATGAGATTAACACACCTTTTACCTTTTTATATGTGTGAGGAAAGAATTTAAAGAACAAATCATTAATATTTAAAATAGTTTCTATTTCTCACCAAAGTGGGCGAAAACTTATATTTTCGAAACATTTATATGACCTTATGTCAAGATCTATTTTTGAAGAACAGATTTTGTTAAGGGAAAAATCTGTCCTCAATATTGTAGTTTTGGGAAGACGCTGAAAACATTTGTAATTTTCGAAAAATCTGTGATATCAACGAAAATGAGACCTACATCATTATCTTAAGCGTCCTTTTCGCAATATGAGCCCAAAGTTTAATCGAAAAAATTGGGCTCCTTTTATGCGGAAATTTTCAAAATGTTGTTGAGACTTCATATAATGTTCCCTCAGAAATCAAAATATCCGTTTCAAACTCTCAAGGCCTCTAGATCGTTCAGATCGATAGGGGAATATCAATTTTAAAGCAAATTGGCTGAACAGTTTAGGCGCTAGTGATGACCATGAACAGACTGACGTTTTGCCTCAGTCGATTTTTCGGTATCAAGGATCCAAAATACATGAATTCTGACCAGACAACGTGTTAGAGGAAATAATTTCCCATATGTAGGAACATGATTGAATTATTTTTCGTTACTTTGGCCCGACAATAAGATAATTTCTTCTGATAATTCGCCATTTTCTTGCGCACGATTACAATACTTTGTCATATTGCAAAGTAAGGAGGAGAAAGTAAAACACAGACCACGGAATACGAAATAATAGTACCTTTTGGCTTGATGTGACAAATGGCGGAAAATGTCGGCAGGAAGCCATGCTCAGGAGAAATGTTTCCTGAAGGAGTCATGTCTTGAGTGTAAGACATGAAGTAAATTCGAACAACGTAGACTGACTCGGGCAAAGTACACGAGCAGCTGTTCATACACGCGGGTGATGGGTTTAATTCTCGAGTCTTCCGAACACCGAAGGGATTTGTATTTATGTAGTTTATCAATATATTATTTATGGTAACGAAGACGAATGGAATTGCGTTTTTTAATCGTTAAATGGAGTTTTCGTCATTGTCTGCTATTTTAGTTATGATTATCATTAAGATCAATATAGAGCAAATAACGGCCGCAGTTGACGTTTGTAAATTAAGAGGATACCGAGAAATATGATCAGTGTACTCTTTTTATTTTCTGTATTGATCGGGTGTCTTCAATATTGTTGTAATATTACCTTTTCAAAAGAAAACGTGCTTTAGAATCGCTTTTTTAAATAGCAATATTAATGCGCAATTTTCCCTAAAACTAATTCGTTTATATTTGTTTTGGTGGTGTCATGTGGATATCAAAAACTGCTGATAAAATTCTTAAAATTGACACACAAAGAATAACTGCAACAATTCAATCGCGTGTATTTTCTGTGCACAAGATCATTATTCTGTTAATTGCTCTAAAAAAGACTTACCTGCAATCTGTAAAAATTGCAATGGATCTCACAGAGCTGATTTAAGATCAATAGAATGCCCATACTATAAAAAAAGACACCCCCTCAAGTAACCCCAAATCAGGCAATATTAAAAATAGATTAAGAAACAACCCCCCTCCAAGACTCACCTCACAAAACTTCCCACCTCTCCCCACATCTAACAATATTCCAAATTTCACATTTGCTCCAAACCCTCCCCAAAATACAAATCAAAACAACCAACCTAACAATAACCCATCCACACATCCTCCTCTTATAAATAATTCTAATAATAACTCTTTCATTCATTCCATTATTAACTCAATTACCTGCTTCTTAGTCAATATTATTAATAATGTCATCCCAACAATAGTCAGCAATTTACAAGCATCTCTCTCAGCCTATTTTAACAACAATAATGCAACAGTACCATAAAAATAATTTAAATCTGCTCAACTGGAACGCGAATGGCATCAACAATAAAAAAATTAGAACTAACGTATTTCTTAAATGATAACAAAATAAATCTAGCTTGCATAACGGAAACGCATTTAAAATCAGATGTCACATTTAATATATCAGGCTATAGTGTAGTCAGAACCGACAGATCAAATGCATACGGAGGTGGTGTACTAATACTAATAGAAAAATCCATACCATTTATTAAAATCAACCTTCCACACACCCCAGGTCTCGCAACTATAGCCATTAAATTCCCTCTAAACAATAGATTAATAACCCTAATAGCGGCATACAAGCCTCCGAAAACAAAAATTTCTGACTCGAATATTTCAGCGCTATTCCAGATGAATTCGCCCACTCTTCTGATTGGAGATCTTAATGCTAAAAACACTATATGGGGATGTAGAAATACCAACACTGCAGGACGCCAACTCAGCAAAATAATTACGGACCTCAAACTTCAGTTAATTGTCCCAGCAGAACCCACTCACTACCCCTCAGATCACAATAAACACCCAGACATATTAGATATTGCAATTTCTAACACTCAAACCACTTTTTACTCAGCACCCTTCTTTGAACTAGACTCGGATCACCTGCCAACCATCATCTCAACTCAACAAATTACGCCCCCTCACACTCCAACTCTCACACTTAACACACAAAACATCAACTGGAAAAAATTTAAGAACATAATTCAAAAACAATCACCCCACTTTAAAATATTAAAAACTCCCATAGAAATCGAACAAGCTATAGCCTTTTTAAACAATATGATAATTAACACAATCAACACTCTTAATAATAATGCTCAGCCCCCCACCACTAAACATTTCAATAAAAAACTTCCGAAAAACATTCTCACAATTATTAACACTAGAAACAAAACAAGAAGACTTTGGTGCACCATGAAATACCCACAGCTTACGAAAGAGTTAAATTTACTGTCCAACATCGTAAAAAAATCACTAAGGGAACATAAACAAACAATTTACAACAACTTAATCCAGTTCCTCAGCACAAATAACACGTTGTGGCAATTCACTAAAAATATCTTGAAAAAGAAAGCAATAATACCCCCATTAACAACTCCAACGGGCAAGAAATTCGCTTCTTATGAGAAGGCTGAAGCATTAGCCGATCACTTTGCTAAATCATTTACTCCCAATGCCACCCCAACTCACCCACTGCATTCAAACATACTCGAAATAGCATCAGCCCCCAACTATAACGTACCACACAAAATAAACTACATATCCCCAAATGAAGTCATTAATATAATTAAGATTTTGCCAATAAGAAAAGCCCCTGGTCACGACAAAATAAGTAACAAAATCTTAAAAAACTTACCTAAACCCACAATAGCATATATCACCAATATTTACAATTCAATAATTAGAACTGGTTACTTCCCCGTTATTTGGAAAAATTCAAATGTAATACCCATCCCCAAGCCATTCAAAAATCTATCCAGAACTGACAACTACAGACCCATTAGCCTTCTTCCCACTTTATCAAAAATCCTAGAAAAACTAATCCTTAAAAGACTAAATTCCCATCTGAATAAAACTCAAACAATCCCAATGCACCAATTTGGTTTCACTAATAAAGTTTCAACTTCTCATCAATTATTAAGAATCACGGAGCACATACACACGGCATTCCAAAAAAAAACACCATACAATAGTTACCTTTTTAGACATTTCGAAAGCTTTTGACAAAGTGTGGTACCCTGGATTAATATTCAAACTTAAAGAAATAGGTACCCCCTAACTATTTAATTAATACCATTAATAGCTTTCTCCAAGATAGAACATTTTCAGTCACAGTTAATAATCACACATCCAATCCCCGCAGAATTACAGCTGGATTACCTCAAGGCTCACCACTGTCCCCCACGCTTTTCAACATATACACAGCCGACATTCCCATAACATCACACACGCACATCGCCCAATTCGCCGATGACACCGCAATTTTCATGTCCAATCATTCAACTGATCTAATCTGTAAACAAATTCAAACACACTTAAATAAAATTGATGAATGGTCTGTCAAATGGAAAATCAAACTAAATCCTACAAAATCATGCGCCAAAATATTATCATTAAGAACATTTTCAACCCCAACACCACTCCAAATAAACAATAACCCAATTCCATGGACGTCGCACAATGAATCTGTCAAATTCCTAGGGCTGAATCTTGATACCAGACTAAATTGGAAAAATCACATAACAGTAAAAGCACAGCAAGCCAAAATAAAATTAATTCAACTAAAGCCACTCTTAAATCGCAATAGTAAGCTCTCATTAAACAATGCCATCACCATCTATAAATCAATAATTAGACCCCTAATGCTGTATGCATGCCCTATCTGGATCAACGCTTCTAAAACTAATATAAATAAATTACAGATCATCCAAAATAATTTCCTCAGACTTGCCACTCATGCACCCTGGTTCATCTCAAACATTCAACTGCATAAAGAATTTAATTTACCCCCTATACTTGACCATATCGCGCTCCTATCTAACAATTTCTTCTCCAAAATAAACACAATAACCCAAGCCACCCATTATGGCCTAGCCACCACCTACCAGCTCCCAACAAGAATAAAAAATAGATATCCATTAGATTCATTCCTCAGCATATTTTCAGAACTCAATTAATCACATAGGTGCTCTGTTAGTTTCCTATTCATGTGTATTTAGAATTAGTTGTAAGATTAGCATTTAAGTTAAATATAAGTCATAAAAATACATATGATATAGTATACATAATACTGAACTATGTACATTCGTTCACTAATAAAGATATATTAAAAAAAAATTCTTAACGGCCATTGTTCTTCAAAAGTAACCTTTCATTCTTCCGTTTGCGTTACGTTGATATAAACGTAACCTGGACTGACGCGGAAAAGTCACATTATAATATCCCGTGTGAAACGTTCAGATAGCATAATGATTGGCGGATGGCCATGGGGACGTTATTCCATTGCTTTTGTCTTTATGAAGCGGGTGTAGTACCTTAACGTCATTTCCGTACGGCTGGCAGGAAGTCTTAAATGTAGTCGCAGCCGTCAGCCGTACGTTTTA
Source organism: Gryllus longicercus (assembly GCA_038098605.1). Taxonomy (NCBI): domain Eukaryota; kingdom Metazoa; phylum Arthropoda; class Insecta; order Orthoptera; family Gryllidae; genus Gryllus; species Gryllus longicercus. Next base: position 4,168,989 of record JAZDUA010000001.1, read on the forward strand.
ACGTGTAAATGAAAGCAGTGATCGCATGAATGGTGAGATCGGAATTGTCAGTTAATGCCGGTGAAGATTATCTATAGAATTGTTGGGAAACGGATATTCGTTTCATTACATAGCTGCTACACAATTGTCAGTATTTTCCGGATGTCATCTACTGAACTCTCTATGAACAATTCTATTTACAAATGCAATTTTTATTTATGTGCGTACCAGATGCATTCTAGACTGACAACATGCTTTGTGACTTCAGTCATTCGAATAGTTTATCTAATCATACGAAGCACAAATGACATTGTAAGATTGTATCTATTTTGCTACCGAGTTCTACGAATTTTTACTTCTCATCCAAGAAGTTTGCTGTGTCACTTCGCAAGAAGCAGGATTTCGGATCTTTTATGGGGGGCGTAGGGTCTCTCCGCATAAGATGGTAAAATGTTCTTCTAAATCAAATGGCATGGGTAGTTACTCTCTAGTTCGAACATTAACATAATATTTCTGAAGAATTTCTCAGCCCCCGTCCCACACCCGTCTACAGCCAGAAACTTGTTATTTTTTTTGTTAATTTTTTCGTCAACTTAAAAGTATTTATATGATTGAAGAAATATGAAAATATCACAATAAGTTGTACAATCTGGAAAATGTTTTTTTGTCTTTTAATAATACTTTTTTGAGTTTGTACATTTTGTAGCGTCGACAAATTACTTCTTTTGAAGATCCATTTAATCGTTTTACATTGACAACGGCCTAAAGTTCTCTGTTTGTCGACTACGCTTTCATAGTGAAAACACTCGATTTCTTTATCGCATCGCGGAACCACGATACGTTGTTTCGATACCTATTTTTCGGCATTCGAAATATTAAAAACGCTAGGCAATTTGTAATGGAAATAATTTATTTAATAATAATATACGTATGTTCTTTGCAATTCTGGCAATGGTACATTACAATATAATATACTTTCTGACTATTACATCCAGTTTAGTATGGCAGATATAGATATTGTGAATAATTACCATTTAGTACAGTTTCCATTTTGTACGCTTTTTTGCCAATAAATCCAAAGATGCACATAAAATATCACCCGTGAGCTGTTCTTCAGTGATTTTCTCTAATAAGATAATTTTCAGTTAGTTCCGGAAATTCTGTCCAAAAATTTTCAACTGCTTTTGGTTCTTCCCCGGGTTTGCTTTCTACCTCCAAAATGTGTTCCCTAATTTTTTAAAAGATTAAAAAGCTACAAACTCAGTCTAATTTGTCCTAACTTTTACTTTTGCGACTTTTTTGTACGTTTATGTAAATATGTTAAGTTTAAAAAGAATAAGTTGGTAGTCACTTTCATTTGAAAATCTGTATTTGAACGCTTAAGAACGTAACTGTGAGAAGTCGAACGTAGTAAGTTAAATGTGCTTTCATTTTGCAGCGTCATTCACAGTTTTTTTAATCCGTATTCACTTGAAGTTCTTCAAATTAAAACAGTTTGCCACGACAAACTGCGTTTTTGGAAATTTCTTAGAATCTTCTGGCCGAACCCAAATTATCAGTTCCCCGACAGTAGACCGAGGTGCGTCGAATGATTTTTCATCTCAATTAATTGGGAAGTGGTCTAACCGTGAGTGACGGATTGCACATACGCATACTTGCAGTTATAGAAGCATTATTTAGTGATAGTGGAATGTGGCGTCGCCGACGCTGTAAACTGTTTTAAAAGTATTTTCATGTGTTGAAAATTTATGTCATCCTTAAATTTGTTAAAATAAGTTCTTACAGTCTTTAGCATTGAACATACCAGGAGAGGATCCGTAGAAAACATTTGGAAGTGGAAATTAAAAATGTTTTAGCTGAAAGTATATTTACAGATATTGTGAAATATCTCAGGCTATACGAAGCTGCTTGCTGCATACTGCATGCTGCGTACTGCATGCTGCTATACGATATTATTCGTTTCAATAATTATTCGAAAATATTTTTGCTTGAAAATTCTGTGACATGTTAAAATTAAGTTACAGAAACATTTTGGGGAGACATTTCCCTCCTTTCCCTCCCCGTGGATCCGCGCCTGGACGTACCAATGAATCGTAATAGCTAATAATGTTTTAATACAGTTCACAAATTTCCAACCCCTACGGGCCTTGTACATGTTACCTCTATAGGGAATTTGAACTGATAATATTGCAATTTCAAAATTATAAACGGCGTAAAAATACTTGCAGGTACGAATTATTCTGAAGGATTAGTATTTATGACAGATACATTTTTTTCGTTTTCTTGGTTAATATGCACAAAAATGCACATAAAAAATCATCTGTAAGCTGCTCATCAGCGTTATTCTCTGATAAGGTCGTTCTCAATAAGCACTGAAAATTCTGTCGCAAAATCTTCTAAAACTGCATTTTATTCTTCCCCGAATTTTTTTAACATTCCTATATTTTTGCCCCTTTATTTTCGAAAGATTAAAACTTCACAGAGTCAGCCTAATTGTGTTCACTTCTACTTCCTCAATAGCTCTGTTTATCGTTTTGTAGGCGAATCTATTGTATATAAACATTGGCGACTGTTTTTTATGTCTATGTGAATAAGGTGTTAGCAACGTTTTAATAATAAAGTTGTTACTCACATTCATTTGAAAATCGGTATTTCCACGATAAGAATGTAAATGTGTGAAGTCGAACGTAAGAACGTAAATGTGCGATATTTACCTGAAGTTCAAGTTTAATACGTTGCAAGCGTTTAATATATTACTCGTAGGATTTTGCAAATATATTTTTTTTAAAAATAACGTTATTATTTTATTTTTAACGAGTTATTTAACGAAATAGATTCAAATAATCCTGCCAAGTGTGTGTCGGGTTATATGAATATTTAGTTTTGTTCTAAAGCGCCATCTAGTTAATTATCCCGATATTTTTATAGTAAGGCTATAATAGTTAATCATGTATTTTAATAGTAAATCATATAATTTAAATCAATTTTTATTATTTGTAATATTTAAAAAATATATATTTGTATTTCAAATATATGTAAAATAAAAAATACTCATAAAATATTTAAATCAAATACAAAGTTGATGTTAAGTATATATTATTATTTTATATAAACTTGTTCACATAATTGAACAATTTTGAAAAAATAAAATACAATAATACATTCACTAAAACGAACCAACTTATTAAACGAAGAGCAAAAAACAATTTGTGGTAGAGTTATATACTAAGACTTTATATCCAGCAACTGTCTGAAGATAAAAAAAAATAGCAGCAATACTGCCCCGCACACCGAGCTAGTTGCGAGAAAACGTGTTTAAACCTTGAACGATGTCCACAATTCTGACAACAGAAATGTTTGCTAAAGCCACTTGAAGCGCATCTTAAATACGAGTATTAATGAATATGGAATTTTATTAATACTTATTTAAGAATTTTTATGTGTATCTTTATGTGTCTACTGAAGTCTTTATGTGTATACTGATAAATTCCATTTGGAAGCATACTTCCACTGACGGTTAAAGGGTTAATAGGAAAGTGCTCAAGGAACAATCTACATACCCCGTATTGTTTGTTAACCGGACAACTATTAAGTAAAATTAAATATGTCAAAAACTGTTTAACATTGTTATCAGTTTTTCGATGAATTCAGTTGTTTGCTTTTGATAAGGGCTACACAACTATAATTGCTTTTTGATTGGGGCGGTATTGTAGAAAAAAGGGTAAAATTTCATTGAACGAAGAATACCTTCTTTTCTAAACAATGCTAACAGGTGGCGCCACAAGCTTATTCAGTAATGTGGACGCAAAAGAAGTAAAATTTATCAGATCAATCAAATTTAAAGATTTTCTGGGTAAGGGCGGTATTGCACTGGATCCCAGAAATATTTAGTATCTTTGTTTTTAAATCAAATTACAACAATTACATGAATGATTAAACTGAAAAACTTTTGTATGCTTTAAAAGTAATAAAGGATAAGTAAATCACTTAACGATTGGTTAGACAATCGTACAAAGACAAAATAAAATATCTAATACAATGTTTTAAAATTTGATTTAAATAGAAAATCTGATTTAAGTAAAACATGATGTACATAAAACTTTTTTTAAATTTTTTTAATCATGATTTTTCAGTCTTATTTAATAGTTCTTATGGTGCTTGGGGCAGAGATGAATCCAACAAATCAGAGATCATTAAAATTGGTCCAGGCATTCCTGAGTTGTAAATGCTGTAAATAACCCGAATTTGTGAGTATATATAACCATATATAAATTATATATAAATAATATATAAATGTATGTGTGTATATATAAGGTGAGTCACGTAACTCCTCCTGTAACCTCGCACCTCCTGTAACTTTTGAACGGTTGAAGTTATTTCAATGCAGTTTTCACCGAAGTGCATGAGGGAATGGGGCTAATTATTAGGTGTATTAATTTCTGTTTTATGACTTTATTTTACGAGATATTTGAGATAACTTTCTTTATTTGAGTAGAACTATACATATTTTATCGGCCTAACATGACAAGCGTGAAAATACGAAACCAATGATATACACATTGTCATATGTTAAACAAGTTTTTTTGAGTAATGTTGATTATATATATATATATATATATATATATATATATATATATCAAAATTACTATATATATATGTATAGAGAAGATATATGTATAGAGGAAATAATCAAAATATATGTGTATAGTGAGAGATATATAGAGATGGGTAGATATTAAATTGTGGAATTCCCCATTTAAATTAGTTCTCTGACCCTCCAATATAATGAATATTGAGAAATTAAATAAAAGAAGGAAAGTTGTATTGTGATACACGAACTCGACGTATTGGAGTGATATATTGTGGTTTATAATTTTGTATATAAGCGTCTGTAACATGATCTTCTACTGAAATTTGTTTTTGATTGAATAAGGATTATTTTTCATATCACTATTATATCATTATGTGAAATGAATATTGGATAGTCGTAGAAAGAAAATATACTGCCACAATCATTCAATTTACCACCATTTCATACATCAAAAATTGTGGATAATCTTATTTGTCCAAAACCATACTAGCGATGGGCACGTGTGAACATACCTCGATGGTTCTAAAGAACACGCCTTGTAAAATTGACTCTACCGCAAATTTTATTTTCCATCCTATGTTTACTATCGAATCCGGCGTTTTTTGTTCTAAAGCACGTGTTGAGCAAATGTTCATGAACACACATAGGAAGTAATATTTTCGTTCTCGCAATGTAGTAGACTAGTGTATGTTCAGGGGAGGAAATAAATCGAAAGACCATTACTCGAGATGTACAATCAATAAAACATCGACATCGCTGGCTCATCAGTCTCTGTCTACCCACCTACCAGTAAGATTGCCGTTTTTCCCGGTTTTTGCAGTGCTAGACGCGTAATCGTAAGCTCCAGCAACCGCTTGCACTCTTCAAGTTGCACTATTTGGAAACACAGCTTGCCTGCTATTTCGAATTTCTGCCTGGAACACTAGTCTCTCGCTCTCTGAGCAGTTTGTTTGCAGGCGGGTGGGGCGCGGCGTTTTTTGTTTTTTGTTGTTGAAAAGGCGGAGACTATCGCCACGGAACGGACGAGGGCGGGGGCAACGGAGACGGTAACGCAGTTGCCCGCGTAGAACCCGGCTCTAAAAAAACAACCGGCGCAGCCCCATAGAACAGTGCCTTATTGCTCTAAGGCATTCTTTATTCTCCGTCTACGGTAATGCCTGTACAATTTCCTCTGGATATGCTTTTCCTTATATTGCCAATCGGCCTTCATGCATCTAGAATTTTTGTTGATGCTTGGCAAGAAAATTGGGTTAAGAAAGAACATTTTTTGATCAGACGTAAAATGTCTGTATGCAATTCATGCTGTGATAATGAGAGATGCATATGTGAGAGATGAGCTCAAACTGAAATTGTCATATCAATGTATTAAGTATGTTGAATAACCATGATTTCTCAATTTTCGTCAAATTGGAAATGTTATTTAAAATTTAATGTATGTGATCAGGATTTACACCAATGGTTCCCGAGGTGCACATCTCTATATTTTCTTTATCTTGAATGGTTCAAGCCCTGAAGATCAAACTTATATCAAGCAACTGGACGATTCAAGCAGTTATTATTTCGTCCCAAACGAAGTCGTTACAAGTATAAAAAACACAAGATTATGTAAAATGTAACAGAATTCACTGTCTCTCTCCGAATCATTTGAGCTGTGGCTGACCATCAAAAACTCCACGAAGTATTCAAGATTTTTTAGAATTTGCATCTCGATGTTGAGTTAGCGAGGGAAACTTGATAAACAAAAATACCCCAATCAGCTAGAAAATTCCTATTTGCAAGCTTCTAACCAACAGTAATCTTCTTATTGAAGAGTACCATAAGAACTGAGAGATTCATGACCGGACAACGCAACTTAACAATATCCGGACTAATGCATTAAATATCAAATTATCTCATTTGCAATTGCCGCAATTTGGTCTAAATATACAAATTTGATTGAATTTCACAACTTCTTTGAAACTTTCATTATTTTTAAGGTAAACATTTCAAACTGACAATTTTCACTAGTTGAGATCATTATTAGTTACTGAGGCTGCCAATGTTATCCAGTACATTCCTACTAAGGATGACAATTTAGAAGTAGACTGCAAAACTCTTGTGATAGATTTACTAACACCCGATCTAATGAAGGCAATAATTTGGATAATTCATTCAATTCCCCGTCGGTTATAACGATACTAAATCTTTACAAATACATGTAAATCACTTTATAAGTAATTATAATACATTACAATACATTGAAATCTTCAGTTAACTTAGCCGATCGTTAATTAATAATCTGATATTAAAAAAAGTATCCAATAACCATATATTCATTTAGATTTTAGATTTATTCAGTAAACAATCAGTAAAAACTGTATGTGTCGTATGGGGGAGATCATCTGCGCACGTTTCTTGAGTACCAGAATCTTTTCCCAGCATTTTAAGAATAAAAAGTTGGAAGTTGAAAGATACCGTTGTTTGATACATACGAGCAGAAAATTTAAAGAAAAATTGGAGCTATTTTGGAGAAAACATTTCTTTACATTTTTTAATTGACCATATTTCACATCAAATTGCGGGGAAAATACTTGGAAAACTCTTACATGACCATATTTCAAGATCTCTCTTCAAAGAACAGATTTTATTTAGAAGTGAACCTCCAATATTGTTCAAAATCACGCCAAAAATGTTGCAATTTTCGAAAAATCAAAGTTTAAGCGAAAAGGGATGCGAATAGGAGTTTTACTATTTTCAGGTGCACAATTACAGTACTTTATCTTCTTACGAAGGGACGGCGAGAAAGTGAAAATTAACTATTATATCATTGAATGAAACTTTGTCCTTATGAAGGGTTACCTCAAGGACTCATTATTGTAGTATCGCTTCATTAGTTACAAAATTCAGAATGTCTAATTGGATAACTCAAGCTTAGTTTCTAGTGGTGCCTCAAATGTTTCAGCATCAAAAGCCTAAAAAATACCTTGAATCAAAAATGTGGAATATTGTACCAAATATTCTTGCAGATCAGATTTCAACAACCATAAATTATGTTATTAGGTGTAGAGTTTGTATGTCCCAGTAACTTTACCGCAATTTACCTCCTGTTCGAAACTCTAGACTTTGACGTTTCTTTTCTGGTAAACAATCTTCTCAGCTGCACCAAAATATTTAGAAAAATCCATCAGATTCTTTCACTCATCTAACCCTCAAAGTATATTTTTGATTTATAAATTACAATTGAGCTGTTAAATCAACAAGTCATCCGAATTTGGATTTAGGAGATATCTCACCTCTCAATTCATATTATAAAAAATATTTTTGAGAAGACAGCAAGAAATTTAAAAGATTACCCCAGGAAAAATTGATTTACTTGTAACGGTAAACTTAAATAGGTCAATATTTCCTTTATTAAGGAATATGAATTGTTATAGCATATGCAAACCCTCTATTCTACAACTAGTAACCAATTACACTTTTATACTGCATCACCTAGTTTTTCAGCTCGAATCTAACAAAGTAAAACCCGCTTTGATGCTTCTCCTAAGTCATCTAATGGTAAGTCATTGAATAATTTTCTTTCAGTTGAACCAACTGTTCAATCGGATTTGTTTCTTTTTAGGCTGTTCCTTTTCAGCAGACATAGCTAAAATGTATCGTCCGATACGAATTCATTCTGATCACAGATCATTGCAACAATTTCCGATACTCACATGGTATTTATCGGAGTAACCACGGGAAACTACAATCAGAGCCGCCGGCCGCTAGATTTCTCCTTCAGTCAGCGACTGTTTTTTGTTGAAAGTGTATATAACAAGCCATTAACACTAGATCAGTGATATGTGTGAAAACGGCTGCCCCGGCACGGGGCAGCATATAAAAATGGCAATGGACGCAACAAACGGTGTAATTTCAACTGTTGGTGAGACCTCTCACACAATCGCAATGGAAAATAACATGTTCGCATTTCAAAATGGTCAAATGTTACAGCATTATCAGGCTGGATACATTCCATTCCAGTCACAAATGAGTGTAAACTTGCCACTGCAGGGTGTAATGCAAAACATGGTTCAAACTCAACAGCTAAGTTTAACACAACCAGTATCAGTTCAACCGCCGCAATTACATCATGTCACTGCCGGGGATCTGCCTCCTCCTTCAGATCTGCAAAACCTTGACGAGGAGTCACCAAACGCCAAAAAGAACATGGAGCAGCGCGGACAGACCGCAATTCAACGTACTCCCAACACGTCAACCAATAAAGGTAGATATATACTTAAAAGAAACTGTGATTCTAGTGAAGTGTTAAATGATAAAAGACAAAAACGTTCGCAAACAGAAGTAAATCAAATGATATATAACGTACCTGTAGGAAATAGATTTGAATATTTAGATAACATAGAGGAAAATGATGATAATGTATTTAAAGCAGTAAAAATCCCGCCAATTATTATTCAAAATTACAATAAAAGAGAAGATGAACCGCTAAACTATAAACTACTTAAAGAGGACATTATGAAAAATGAAATTGAAAATTTTGATATCAAATACAGTAACAATAAATTTAAAGTGCAATTTACTAACATTGATGACTTCAGGAAATTTAGAAAATTCTGTGAAAATAACGAGATAGAGTTCTACTCCTTCAAAGACCCATCTCTAAGGGCATTTGAAGTTGGTATAAAAGATGTACCGGAGTGTCTAGATGTTAACGATATTAAAAATGAACTTAATGATAAATTCTCTGTATTAAAAGTAATAAGACTTTATGGCAAAAATAGAAAACCCCTGCAGATAGTAGCTGTAGATGTCGAGAACTGTGTGGCTGGTAGAGCCATTTTAAAGCTAAATAAGTTAGACTACTGCATAGTTAGAGTTTTTGTACGAACTAAAACCAAACTCCCCATCCAATGTAAAAAATGTCAACGCTTTGGGCATACGCAAGCTAACTGTTATAACAACCCGAGATGCGTGAAATGCCTCAATGACCACCACTATTCTGAATGCACACTCCCTAAATCGGGAGCAAAACACTCCTGTACGAATTGCAAACAAAATCACACAGCAAATTATCGTGGTTGCCCTTTTTACAAAGCAGAATTAAATAAAAAACTTAATAAACCCTAAATTGGAGAGAGATATAACGCAGGCCAAGCCAAGGCACAGTATAGCTCACAAGGTCAAGAGATAAATTACGAAAATAGGCAAGCCGGATGCAGCCAACCTCCAATCTATAACAATGCCCAATTCCCTCCCCAACCCGAAAGACCAGGCCCTTGGACAAAACCGATAAATAACTCTCAGGAGAACGTTAAAAATACGACGCCGTTCACAAATCAAAACATCGATAGGATTAAATTAATCGAATCGATCACAAGTACGGTAATTACTCAAATTATAAATTTTGTTTTACCACAAATACAAGTTATGATTCAGACCGCGTTACAAAAATGAATTGTAGCCAGCTCAAGAACCTAAAACTTTTAAACTGGAACGCAAATGGACTAAGTAAACAAGAGAATATTTTTAGGAACTTCTTATTCTTCCACGAGATACAAATTGCTTGCGTTACGGAAACGCACTTTCACCCATCTGATAAGTTCAAAATTCCTGACTTTAATATATACAGAAATGATAGACCTTCTTATAAAGCTGCAGGTGGGGTAGCAATTATAATACGTAAATAGCTTAATCACTCTCAAATTGAGTGTCCCACTTCTGACTGCCTGGAGACGATAGCAATAAATTTAAAAACCGCTGATTCACAAATAATAATAATAACCGCTTACAAACCACCCAACAAGAATTTCCCAGTAAAGACCTTGAATAAAATATTTAACTCCAATAATAACTTGATGTACAATAATAATAAGAAAATAATTATCATAGGCGACTTAAATAGCAAAAATAAAGCATGGAAATGCAATACTACAACAGAAGCAGGTCGTAAACTCTTACAGTTCGCACAAAATCATAATATATTTATCCATGCCCCCTCTACACCCACACGATATCCATTTAACAATAAAGGCGCCCCGGACATACTTGACATAAGCCTATCCACAAACATAAATTCCCCCTTTTTTCACTCGGTAATACCTGAACTCGATTCGGATCATAACCCCATAATAATATCAATTCAGAGCACGGTACAAGTTAACAATTCAAGGAAACTAATAAATGGTAAAGTAAACTGGGATATCTTTAGGCAAAAAAACCAGTGCAATATAACAAACATTCATCTTACTGGCTACCGAAAAACATCGTGGACTTGATAAAAGATAAACACAGGATTAGAAGACTATGGCAGTTGAGTAGAAGGCCACTCTTAAAAAGAAAATGGAACTCCTTAAGTAAAAAAGTAAAATTCCTAATCGACGAACTCAGATATAGTTCATTTAAACAATATTTAGCGCAAATTACCCCCGGCTCTCCTTCGCTATGGAATACTATCAAAAAGATC